>CM050168.1:23905226-24345226 GCA_027410445.1 Discoglossus pictus
ATGCATAATTAAAAACTATTTAATATTCAATATTAAATATAATTTTCAAAGAATAGAGCATCAGCTTCCAGCCGAGTATTTGGCTCCCTTAAGGTCATTAAAGAAAGTGTGCGGATGGGCTCAGACCGGTTTAAAGAGTTTTAAGTACACTATCTATAATACAATATTTAATGGATAGGCTGCCCCAACAGCAAATGCTCATTGCCTCCAACACCAGTCAATGGAGATTGTGGTTTGGTACAATTTGTTTCTGAAAGTTTAGCAACTTTCTGCTAGACAAGGCCATCGACCCACATTGACCTTACAGTGGGTGAATACCAGCAGCAGCCAAGTTTGAACTTTGACAGAAAGTTTAATATTACATATAGTGTTATAAATCATTGAATATGAATTAATGATTAATGTCGAATTAAACATTGTTTACACCGTTCCTTTAATAAAGTGTGCACAGATTTAATAGGATATTTATGAAGTCACAACATAAAAAAGATAGCTCTCTCTCAAACTGTGCTTTTTATAAAAACAAAAATTAAATGTGCTTTTTTTTATATTTTCTTTGGAAGGTAAATACAATTTCATTTTCGAAGTACAATGAAGATATACACTTTTTATAAGTTCAGTCCTATTTTTCTCTCGCCCCTCATGGACTGGTTACCTGCTCTGATGGAAAACATATTGACAGAAGAGTTTGTTGGTCCTCCTGGACCCATGGGAGCGTTCTGAGGTCTTTGAGGAATGGATGGAGGTGGAGGAGGCGGCTTGCGCTGAAAAAATATATTTTTTAATTAATTAAATTAGAATGGTGAACATAAATATTTCACCACCATAAACAAAGTATAAAGTGAAATGGTGTTAGGAAAAAAGACAAGTGATTGGATCAAAAGGATCCATGGAAACCAAACACATTTTAAAATACAAAAAACAACTAATTATTAAAAGACCACTATATATTTTAGATCTATATTTTAGATCAGGCGTCATATTTATGTGAAAGTTGCAATGTTAAAGTGCAAGTGTAACACATACAGTACTCACATTGCAAAATCATATGAAGGTTGAAACTTAGTGGCCTAAGCGCTATGTAACTTTAACCCTGGAATTCTCCCAGACTATTAACACCACCCAGGTACTCACCTCTTCTTCTGGTTCATCCATGTTAACCCATCGTTGCTTATTTTCATCCCACACAATCTGGAAAAATATGACATATGATATTGCAAAGTTTCTCAAATAACAGGTGTCTGAAGAGATTATCTAGCTTTTAAATAATTCACCCAAAAACATATATATTTTTTTAAACTTGCAAATGCAGTTATCTAGATAACATACATTTAGTCAGCAGAATTCTATACAAACATATATTTGTAATACAGGTATCCACTCAGGCCTCTGTTGCATCAGTTGTGACTTGAAACAAGGGGCCCAGCCGGTGTTACATATAGGATGAATTTTAAATGAAAATGGGCAAGTAATATAACTGTCTTTTTCAAGCATTTAAGAGGACTTTATAAACACTAAAAGGGCATTTTTTCCCCCTGAAGAATGGTTTAAACTTCAGTGAAAATTCAGAAAATACAGGGAGCATAGGGCAAGATCCCAAGAACAGTTAAACTTCCGAGTAAGTATTTGCATTCTCACATCTTTATTTGAAAAAAGAAAACACACTGTCATTATCAAATACCCTCTTTCTGATACAACTTAGTAAACAAAAAAAAAAAAAAATTTTTTTACGCCCCATTAACAAAATTGTATCAAAACATTACTAGAATCATAATATCGTCTTGCAAAAATAGCCTATCCATTAATGCATATTTTACTTTATCGTGCGGAAGAATGACCAACGTGCAGCTTAAAAAACTGTTATAGTTAAAAAAGGTACATGGTCACACTAACATGTTGGTCTCATCTTAAAGAGCACTAAAGATTGTCTATAATGTAAAGTATTCCTGAGATATACTGCTCCTTATGCCAATGTGGGTCCACAGGGTAATTTGTGAGTCCGAGTGTACGGCTAGGGTAGAGGATCTAGCTGCATAATAACACCAATTCACATGCAGGCTGTGATAATTATCAAATCAAAGCAGCCCAACTAGAAAAACACTAGGACAATGTAGTCACTTTTTCATGACCTGTAAAAATTCCTTAGAAACAAATCTTTATTTTAGTGTGACAAGGAAGTGATGCTTGATACATACACTATATATATATATATATATATATATATATATATATATATATATATATATATATATATATATATATATATATATATATTTTTTTTTTTTTTTTTTTTTATTATTATTATTTTTTGGGGTAACCAGTACATTATGCTATTAACAGAGTACACATTGGTTCTAGGGAGCTTCTTACACAGGGCAAATGGACATTTTAATTAAATGATAGTCTTAGACTTATATTTAAAATAGAGAATTGAACTTTAGGGTTTATGACTTCAGCAGATCTTATTCCCCCCCCCCCCATGCTCTATCAAGTGCTCACGGGATGGGAGAGGATCTGCTTAGTATCTGCCTCACTGCAAATAAAGACATAAAAGTATCCTGGGAAGTTAAAGTGTCTCTGCAGGCAAACCAAAAGCATGCAAAGCCTCCTTAGTAGATCCTCCCTCTTCCACCTGAGCTTTTTATATAGAGTGGAAAAAACAGCTCTGCTAGTCTCTGAAATACTAAACGTTCAGATGTAAGTTTTAAAAGGTACATTATTTCTTCAAATGCTTATTTTCTTGCAAATATGTTACTAAACACATTAAACCTTACACAGTATCATTTCAGTGACCCTTTAAAAATATTTTTGGAGAGTGACATCTAAGCTTTTTAACTTGCCTGCTTTTAGTTTATTAACTAGAATTGAATTTCTTTGATAAACCCGATTGGTCTTTCCCATTATCTGCCCTCCACTACCATAACCCTCACAACAACAGGAAAAGTCCAGTTTGCCTAACATTCTTGACCCATGGAATCCAGCAAAGGACCGCGCTGGCCCCTGGTTTTAGTTCCCCACCCAAACTCTATGGTATATGCTTATAGAATTCCTCAATGACTTGAGTACGTAATTAGTATGTACTAATGTGCAATTTTCATTATTCTCTATGTGATGGTGCCATCACAGCACTTGTTCAAATGCAAAGCTTGTTGGGAGCGTATTCCACAGGGTTAAAACAATTGTCATGTAGAGAGACGTTTATACTATTGAAGCCTATGAAGCAGACCAGTCATTTCTAACGCATATAAAGCTGCAGCAGACGACAAGCTACTCAGAGACAAAGTCCTTACGGATTTGTTCCTGTCATCTGGTAAGTGCGCTTCGTTCTTTCCTTTTCCCATGAGCCAGCCAATTTTCAGCGGAAACCAACTTCTACCACTCTACAAAACGGTTTGAAGAAAAACATAATGAGGCCTATGCGGCTGCAAAATGGAGCTCAACTGAAAACTATTTATGTTACGGAACTGGATTTAGTTTTTAAAACATTTACGCTAAAGCTTGTTTATTATTTCAGTAAGATGGCAGTAGCAGCAGGTAAATACATAAACACGGATATGTCCCAAATATGGTATAGTTTAAAACTGTAGGTATGAATTATTTTTATGATTATTAAAAAAATAAAATTAGTTTTCAAATTCTTTGTGCCAATTAGATTTTCTAACATAGCGCAACGTAGACTTCTTGTGATTATTAGAAATGGCTAACTTCTTCCTAGGGGGTTGTACGTATTCATGGTGCTTTCAATAATTTGGTGCTCCATCAAAATTAATTAATTATAAGCAATATGCAAACCACAAAAATTAGAAGTGATCAGACCAACATAAGAAGTAGACCTAGAGGGAAATATATGAAAGGCAAACACTTTATTAACCTTGATTAAATTGTACTACAAGAAAAAAAAAAAATGACATTTATTTCATAAAGTGTTTGCTATTAAGGAGAGTTTTAAATAATACCATATTTGAAATGTGCAGAGCCTTTGAGGAGAACTGCAATTAAAATGTGTGTAATTGGAAATACCATCAATCATCATGCAGTTGAGAAGGATCAACATGGAAATGAATGTTTAAGAGAAATCATGATACTGCATAATCAGGACCCATGTCTGCTGATGATCAAACCTGATTTAGGAACACCCTGTGTCAATAAACTAAGCAGTTTATGTGACCATCATTACTGTTTTATGGGATCAAAAGTGGCATAAGGCTAGCCAACCTACAGGATTTGTTTATAGAATTAAAAGTGGCATATGAGGTGCTGATTTTAATATTAAGCATAATTAAAAAAATGAATACAAAAAAAAAAAAAAACACAAATATATTTTACCCTTATGTATTACCTGGTAGTTCCATTAGGGTATGTATATCCTCCCCAAGCTGTTTGCTGTTAAACTGATTTTAATGTGGGGTTAACAAGAAATAATGCACCACATTGGGGCAGTGACCATTACTGAACAGGTGCAGTCTGTGATGAAGGGCAGAGATTATGATCCCTGATCCACTAAACAATTAATCAATTAATCAATTAATCAATTAATCAATTAATCAATTAATCAATTAATCAATTAATCAATTAATCAATTAATCAATTAATCAATTAATCAATTAGACAAACATGCTACAAACTGCCACATGAATAAGGTGGAGATACACACACTAATAAAACCTGCAACACAAAGCATTAGAACTATATTTAATATCTTAAATCACAGATGTCATTGCTTAGGGATAAGTGTAAATATGGTATTCGAAGTCCTTATATATCACAACATTTTCAAGCTTCTCTACCATGCAATACTTTAGAAGGTTAGTGTCAGGGATTGAGTGTTAGTTGGTTGGTTAGTTTGTGTGATGAACATACCCCATGAGTTTGTGACTTGGACACTTTCTTTGTTTCTTTACGCTCTACCTCTGGGATGGCTGGAGGAGGAGGAGAAGGATGCATCCCTACAGAGCTCCTCCTGCCTGATCCTATAGAGTGGGTAGAGGACTCTGAGGTCGTGCGCGTTCTTCTCTGTACAGATATGAAAAAAATACACAGTCAAAAAGTAGAAGAGGAGGTATATATGAGGATGTCCGCTAAAGAAAGAAGAACATATGATATAGTTTGTGGTTAAAAGGCAACTTTAACAATGCACACTGCAATAGCAGCTATTTTCCCTTGGCCTTTCACTGTTCATTTGCTCGTTTCTAGGGGTATTCCATTTTCAGGGTCTCAGTCTCATTATGGGCAGATCTCCATTTATTCAAACACAGGGTAAATAGTGAATGGCTTACATGTCTATCCGCACTGTGTGTTGGAAGAAAGAAGAGCTGCCCAACCCTTTTAGTAAAAAATGTGTCAGAGTATGAAACACTAGGAGGGAAGAAAATGAAATAGGGTGACTGAAAATGGAGAACTCCACAAGGTGAGCAAACAAACTTGTCTAATTTTATATATATATATATATATATATATATATATATATATATATATATATATATATATATATATATATATATATATATATGCTAGTATGTAACACAACATTTCTGAAAGTATTGCTTATGAAATAGATAATAGCTTACCATGTGTGAGGATGACTGAGACACGGTCCTAGATCTCTGCCCAGGAGCCTGTAGCAACAAGAGAAAATACCATGTCATAATATCTTCCAATAAAATGTAAAGTTGTATGGATGGGTTTGTATGTTGGTAATTTCAAGATCAGTTAGCTCAGAAGCACTTGTTCATATTAATCAAGATACAGATAAAATGTGCATTTGTTTAATTGTACAGAAAGTATGACTTATCTTTCCCAATCCCAGTGCAGCGTACATATGTGACTGTACTCACATCATTAGTGATTTTATGTTGTTGGATTTTCCAAACACCAGTTAATTAATGAAACAAAAGGAATCCTAAATCCCAAATCCCAAATAATTAAACAGCTAACAATATCAATTGCTTCCAGACAAACGACAGAGAGGTGGAGACAGACCCAGGCAGTAGCTTATACAGGTTAATATTCATTCAATTATTTTATTGTTAATTTATAAAACACACATTTCTTGAGCTAACAAGTGGTGAACTAAATACTTATAGGCCTTTATATTGTGCTTACACTGCCCTGTTGAGAAAATCACCTAATACCGATATCACTTGAACAAATAAAAAATTACCATTCTTGCCATTTCCCCATAAAAATCAAATCCCGGTTCCTGAAATGTTTTGGTGGGTGAATACTGGGGATTTCTTTGGGCTGCTTGAAAGAGAAAAGAGAAAAGAGAACAGCATTAGATACGTCATGTAGTGTTTTGTTTCACGCTCGCTTGTAGTTAAATGGATAAAGACACTGGGCTCAGTTTTTTAGCATGTGCAACAGCAGCATGTTGGGTTGGATACAGAACACTATGAAATCCCTGCTGCAAAGACACCAAAAATATCACAAGAGCACCTGACAGGGAAAGGAAAGTCATCCCCGCTGTGTCCACAAAATATCACCGCACAGCCTGATCTACAGAAAATTACAGGTCCTCCAATTCGAAAAACATATTGGTAATTAGTTACACTAGTTCACCATGAGCTCTGGAAGGTATTTTGAAATCATGGATACGTCTTCATGTAGAGAATACAAAAATCAAGTGGAGAAGCGGTGTGTTAAAAGCAAACTGTTTACTTAAATTGAATCTTATCTATAGCTAAGCTTTGCCAACCAATATATTGTGCTTACGGAGACAAACAACAAGGCCCTAATGGCACAATAAATTACAACGTCCCTCAATCTGAATGTAACCTTGTTATTGCAATAGTACATATCAAGTTTCTCCTCTCTCAAACTGGTAATAGTAAGCCTCAAGAAAACAGAAAAAGAAAAAAAAAAGGATTTTTCTTGCAGCAAACAGAGGGCGTTGGTATTTGCAGGGAGATCATGATTTTAACTAGGAGATATGAGCACTTTAACAAAAACAGCAAAAGAGTATTTAAAAAAATATAATTCAATATGTTTCCCATGCACCATTTGAGGATATAGAGCAATAATTATACATGCCATGCCAATTTAAGAGTAATTTTAGTTTTTCTATTTCCATCTGATACATACTGCATGTGGCACTATCTACCACAATAGATGGAAAATATAAATGCAACTTATATACACTGCCTTGAAAAGTATTCACCCCCTTGGCATTTTTCATGTTTTGTTGCCTCACAACCTGGAATTAACATGGATTGTTTGAGGATTTGCATCATTTAATTTACAGAACATGCCCACAACTTTGAAGATGTTTTTTTTTTTTTTTTTTATTGTGAAGCAAACAACAAATAGGACAAAATAACAGAAAAAGCCAATGTGCATAACTATTCACCCCCCTAAAGTCAATACTTTGTAGAGCCACCTTTTGCGGCAATCACAGCTCCAAGTCACTTTGGATAGGTCTCTATGAGCTTGCCACATCTTACCACTGGGATTTTTGCCCATTCCTCCTTGCAAAACTCCAGCTCCTTCAAGTTGGATGGTTTGCTCTTGTGAACAGCAATCTTTAAGTCTGACCACAGACTTTCTATTGGATTGAGGTCTGGGCTGTGACTAGGCCATTCCAACACATTTACATGTTTCCCCTTAAACCTCTCAAGTGCTGCTTTAGCAGTGTGTTTGGGGTCATTGTCCTGCTGGAAGGTGAACCTCAGTCCTAGCCTCAAATCACGCACAGAGTGCTACAGGATTTGCTCAAGAATATCCCTGTATTTAGCACCATCCATCTTTCCCTCAACTCTGACCAGTTTCACTAATTATGTGACTTCTGAAGGTAATTGGTTGCACCAGAGCTTTTTATAGGCTTCATAACAAAGGGGGTGAATACATACGCACATGTCAATTTTCTGTTTTCTATTTCTCAAAAATAGTTTTATGTATATATATTTTTGTCATTTCACTTCACCAACTTTGAATTTTTTATGTGATGGATCAGAACACAATAGTCTGATTAACAAAACATTGAACTTAAGGCTGTAATGTAACAAAACAGGTAAAAAGTCAAGGGGGTGAATACTTTTGCAAGGCACTGTATATAAGTTGCATTTATATTTTCCATCTATTGTGGTAGATAGTGCCACATGCAGTATGTATCAGATGGAAATAGAAAAACTAAGATTACTCTTAAATTGGCATGGCATGTATAATTATTGCTCTATATCCTCAAATGGTGCATGGGAAAGATGATCTCCCTGCAAATACCAACGCCCTCTGTTTGCTGCAAGAAAAATCCATTGAACCATTATTAATACTGCATATATAGCTTGAACACATTCTTCAAACTACTTTGATACTGTTAAAAAGCCAAATTACTTTTCTAAGAAGTATCCCCTCCCATGGTCCTTATAACATCAATATCTGTAATACCTGGATCCTGATTCCACTGGTCTTGAGGTGCAAACTCTGTCTGCTGTGGTGGTGGTGTCAATGCATTTACACCAGGTGCAGGATATGTTGGGGACTGATCCCCACCATAAGGTAAAAATCCAGTGCTAGGACCGGGAGGTGGGAAACCTGATGTTGGTATATGAGATGGAGGTGCTGCTGCATAAGGCTCGGATATTACTGGTGGTTGATAAACAGAGGATGTATTTTCTGGGCCTAGAAAAGGAACGTACATTTCCATTAAAATCAGACACTTAAAATTGTTGTAATTCAAAATATGTATTCTCTTCTAATAAAAACTGAAAGTGGAAAAAATAAATAGAGAGACACACACAGAAGGAGGGGGGGGGGGGGGAGAGAGAGAGAGAGAGACAGAGAGAGACACAGAAGGAGGGGAAGGGGAGAGAGAGAGACAGAGAGAGACACAGAAGGAGGGGGAGGGGAGAGAGAGAGACAGAGAGAGACACAGAAGGAGGGGGAGGGGAGAGAGAGAGACAGAGAGAGACACAGAAGGAGGGGGAGGGGAGAGAGAGACACAGAAGGAGGGGGAGGGGAGAGAGAGAGACACAGAAGGAGGGGGAGGGGAGAGAGAGAGACACAGAAGGAGGGGGAGGGGAGAGAGAGAGACACAGAAGGAGGGGGAGGGGAGAGAGAGACACAGAAGGAGGGGGAGGGGAGAGAGAGACACAGAAGGAGGGGGAGGGGAGAGAGAGACACAGAAGGAGGGGGAGGGGAGAGAGAGACACTGAAGGAGGGGGAGGGGAGAGAGAGACACTGAAGGAGGGGGAGGGGTGAGAGAGACACTGAAGGAGGGGGAGGGGTGAGAGAGACACTGAAGGAGGGGGAGGGGAGAGAGAGACACTGAAGGAGGGGGAGGGGAGAGAGAGACACTGAAGGAGGGGGAGGGGAGAGAGAGACACAGAAGGAGGGGGGGGGGGGTAAGAGACACAGAAGGAGGGGGGGGTAAGAGACACAGAAGGAGGGGGGGGGGGGGGGAAGAGACACAGAAGGAGGGGGGGGGGGGTAAGAGACACAGAAGGAGGGGGGGGGGGTAAGAGACACAGAAGGAGGGGGGGGGGGTAAGAGACACAGAAGGAGGGGGGGGGTAAGAGACACAGAAGGAGGGGGGGGGGTAAGAGACACAGAAGGAGGGGGGGGGGGTAAGAGACACAGAAGGAGGGGGGGGGGGGGTAAGAGACACAGAAGGAGGGGGGGGGGGGTAAGAGACACAGAAGGAGGGGGGGGGGGTAAGAGACACAGAAGGAGGGGGGGGGGGGGTAAGAGACACAGAAGGAGGGGGGGGGGTAAGAGACACAGAAGGAGGGGGGGGGGGTAAGAGACACAGAAGGAGGGGGGGGGGGTAAGAGACACAGAAGGAGGGGGGGGGGGTAAGAGACACAGAAGGAGGGGGGGGGGGGTAAGAGACACAGGAGGGGGGGTAAGAGACACAGGAGGGGGGGTAAGAGACACAGGAGGGGGGGTAAGAGACACAGGAGGGGGGGTAAGAGACACAGGAGGGGGGGTAAGAGACACAGGAGGGGGGGTAAGAGACACAGGAGGGGGGGTAAGAGACACAGGAGGGGGGGTAAGAGACACAGGAGGGGGGGTAAGAGACACAGGAGGGGGGTAAGAGACACAGGAGGGGGGGGTAAGAGACACAGGAGGGGGGTAAGAGACACAGGAGGGGGGTAAGAGACACAGGAGGGGGGTAAGAGACACAGGAGGGGGGGTAAGAGACACAGGAGGGGGGGTAAGAGACACAGGAGGGGGGGGTAAGAGACACAGGAGGGGGGGGGGTAAGAGACACAGGAGGGGGGGGGTAAGAGACACAGGAGGGGGGGGTAAGAGACTCAGGAGGGGGGGTAAGAGACTCAGGAGGGGGGGTAAGAGACTCAGGAGGGGGGGGGAAGAGACTCAGGAGGGGGGGGAAGAGACTCAGGAGGGGGGGGGGGGAAGAGACTCAGGAGGGGGGGGGGGAAGAGACACAGGAGGGGGGGGGGGGAAGAGACTCAGGAGGGGGGGGGGGAAGAGACACAGGAGGGGGGGGGGGGGAAGAGACACAGGAGGGGGGGGGGGAAGAGACTCAGGGGGGGGGGGGAAGAGACACAGGGGGGGGGGGGAAGAGACTCAGGGGGGGGGGGAAGAGACTCAGGGGGGGGGGAAGAGACTCAGGAGGGGGGGGGGGGGAAGAGACTCAGGGGGGGGGGGGGGGAAGAGACTCAGGAGGGGGGGGGGGGAAGAGACTCAGGAGGGGGGGGGGGAAGAGACTCAGGAGGGGGGGGGGGGGAAGAGACTCAGGAGGGGGGGGGGGGAAGAGACTCAGGAGGGGGGGGGGGAAGAGACTCAGGAGGGGGGGGGGGGAAGAGACTCAGGAGGGGGGGGGGGAAGAGACTCAGGAGGGGGGGGGGAAGAGACTCAGGAGGGGGGGGGGAAGAGACTCAGGAGGGGGGGGAAGAGACTCAGGAGGGGGGGGAAGAGACTCAGGAGGGGGGGGAAGAGACTCAGGAGGGGGGGGAAGAGACTCAGGAGGGGGGGGGAAGAGACTCAGGAGGGGGGGGGGAAGAGACTCAGGAGGGGGGGGGGAAGAGACTCAGGAGGGGGGGGGAAGAGACTCAGGAGGGGGGGGGGGAAGAGACTCAGGAGGGGGGGGGGGGAGAGACTCAGGAGGGGGGGGGGGGAAGAGACTCAGGAGGGGGGGGGGGAAGAGACTCAGGAGGGGGGGGGGAAGAGACTCAGGAGGGGGGGGGGAAGAGACTCAGGAGGGGGGGGGGAAGAGACTCAGGAGGGGGGGGGGAAGAGACTCAGGAGGGGGGGGGAAGAGGACTCAGGAGGGGGGGGGAAGAGACTCAGGAGGGGGGGGGAAGAGACTCAGGAGGGGGGGGGGAAGAGACTCAGGAGGGGGGGGGGAAGAGACTCAGGAGGGGGGGGGGAAGAGACTCAGGAGGGGGGGGGGAAGAGACTCAGGAGGGGGGGGAAGAGACTCAGGAGGGGGGGGGGGAAGAGACTCAGGAGGGGGGGGGGAAGAGACTCAGGAGGGGGGGGGGAAGAGACTCAGGAGGGGGGGGGGAAGAGACTCAGGAGGGGGGGGGGGGAAGAGACTCAGGAGGGGGGGGGGGAAGAGACTCAGGAGGGGGGGGGAAGAGACTCAGGAGGGGGGGGGAAGAGACTCAGGAGGGGGGGGGGAAGAGACTCAGGAGGGGGGGGGGGAAGAGACTCAGGAGGGGGGGGAAAGAGACTCAGGAGGGGGGGGGGAAAGAGACTCAGGAGGGGGGGGGGGGGAAAGAGACTCAGGAGGGGGGGGAAGAGACTCAGGAGGGGGGGGGAAGAGACTCAGGAGGGGGGGAGAGACTCAGGAGGGGGGGAGAGACTCAGGAGGGGGGGAGAGACTCAGGAGGGGGGGGAGAGACTCAGGAGGGGGGGGGAGAGACTCAGGAGGGGGGGGAGAGACTCAGGAGGGGGGGGGAGAGACTCAGGAGGGGGGGGGAGAGACTCAGGAGGGGGGGGGAGAGACTCAGGAGGGGGGGGGAGAGACTCAGGAGGGGGGGGGAGAGACTCAGGAGGGGGGGGGGAGAGACTCAGGAGGGGGGGGGAGAGACTCAGGAGGGGGAGAGAGCAGAAGGAGCAGGGAGACTATAAGCCAAGGGGGTATAAGAGAGTATAAGCTGAGGGGGGCTTTTCCAGTATTAAAAAAAGGGCTGAAAAACTCTGCTTATACTCTAGTATATACGGTAGCTTATATTTGTTACTAGCGAATTGCCCGTCAAAAAATGACGGCAATGAAATTGTAAGGTAGCTAATGCTGTTTGGTGTATAATAAATATGTAATACATTACTAAATGAATATAATGTACCGATTTTGAAGCATTGTGATGAAGAGCTGGCAATGTGTGTTGATGTTGCTGCAGCATTAGTGGTGTGGAGCTGCTGTGTAAGCATGCTGAATGTGTGCACTGTGTGGTATGAATATCCGTATGTCGTTTGTGGCGTTTTGCGAGTTTCTTGTGGTGTTTTGCGACTTTAGAGTGCTGTAGCCTCGTTTTCGTTTTGTTCGGTGGCCATTTTTTCCTCTCGCTTAGATTTTTTTTTAGTCTCTAAACTCTTTTATTTCGAGTAAAATCGAGGTCTAAGTTGCATTTTTGAGGTCCTGGGTGCTCCCTCTTGGTGTAGGTAATGTTTATATGTATGTGCTGTGTGTATGTATTGTGTTTTACATTTTGTAATGTTCGCGAGTTGCGTCCGAGTGTTGCGAGGCCGTAATGTGTGTGAACGTGTGTCGTATGTTGTTTGCGAGTGTCGTAATGTGTGTGTCGTGCTGTTTGGGTTGTGACGTGAAGTTTGCGAGGGTCGCAGTTGCTGGCATGGAGCGCCTTCGGCGCTCCATGCCAGCAACTGCGACCCTCGCTTTGCGAGGTCCTCAGGTGCTGGCATGGAGCGCCTACGGCGCTCCATGCCAGCAACTGAGACCCTGGGGCAGTGCCCTCGCTTTGCGAGGGCCTTGGCTCGCTGCGCGAGTTGCGGCCCTCGCTTCGCTACGCGAGCCCGCAGCGTTAGCAACAACTCGTACGCTCACAACTATATATGTGATAGAGCTTGATCTACTGGGCACCATTGCATTGGCATGTCCTCTTGACATTATCAATGACTGCTCAACTGACTGATGCATGGTTTTGCCCAAACAATGTTTGCTTTGCTCATATATACCAATAATGGTTAGGTTTAAATATTTAAAAAAAAAAAAAGGATTTATAACGTAGAGCTTTGTCTTATTTTGTTATAACATTTGTTACAATACTTGATCATACCTGGGAGCGCTAGCTGCACACCCTGGACTGGTGGCATCATGTTAGGTAGCAGGTTTGCTAGTAGAGGATTGTCCGTGTTTGGAGGCAGATCCTGAGTAGGCACCACTCCATCAGACTGGCTGATGTGATCCAGTTCAGAGCTTGGTGTGCTGCAGGCATACTGAGGTGGGGTGCTCCTGCCAGGGTTGTACACGACGGTTCCTTGCTGCATTGGTAAAAAAAAAAAAATTGTTAACTATAAAATAATAAAAAGGTATTCTTACACTGAATTCTAACATATGGGTACATGTGGATAGCCAATTCTGTGCCAGTTTGATTCATTGCTTCATATATACAGTGTGTTCTTCAGAAGCTCAATTTACCTGCCTTTTCTAACATACAGACATTATGGAGAGAAAATATTTTTTGATTTAATTTTACTAGGCATTTTTTAAAACATTTTTTTAAATCATACCTGTAAATTGGATTTTAATAAACAAAGGTTTTGCGCTTGTTTAAATTATTTAATAACCATTTAGCAATAAAAATCACCATTTAAGGAAAGAAAAAATCTAGGTAGTCTCCTTGGGCACATCCTCTTTCACCCGTAGACACCTTACAGAGTGGAGAGATGCACATCTGCTGGAAGCCACAATGCTATGCTCACAAGTACGTTTTAAAAGCCACAATGATTTTTTTTTCTCTTCAAATACTGATTGTTTTGCTAATCCATAACCATTAAATATTAATGTCTGACCACTACAATGGCCCTTTAAAGTTCAGACGTATCACTACAAAATATATGTCACATACCTTTATCTGCATATCTAGGTGACGAAGACGAAGTAGCCATGGGGGTTCAACAAACAGCTCCTGCTCTGGTTTCTCTTTTAACTGAGGGTCAAAAAATCTTAAGTGGGTGGACACCTGTAAAAAATATACACCTTGTATTAGGCACATCTGTATCCTGTATACAACAAACAAGAACCTCCATTTAATATTACAAAGTCAACAAAAAAGTACTATATCTATCTATCTTATCTATATGTGGGCATGAAAGACTATGTACAACTATAAGCTACCTTATAGAAATATATTTACCTCTAGCAGCTGGCTGATCAGTACAGGAGAATAGTAGGACGAATGCTTTAGAACAGTCTTCGCAATGACCTCACAGTAATGGAAGGCTTGAGCAGAAAGTCCATTTTCAGCCAAACGACAAGCATAAATAAATTTAAAAACCTGCAAGAAAGAGAACAAATTTTTACTGATGTCTTGGAGAAATATTTTTCCTAAACATAATATGAAAACAATTTTACCTGTATATTAGGGAGTGAGAAGGCCTGAGTACCCAACGATTGGGCATATTCATAAGCCTCTGTTCTCTGAATGGCTTCATTGGATGCAAATTTTGCAAAAGGTAAACTAAATCAAGAAAACATTAAAAATTATGTTAATGCATAAATATAGGTGCAATCCACTGTGCTCAACCTTTTTTTACATGGTATTTAAAAAAAATAAGCTTTATTGTGAACAAAATGATTTTAGAAAGTAAATACATTAGCCAGTCTTTACAATTTTAACATTTGTAACTATTTTATTTCTACAAGGATCCATTTTCTTTTCTCTGTTTTCTATTGAAAACATTGACAGCTTTAGGTGCCACATTCCTATTGTGCAGACAAACTGTCTGCATTCAAAATGGTAGATTCCAAAGCAGCATAAATGCATAAAGGAATTTTTATTTTATTTTTTTCATCTTTAGCTGTTAAAAAACAAATTTTGCCTATTTTAAATGCAGTTCTTCAAAATAGTAGATTTTAAATTTAAGACTACACTGACAATTTAGAAACAAAAGATTTATTTTATGTAAAACCAGATTACAAAAATGTTTTAAATTTTAGACACAAAAGCACAATCTACAGTAAGAATTAATTAAAAAGAAATAAAATAATAAAATCCCTTGTATTTATGTTCCACCAAAATGCTTTTTTTTTTACTCCAACATATTACATAAACCACTGTTGCCATAAAAATATATTATATTATTTAAGTAATCATTAAAATACCCAACTCATTTGTTGTTGTTCAGTGGTGTCTCCATGATCCTATGGACCACAGCACGCCAGGCACATCCTATCTCTGTGCTGATCCATAAGGTTTTCATGGCATACTGGAGTGGGTTGCCAGTTCCTTCTCCAGTGGACCACAGTTTGTCTGACCTCTCTGCTATGACCTGCCCATCTTGGGTGACCCTAAATGGTAAGCTCACAGCTTCATTGAGGCACACAATCCCCTTCAACACAAAAAGGTAGCGATCCAGAAGGGGAACTCTTGTAATTTGCCCCTCTTTGTAATGAATATAACTCCATTGCAGTACACATCACATATACTATAGCACAGTCACCTGCTTACCTGTGGTTAGATCCAAGAAGGACCAGCTTGGTACTCTTCTTGGTGAAGACACCAAAGCCAACTTGAGCCATTATATAGCAGAAGTGAGCAGCATCTAGGAGGCCTCTGGATGCTGAAAGAATATTTTGTCCAGGAGGTGATATATTATTTGAAATGTTACTTTGTCAGCTTATATATAACTTTTGAGTCTGTTAGAGACCCCACAACTAAAACATTGCATTAAAAGGTATATGCAAGTGAGGTGGGTTATTAATGCATCCTGTAGAATGCATCATAACCCACACAGCAAAAATTGTTTGCATGAAAAAATGCAAACATTTTTTTCACAAAAAAAAAAATGCTGGGGGTGATGTAGACTCCCCCAGCAATGGCACTGCACATATCGGGTACTTCTTTAAATAAATGTACCCGATATAAAAGCTGCTGATTGGCCAATAGGGCAGACTTCAGTTGCTAACGGAGCATGTCTGCACAATCCCCAAGCCAAAACGATACAATGTATTACTTATGCTAATATTCCCTGGGAATTTCAGGGGGTGTCAACATTGATTGAAAACTCTTTGCAAATGCAAGAAATTCAGCAAACTTCAGGCTAACGGTTTAACAGTTTTGGAATTTTTTGTTAATGACAACAATTTTATTAAGACGCTATAAATTCTCCTCTATCAGATGCAGTAATAACCATGCTCACTTACATATACCTTTAACAGTTTTTCACTTTAGAAGTCCCTAACAATTTTATTACTATTTTGACCCCTAATGAGGGGAGTGGAGACCACCAAGTTGGATCTGACATTCTCAGGGGAATCTAATGGAATTATAAGGGATCTGATGCACCCAAGGTCAGGCGATTACTACTCGCTGCCAGCCCATATCAGATAAGAGGATGGAGCTTGTGGGGAAACTCTGTTTTAGGTCTTCATTTTAACTTCAGCATTGCCGTCCCTAAAACATCTGCTTTTTTCCACCCACTATTAAACGTTCAAAGGGTAGCAGAGGAACTGCCAGCCCAGGAGGCTGTCCTACAATTTCCAACGGACAAGTCTTTCTCTAAACAGCTACCATATTTATGTTCTGTGCAGTTAGGTTGCCTCTTCTATACTAATAACACATAAACTGCCCCTTAAAAAAAACAGTGTCCATTTCATGAAATATTAAATGTAAACACAACTAAGTGCAATGTATAGCTAGCACAATAGTGAATTTTTATAGCAAACCCATCTTGTTGTAGTGTAACAGGCCAATTAAAATAAATAATAATACAAAAAATACATGTTCCTGGTAACAAAGGTTCCTTACCTAATGTGTCTCCCATAGTGGTTATGGTCCGAGATGGAACATCTAAATTATTGGTTAAGTTAGACAGAACCATAGCAATGTGAGGTCTCCAGTCGCCCCATTTTTCATCTCCACAGCACTATAATGTGAGTAATAATAGCATTAGCATTCACACAACACTGATCCCTTTCTTAGATCAACAGGCACATTTGTCATTCTTTGCTGGAGAGGATAAACCAGCATAAATGGATACATTTGTGCTTATGTTCAGGTCCTGTATCCCGGTATAATTATAGTACAAGCATTTCGTTTTATTAAAGTTGATCTGTAAACTCTTTTCAATCTGAATGCAAATTAGAGTAATAATAAAAAAAAAAAAAAAAAAAACAACAGAGCCACATTTGTTGCCCCTCACCCCAAAATCATCATGGGACTTGGAAGCCAGCTGAACTACGACTTCACTGGCTCCTCCCCATCACATAATTAGCTCTGCCCTCACAGCCAACACAGAGGTAACAGCTGTATTGTAAGCAGCTTGCAGCTCCCTTATATATCGTGCCTGAGCCATCATCTCCTTGCCCTCCTTTATCATGCATGCTCAGACTAAACCACAGTTTGATTAGTCCGCTTTTTCTAGCTTCCAAACATAATGAATTGACACTCAAAAGTAAAAAAAAGAAATAAAAAAAAAGAAGAAGAAGAGTAATGTTTATTCATTTTAAACTACATACTGTTTTAAATAGTTGGCAAATAGACATATAAGCTTTACTTGCAAATGCACTACAGTGGTCCTTTAAAGCTTTCTTTTTTGGAAGAGGGGGGCAAACATGACTTTAAATGGACTCAGGAAGTTGGTTTAATTTTAAAGAGCATTGCAATTTGGCTGCACATTGTACTTTTTTCTCTACAATAAATCAAATACAACATTGCCTTTGTGGCTCACTATGCTAATTTGAGGTGCAGAGAACTTGATAAGGAAGGGTGGGGGAGAAGTTCTAACCAAATTACAATATTGGGGGTCATTGTTTTGGCCACCAGAGGGAAATACAAGGAGACTTTGATGCTACATAGCACATCAAAGCAGCACTAATTTGCATACAAATAACGTACAATACTACTAAAGAAATGTCTAATACAGTTTATAACCAGTTTTTCATGCTATAAGAATAACTGATTACACAACTTTATATGGGGGTGACAAGGTCCCTTTAATTTTTACAATCATTCCAATTGAAATTCAGATTGAAAACACCTTCCATTACGTTGTCCATTTAAATGCCTTGTTATACTAATGTTTTTCTGCCTCATTAGAGCTAGAGCTTACTGTGGCTGCCGCTGGCATCCTTCCAGACATCAGCTGATAAACAGTCTGCAGAGGATCGTTAATCGGAAGGCTGTTGGCAAACCTGCATTTATAAAAAGAAACACACAAAAACTAATTAAGACTATGCCAATTAACAAAATTGCAGATTTCACAATATAAAGTCAGAACCATATAGTGGAAAGATAAACGCATGAACTAGAATGTAATTGCAATATACATCTGATCTGTTGCAGATTGAATACAATTTGTTCCTCCAAAGAGAATAGGGATTAACCCCTGCACTGCCAGCCTTATAAAGTAAAAGGAAGTCACTAGAATCACTGTGCACCATCACGTTAATGCTGATAAGATTTTTTTTTAAAGGATTTACATTTTTAAGAATTGAGCTAGATAGTCATTTTTAGTTTGTGTAACACCAGAAGCCCTCCCACTAGAAATTGCATAGATGCCGACTATGATTTATATAGTCGCTGTCATACAGAGAGTTAGCACAGTGATCAAAGGACCACAGTAGTCACCATTTGTACCCTGCACCTTCAGGGTGGAAAATCATGTTGAAAACGTTTTTTTAAATTGATCAGATATTGACTTTTGTGGTTCTTTAAAGCAACTGCAGTTGATAAGGGTAGTTGTAAATTCAAATCCCAGTTCTCTTATTTTTACATTAATATTTTTTTTTTTTTAGTTCAAATAATTTCAAAAGCATTGAATCACACCAAACAATTTACAGTATATCAGTTTTCTGTCTTATGTTGCAACCTAAATAAAGGCCTTATGAAGAAGCTCTTAAAAGCTCTTTTGTCTGCCTAAAATCAAACAAATAATACCGGTAGGGGGTCTTCCCACTGCAGCATATGCAGACACAGACTCTATAGGCCTAGATGTGTCGTGTCTTAGCCTATCAGGTACAATATCTCAAAAAACATGCTGCTGATAGGTGGTTACACATAGGCTAGGACACTACACAGCACATCTAGCCCTACAGAGCCAGTGCCTGCATTTGCTCCAGGGAGAAGATCTATACCAGGACTATTTGCTTGATTTTGATTGTAAAAACAGAGCTTTTAATTGCTCCTTAAATAAAACAAAGTACATAAAAGTAAATAAATACATAGCTATATGACATAACTATTAAAATCCAGAAACCTTCCATATCCTTTTAATAAACATTAGGATAATGACTTATGATAGTAGAATAAGAGTGAGCCCAGTACGGAGTAGCAAAACCATCATATAGAGAACAATCAGACAATATTACCTGGTCATGACGCGTGCATGTGTTCTACTATCCATTTTACTGGCTAGCAGCAATGCATGACCCCAAAGTCCATGTTTCATTGCAGATTCCAGCGCATCCTGTAAAACGTTGGAAACAGAATAGGATGATTTTAACAGTAAATCAGTGTGAAAATTACTACAGTATATGTTCATCTACACAATATTACTGAAAATGTTAAATAAGGCAACACAGAACAACCACAATCTTTCCAATAGATGTAGAAGCATCAAAATGTATTTTTTTCTAATTTAAGAACTTGATGTACATCTTTTTGCTGCTTAATTATACTCAGAGACAGAATTAAAGTTTTCAAACAAATCTTTTTTTCATTACGCAGTCCTTTAAATACACAATTTGATCTTGGTAGTTACTAATAAAGTGTGTGTGGGGGGGGGCGGGGCATGTAAAAGTGGCTTTTTAAAGGAAAATTAAAAATATTAATGCAGGTAGTACCTTTTTACGCCCAAAAAGAAGAAGCTCTCGGAATCGTTCAGTTTCTTTTTCAAGATTGCATCCAGGGGTGGAAAATGTATCTGCGAGGAAAGATAGTTGAGATGCCACAGACTCCTCCTCTTGCTCCAGGGGCTCGTTGCTGAAATCGATCAAGTTTGCTTCATTTGGAGACTTCCCGGGCAGCCATACTGTTTTGTGATCTTGCAGTAATAGCTCAGCGATATCTGTCCCTACTACAGTCTAAAGGAAAGAAAATTAAAAAAATAAATAAACCGATATTTAACTGCACATACGAATAAAAGGTCCATCATGCCTGGCCATTCTACTGTACTTAGCTAAATATTTAGCTTAATAAACACCCAGGATGGCCTTTAACTTATCACAGGCATGCTTGAATTATTATTTCTGCCAGAACGCTGTTTAGTCCACTTTCTAAAAAGTTATAGCATATTAACATACATTTAACACCCTTCAACTTCTAATGACCATTTCTTTTCACGTTCCTCTTTTTTCTAAAACAATTCCCTTTTCATTAATCACTGCAATGATTAAATTATATATTTATTAAAAAAATAATATTTAATTTATAATAGCAATTTTGTATTCATTAGGGTATCAGAATCCAGTTAAGATGAATACTTCCACACAGATGAGATCATCAGGAGGGGGTGACTGGCTGATACCAAAGTCTAGAAGGGCCACTAGGAGTCATTTTTACTTTGCTTTTTTGAAGAACTTCACTTGATAACATATAAAAAAATATGCAGCTTACTGTAAATAATTACAGCCTTTAATTTTTTAACTATTGTATTTAATTTTGCATTAATGATGTGGGACATTTGGTCTTTGTTGTAAAAGGATTAGAAACTTGGGAGCGCCCTGAAAAAGTGTGAGGCAAAGGGATAATGCCTCTAGCGACAGGTATTTCAACATATACACAATTTATAAATCCAAATTCTTGGAATCAAGGAACCAAACCACAGAAATTTACAACAAAAAATAAAAATGTTTTGTTAACAATTGAATATATTTCTATAGGACTAAAATTCAATTTGAACATTACATTGTGAGGTGAAATATTTTCATTAGTTTGCTTTATGATGTAGAAAAGGCACATTATATTCTGCTCGGATGCAAACGATGGTGACATTGTAATATATTATATACAAGAGCTGCCTAATGGGTTAAATGGACATACTGCTTGAAGTAAATATGGCTTTAAAATAAATACATGCCTATTTATGAGAAAGTAAAACAATAGTAGGATACTGGTAAACAGATGATATTTATAATTTATAATTTACAAGAATATGGAACAGCTTAGAGAATGTGGAAACTGAATTTAAACCACGTGTGTGTTCAGTCGTATCCGACTCTCCGTGACCTCATGGATTCTATAAATACATTAGATTTTCAGAATGGTAATCAGATGTTAAAAAATTTAAAAAAAGTGTAAAATATGTAATATATATATATATATATATATATATATATATATATATATATATATATATATATATATATATATATATATATATAATATCTACGGTTTATTCCACCAATAAAGAGCAATTTAAACTGTGTAAATATTGGAATTCCTGTAACCAGAGGCATTATGCGTTTGCCCCACATCCATCCTTCTGTGTGTTTAACTTACTTACATTTTATTTGTTTTAAAAATCAGTCAGAATTTATTCTTATTGTAAAAAGTTTTTAATATCAAATTATTAATTTTAAGTAGAGTTACTGGATTCTATGTTATTCACGTAATCACTTATTTTTTACTGATAGTATTTGATTACATTATATTACAATATATAGTGAGACCATGAGCACATAAGGTAGAAGGAAACACTGCTGTACAATTAATTTTGATACATACCGTACGTCACAAGAATGTAAATATCTTGCTAAACTACAGTGTCCTTCAAAGAGTTAGAAAAATCAGACTTTATAAATGAACAAATGATTCACAGGTTGCCATTAAAGCAAAAGGCTCTTGTCAAGAGAAAACCACTCATGCAGCAAGTCTCGGGCAATAGAGATCATTGTGTTGATATAACTGGGTCTGAAACATTTAGCACAGCCTGCCAGACAAAGCCATCTCCTCACATTGACCTTACTGTTACCTTATTGTTTGCGACAATATTTTCTTATAGTTAACATAGAGAGTATGGAGGTTTATCACATGGTGTGGGCAATGATATATATGCATGCTGTAGCAGCCAGACTAATTAAAGAACAATTGCAAAACAATAAAAAAGTTTGTGATGTAAAAAAACAACAACATCAGCAACTGTGTAACACCAGTACATAACATGTTTAGAGAAAATTTGAATATTGGAAGACTGTTTACAAATAGGGGATTCCATCTTGTGTTTGTTGCATCATACCCTGAGAACTTGGGGAAGAAGGAGAGGTCAGGGGTATTTGCTATATACTTGGATCTGATTGAAACTGGCACCATCCCTCTTTCCCCCTCACAGGCACAGAAGTAGACAGTTTGCATCAATAGATGCAAGCACTGCTTTTCAGAAATGTAAACACCTCTTTACACACACAAGACTTCCACCAAAGTACCAGTCCTAATTAACCTATTGGTTGCAATCACATTTTTCAAACACATTTTATAGTACCCTGGCTCTTTAATACAATTTTATTAATTTAAAGTAGAGAAAGACTAAGTGAATGCCAACCAAGGGAAAGTAAAATTACTCACCCCATTTTGCCTGCATAGCAGTACTATAAAATCCCACAACAGGCAGGCGGATTCTTGGTCTAGTAGAGATTCATCATGTGAACACGCTTTCGATTTGTTTTGTGCAAAATTGATGACATCAACTTTGTGAGTTTCATCCCTGCAGGTACAAATAAAAACATAGAATTAGGAAACATGGCTTTAATTATATATTAGCATTCAGATGGAATGATGCATGCATTATTAAGCACTTGCTGTGAGCTATCCGTGTGTTTTAGAACGATCACGTTACACAAATCATGACTTCTACCATAACTTAATAGAAAGAGAAACACCTACTTCACCAGAGGACCAGGGAATGCTCTCAGCAGCTCTTGCTCAGGGGTATTCTGCAAAATGACCTGTGAAATAAGAGCACATTTGGTCTGGTTTATCCGTTGAGAGATTTATACATCACTAATAAAAATAAATAAAATGATACACTGTGGTACACGAAGGCTCAAATAAATACAGTGTTTAATATTTAAACCATTATATACAATTATTGCTTTCGTGGTGCCGCCATTTTATTTTACCCGATTTGAAATCTTGGTGGGGGCGGTGGATGAAGATTACAGTTTAGTTCTAGTGAAAAGGCTTCCATAAAATAAAGATCTGAATTAACCGGAATATTATCTGAATATAAAAAGGTCCCCATCTCAGATGACCAAAATGGCGAGCAAAAAATAAAAAAATAATTAAATTGTAACAAACAAGCAGTTTCAAATGCTGGCATTGCTATCATTAAAGGGAAAGGGTCATCCAAAAGTTGAGCATGCATTGATCCTCTTTCCTCTCCAATAAATGGAAAAAGTTAGAATCATTGCCACACCAACCCAAATCAAGTGGCTGCGGTTAGAATGGTTGTTGCCCGTTTTAAAGGCACACCTGCATTGAAAACCAACATTAGTTTTACTTTTTCCAACTTTGTTTTATTTCACAGTTCAGGACAGGAGATGGGGAAAATAATTCTCCAAGAAGAAACTCTGTTTGCTAAACTATTAAACATTTTAATGCAAAAAAAAAAAAGAAGCAATGTATTACAGAGAATGTGGTACTTTGTTACTTGTTTAAAAGCAGTTTCAGTATGAATTGAAGTATCTGGAATAAACCTTACCTCCATGGTGTGAATTTCAACCAAAGTCGGCTGCCCGTCTGATGGCAGGTTAGGGAGGACTTTGATTAAATGACCACCAGGACCAAACCTGGCACAGACATGAGGGGTTCCAAACTTCTCTGGAGTCAGAGGCCTAGAGGGCACTGTGGGTAAACATGGCAACAACAGGTTATTTGCAACACAAAGGTCAGTTTATACAGTCATGGATTATACAGGAAGATTAGAAATCTGAGACAATATAAACAAGAGAAACTTTCGGGTGGTATCATGTTTTCAAATTAAAATAGATGGAGCATGACAAAAGCCAGACAACCTACATTGGAAACAAAATGAGATTGATCTCTCCAGTAAGGAAGGCAGCGTGAAAACTGTGAGAGATAATTAATGTATTAACAGATCAGGAGAGTTAGAAAGATCATATCTAGGTTTACCTAACTATCCAACACATTCACCCCATTTAAAGAATAAAATAAAAAATAAAAACATTGCAAATAGTGTAGTTTTTCATTCCTGCAGTAACTGGGAACTTTAATGCCACTTTAAATACAAATATATGGTAATAAAACACCGCCATACCTTGTTCTACAGGCTGCCACTCTGTATTCTCATTGTATCCATATGTATATTGATTCAGTGCCTGTTGGGTGCTGTAGTTTTCAGGATATGCACCATATGAAAAGTCATTAATATTAGGATTCGGCAACTGAGGATCATAAGCATTTGTGGTCAGGCCTTGATTGTAAATCTGGCTCTGTGAAGAAAGAAAGAGGAGTGTCACATAAGGATTGAAAGGTAAGCCAGTATGTGCAAGAAATAATTACAATATTTTAGAAGTGTCAAAAAAAAAAAATGTAATTTCAACCAATTATAACTATATTCATGTGTGTGTACTTGCCACTCCTTTAATAACTGGAATCTTTGCTGTATAACTTCAAAACATGTGTCTTGTCTAAATATATTCTTTAACCAAATTATTTTGCTTATAGTTTTCCAAATATATGACTTAATATTATCATATAACATTTTCAATTCACTTACTTCTAAGAAACCCCTGGAGCAACAGTTTTCATTTCTGGGATTGCCCCCTTTCCCTGAAGATGCTACGTTTCACACCATGCTACGGCAATGCCCACTGGGAGGTGCTTGACACTTACTGTAAGGCTGTTAGTGACATGCTGTCAGCCTGCATGTACCATCACTGCACTGGCAGCTTAAACACCTTCCCTGCGGATTTGGCTTTAGGTTACAGCTTTGAGACAGAACAAGTAATGGGGATGTTCCAGTTGGTATGAATCACTCACTATGGGGCTTCGTAGAAGTGGTGCAGATTTTATTCGACAAATGCATTGAGGAGGATACAATTACAGTTACCTAGTTAAAATAGGTTTAAAACTAAAAACAAAATTTGCCTAAAAAGTTTCCCTTTAAAGAGAACATTATCAATTAGGGACAAATATCGCACGATAAGAGATTCTGTGTCAACAGATTAAAGCTTGATGTTAATTTAATAACCAATGCAATTATAGCATTTTACAACAGTTAATATCGACTACTCAATAATACATTCCTGATGTACTAAATGAGCATCCAATGCTACTGTTTAAACTATTTAGAAGTGAGAGATGACACTGAATGCAGACTACTCCTGCCAGTCACACTGAAAAGGTGAACAGCTTATTGACTAATAATGAAAATCTCAATCTACCCTCCATTTGGGCAACATCTTAATAAATAAGCTCAAAAAAGGCAATTTAACTGCCAATAATATTTAAAAGGTATATGCAAGTGAGTTGAGTTATGAATGCTGCTGATAGAGGGGAATTAGTAGTGTATGATTACAATTATTTGCATGCACAATATTTTTTTCAGCTTTGCACCCCCAGGATTGAGCTAGGCTCCTGAGAGGGTTAATTTTTGTAAAAGTGTACCCTGTCCATGTGAGCATGCCCAGGTTTGCAGCCAGCTAGATGGGCCTGCTACACTGGGTCCTTAAAGAACCATAAGTCTACATTCCAGTAAGAATGCTTGAGCGGTTGCACAGTTGTTCTTTAGACATACACCCTCTCCTTGATAAATTCTGACAAATTATAATTGTATTAAAACCAAACATTTCAGCTTCTTCTTCCTATTCTAATTTGTCTTTTAGGGGAATAAGCATTTATGCTTGATTTATGGTCCTGCAATGACCTGTAAAGGAAGAGAGATTGCATTTCTGGTCTGTGTGCATGTGTCTGTGTGGGTGAGTGCATGCAATTCACCGGGGGCTGGGAGGGGTCACAATGGCAATTCACTGAGGGCTGGGAGAGGTCATGAGGGCTGGGGGATGTTTCACCTGGGATGTAGATAAAACAAGCAGTGAATGAAGGGACACAGACCTTGTTCTGGGTATTACAGAAATCTAAAGGAAATTTGCAGCTCAAATCACAGACCAAAAAGATACCATGTATTATGTATGCTAATTTCACTGGAATTAGCAGGGGGTGTCAACATTGATAGAAAACAGTTTGCAAATGCAAGAAATTCAGCAAACTTTTGGTTAACTGTTTATTTTGGTATTTTTTTCATGTAAAACATTTTTTTTTCTTACACCACTAATTCTCCTATCAGATGCATTCATAATCCAGCTCACTTGCATACACCTTTAAAAAATAAGTATTAGTATTTTTCAATGATAATGAACAATATGTTATTTGGACAAGTGCTCTCCAAAACAGCATATCAAATATTGTAAAATCTTAGACATTCTTAATTAATCTTACATTTTTATATGATTTTTTATACTGCAGTGTTACATTTGCTTTCCCCGGCGCTGATTTTATTTGCTACAGAATGTATTAAATATAGTACTACAGAGTTTCCTTAATAAGTAAAAGCATTTTAAATCATTAACAGTAGTTTCCAGAAAGGCTTATTATAAATATTTTTAAGTTTAAAAGATGTTATTAAATGGATGATTGACAGTTTGGTAGTTTTTGTAAGCGTGTGTTAAACCTGGGCTCTATGTATCCCAGAGCCTATAGTGCACAGACTCACATGCTGAGAGTGAGAGCTAAAGCTGCTCCTACGGCTATGCGTACTGTGTTCACTGTGCAGACTGCGCACAGAATGCTCGCTGTGAACACTGCGCCGGTCAAAGTCGTCCTTAGCCATATCTCTTCTGGGTTCATCATCATCAAAACCACCAACATAACGAGGGTCATACTGCCAGCGATCTGCATACACGTCATACCTATTTAAATTGACAAAAAGTAACCATTTGTAAAACCAAAAAGAACGTAAAAAAAAAAAGAAAAAAAAAAGATAAATGTACCGTATTTAAAGGGACACTGTCACACCAAAAATAAGCTGGATTCATCTTAAAGGGCGCTGAAAACTAAATTATTTTAGCAATTTTTCTCTGCAGTAAATCATTGTTGAAAAAGTTAGCATTTTGTGGCAGCTTGTGTATGCTAGTGTGTGGCTTCATATACTAATCTGCAGCTCAGAGGGTTTGATAAGTCTATGTCAGGGGAGAATCCAAATGCATGATCAAATTGGGGAACAATGTTATGCAACAGAAAGCAACAAACAAGCAGACTGTTACTAATTAGCACATACAGCAGATAATTAGTATTTGGCAGCCCAGTATTTGTTTAATAGTGCTACACAGACAGTCATGAATATCTAAGGAATAATTTACTAATGAATGGCTAAAGGTCCTTTCCCTCTTCACATTCACCAAAGATTACCAGCAGCAGTACCGCCCACCAACCGCAGCTGTCAGTGCTAGCAATTTTACAACAGGCTAGATCCGCACAATGTCAAAGTATAACATAAAAAAAAAAAAAAAAACATGCAGCAGATAAACCTGACCTGCTTGTATAGTTGTATGGGACTCTTGCTTGGTATGGGTCTTCTCGGCCTCCATACACGTACCCCCAATAGTTACTTCTTTGATCTCTATTCCCAGGATCATAATTTCCAGGATAGCGATCCCAGCGTGCAGGATCTGCAAGAGCATAAAGTGATAAGGTTACCTATACGGATATTAAGAAAACAATAACTCCTATTTGTAACATTAAATGGCTAACATTTTTTTCACATACAAAATCACCTAAAAGACAAACAACAGTAACAATAATAATTATAGGAGCCAATGCACATTAACAAAAATGACTTTTACCTTGTTAATGCACAAAAGGAAGCCATCTCCAAATTATTCTTCCATCCACTACCAGTTCCCCTTTTCAATAAGAATGCTGCACTGATTTGTGGCCAGTCACCATTTTTCTATCATGACCACCCTACTAACTTCTGTGACAAAGCACACATGTAATTTAGCACAGTAAAGGAGAACTAGGTGGCAAAAACCACCTGGTCATGACTTCCTTGAGAAGTGTCTTTAATTTTACTTTAATATTCAATTTTACTCTAAGGGGTAGAGCTAATTGCCTTTTAACATTTGTCACCTGGGGGTGAGTCTGAATGCAGATAAGAGACCTTTATTGGTCTAGCAGAGCTGATTTTCTAGTGCCATCCTGTTTTTATAAGCAATGACACAAAGACTCTTATCAGGAAAGCCTCCAGGGCAGATGCTCTCAGGCCCCCACGACACCTGACAGGTGATAAGAGATTCATATGTGCTGAAGTCAAAACACTGAAATCAAATGTAAGCTTTAAATGCTACATTTATGCTTTTCTGTCAAAATGCTATTTTTTGTAAAGAAACACATTTTAAAAATTGTATAAAGCACTGTGGTGAAATAGTAAATATCAAACCTGTTATAAAAAAAGAATTAGGTATGGGACGCTCATTTTATTATGTGTATAAAACCTTAAATGGATACAGCAAGCTTTTTTTTTTATATATACGCATAATCTTACAGTAGCAGAACAGAAAATACAGATTCTACAGTTTTACAGTAAGAAATGCAATGGGATATCATTCAGTGGTTAATAACACTATATTTAAAGCATATTTGCAATGCATGCTCTGACATATCAACTGTATCTTCTGCCTCCTTATACACAAATTAAAACCCCCAAAAAATATTGTTGATATTTTTTAATTAAAAAATAAAAAATAAATAAATTGTAAAATGGTTTCCAAAGCTTACCTCCATAATCGTACTGGTAATAATCTGGATAGTAATTGCTCCAATCTGCCTTGGAACTGTAACCCTGCCTAAAAATTTAAAAACAAAGAAAAAAGTTTAGTATAAAATTCTAAAGTTATATCCACAAGAAGATGCTTAAAAATATGTTTCTGTTGGTACTAAAAAATTGCAAACAATATTCCAAATGGATACTACAAAATGTGTACCTCTACGCAAATAAATCATTATATTGAGTTTAGCACACAATTAGGTGTAAATTATGGATTAGTTCTGTCCTCTGGAGGGATCACCTACTATTGGTCCCTGATATAGTTTAGTAAAATGAAAGGGATCACTGGGGGATGTTTTTGCTCCTCCGCTTGCCTGTTAAATAATGATAAGTAGGGAAAAACCTGGAAATATATTATTAATTCACTCTAGTCTGAACAATAGAATCTGAATGTGCAAACAGCTAATTGATTTAAGAACATTTGACAAGAGACACTTCCACATGTAGCTACTGTTACTTTAAAACTTAAATATTAGTCATCTGAGAGTTACCACTGGGTAAGTTTCCATTTGGAGTTATTGTTAATTTACAGTGTTTTGGTGCAAACATCACAAAAAGGAGGGAAATCCAAAATCAGAATAAAATATATCCAACACATACAGTAAACTCTCCCACAAACATTCTTATGATATGAAAACATATTATGACATGAAACATGAAAACCAATATTATCAGCCTCAATATTACTTACTGTGAAGATGGCCGATCCGAGGAGTGACTAGCTCTGGAGCTTGGTCTTTCTGGCTCTGGATACTTTGCATATTGTCGATAAGAGGGGTCATAAGCTCCATAGGGGTCCTACAAGACAGGATAACTTGTTATGGCTGCAGTCATTGGCAGAAAAATCTTAAGAACTTGGGCTCCTAATCTATTTTTAATTATAAATAAGGGTGCAGAAATATCCCAGGCCATCAGTATGTTTAGCTGCTAAATATTAATTTCATGGCTACTAAAAAATATAGGTCTCTCCTTAAATCATGTTTCTTGCCCAAATTTGGTGCAAGTAGAAAAGTCAAAACCAAGAAAAAAAAAGAGCGCCTAAATGATGGCAGGAGGATCTTCAAGACTGCTAAAGGAAATTAAATATTAAAAGCAAAATGTACTGTAGTCCATTAAACATTTTTGCTGTTAACTACTCATTGCAAACAATTATTTAGAACTGCCATTCATAGTGTTACAATAACTGCAACATTATTATTATCATCCTTTATGTGTAACATGTCATTCTGTAGTGCTATATAGGGGATAAGTACAAATCAACAACAGTTTAAAACATGGCAATAGAACAGGAGGGTCCTGTCTTTGAGCTTAACATCAAAAGTAAATACAGTAGACTTGCAGTTAACTGGCACCCATGGGGATTAGTAGATGCCGGATAAATGTAGTTTCTGGTTGCTTGAGAGTCCCTATTGGGGGGGGGAAGTAAGTATTTAGAGATGAGAGCAGGGATATAAGAGGGTGAAACAATTGTTATGGGCTTTATACGTTAGTTTTAAGATTTTACATTTTATTCTGGATTTAATGGGAAGCCAGTGGAGTGACAGACACTGAGCGTTGACTTTGGTGTATGAGTTTAGCGGATACGTTCAATATGGTTGGAGTGGAGAGAGACTTGTGATGGGGAGGCCAGCAAGGAGAGAGTTGCAGTAGTTGAGGCTAGATATGAGAGAGTGAATAAGAAATTTAGTTGGGTCTTGTGCAAGATGGTGATGTATTTTGGGGATGTTTTTTTTTTTTTTTTAGGTGAAACGGACAAGATTTAGTTACTGATTGTATGCATGTATGGAGTGAAAGAGAGAGCAGGATCCAGTAGAACCCCAAGACAACAGTGATGATGGCATTCCCAACAGTGAGAGCTATTTGAGGAGGGGAAGCTGTGGTAGATAAGAAGCTTTGACATGTTGAATTTGAGCTAGAGGGTGGATATCCAGGAGCTAGAGGGGGGTAGTTCTGGTGCCGAGATGTAGATTTGAGCGTCATCTGCATATAGATGATAATCTAAATGACTTTAATTGGATATTTTTGATCCAGAAACTACTCTGATTAATGACTTAAAAAGGTGCTTTCAAATATTTGCCTTAATTGTCAGGGTCTAAAATTGTTGATAAGTTATGTATGTTAACCAGATACAGTCACCAGTTCCTTCCCGTTTGCACCAATATATTGGTATCAGTATAATAAGGGGAAACACTCTCTGGATGATTTACAATGTACCACCAATAAACAACCGTCATAATTCAGAATACACTGATAATCCTGTTACTACAGGATATACTGATAATCATAGAGTTGTTAAGGTTTAAAAAAAAAAAAGCACGAAAATTCACTATTTAAAAAAAAAGAAAAAAAAAAGTGTGCAACAAGTTTCAATCAAATCCTAAGAGTTAAATGGCTGCTCTACAATGCAAAAAATATGTAATAAAAGACATACAGGGCGTTAGGACCACACACATTGAAGTGGAAATAACATATAGCAGTCAAAGACTACTTGCAATTCAGTTTCCACCTCTCCAAATCTCCCCCTTCGTCAAAAAACACCAATGCAGCCCTTCTCTCCTGGAGTTGAACTTGTCACACTTGAAATAATTAGTGCCAACGGGCCGTTTCATCCATCTTGTGGACTTTTTCTGAGGCTATATTCCCTGGCTTTTTGCTTGGCTTATAGCCCTGCTACTTCCGGGTTTCGTATGGGCGTAATGACGTCTAGCAGTTACTGCGTCAACACATTTTGACGCTTTTTAAGTAAAACAAGGCCTTCATAGTGACGCCTACGTTATGACGTTCTGGCATTCCTGCGTGTTATGACGCTTTTCAACTAACTTTATTGTGCCTTGTCAAACCAGCGTTTAAAATGCTATTCAAAGTTAAAAAAACGTACCCACAAGAGATATCATTATTCCCTTGAAAGCTAGGGACAATCCTTTTAGATTAATATTCACATTAAATGGAAATAATGGCTCTCATTATTGAGACATTCAAAGATTATCTAATATGGACTGCTTAGTTGGGCATAGATCGTCCCATATTGTATTACTAATGCTTCCCTATATATTATTTATCGACCTACAACAGTATGTATCTCTAGATTTTTATAATGAAGTATGTATTTCGAAGGGGTTAAATTAAAAATAATAATATTGTGCAATCCTAACATGATAATGAAGTGATATTGATAAAAATGAACTCATCATTCGATTCATCTGTGTGATCAATAACTTGGTGTAAATATTAATATGCTGAAAAATATTTTTGTGTTAGTGTGAATATAGTGTGACATGTAGCGTATTTATGAAGTCTTATAGTACTGTATAACCTTATTGGGAGTGTCAATATTGTATTGCTATATGAAAGTGAACTTTGGTACTTGTAAGTTAGAATATAAAATTAATTGATTGATAATATCATTGTGAAATATATAAAGAGTGTTAAAATAAATCCTATCTATTATGAATGACAATACAAGTGTTTTCTCTGAATGAATAAATCTAGAAAAATCCAAATACTAATAAACTTCATTGAGGCCATTTGTATATTTACAATCTAAAGTGAATATCCACTTGCTTTCCATTTGTAGCAATCTTCTGTCTACATCTCTTCCTCTCTGACTTCTCAATAGCTTCTCCAAAACTTGAGGCTTCATAGCTTCTGGTCTATTTCTGTGAAAATGCCTCATGTGCCTCAAGACAGGTGTGTCAAGATTTTTACTAATGGGATATACATGTTCAAGTATTCTTTTTTTCCCCAGTTGGCGAAAGGTCTTGCCTACGTAATATTTCTGACATGGACATGTCATAACATAAATGACATGTGTACTTTCACAGTTTATGAAGCTCTTAACCTGGTATTTTCTGCCTGTATTCACATCTTTAAAGCTTTTACTTGGCTGAATATATTGGCAAGCTCTACAATGCCCACATTTAAAGAGGCCCTTGGTTTTAATTAACCAGTTTGACCTTGGTTTTACTGGATTGTAGAAACCTTTTACTAAGTTATCCTTTACATTGTTGTTTCTCCTGTAGGTTATGCTTGGGTGTTCTGTTACAAATTCTCTTAGTGTTTTGTCCTCTCTGAGGATACAAATGTTTTTTGTAAAATCTATTTTATAGATTCCCAACCATTGCCATATGGCATTATCAATTGTACTGTTTGGTCTGGTTCTCTTGTTCAGATATCCTTTTTATATATTCGGCCTTCTCGTTCACTCATTGGTGCTTTTTTAAATGCACTCTTTAAAGTACAATTGGGGTACCCCCTTTGTTTGAACCTTAAACTTCAGATCCCTTGCTTGTTCTTTAAATTCAGCCACACTGTCACAGTTCCTTTTCAGTCTGAGGTATTGCCCCGTAGGTATTCCTGCCTTCAAAGGGCACCGGGTGCTGACTGGACCAGTGCAAGAGCGAATTAGAGGCTGTAGGTTTTCGAAATACTGAGGTGTGTCTATTTCCTACCTCGTCTTTCGTCAAAGTTAAATCCAAAAATTTCACTCTAGTGTTGTTAAGGGAGTATGTGAATTTCAAACCCCAATCATTCTGATTCAAATTGTCATAAAATCTTCAAACTCTCTTTGGGAGCCAGACCAGAATAATAAAATGGCATCTATAAACCGTTGCCAAAGCACGATTTTTTTCTATATATTGCGGCTTTAATTCACACAACAATTCCATGGCTTCCCAATCCCCTGAGTACAAATGTGGGTAACTTGTGGCACAAGCTGTACCCATTGCCGTCCCTTTGCTCTGCTGATACCAGTAATTGTTGAAAGAAAATAGTTCTGTCAGAGTGAACCTTAGCGGTCTTGCAATGAATTCATTGAATTCTGTATCTGCTTGACACTGCATGCTAAGAAAATATTCAACCGCTTGGATGCCCTTTTCATGTGGTATTGAAGAATATAATTGTTCAACTTCAAATCGTAGTAAGGATTGTTTCTTCTGATACACGGATGCCATTCAATTGTATCTTGCAGATAGGAGGGCAAAGATCTTACTATTTCTTTTAAATGATCATCTATATACACACTTAATTTTTCTGTTAAACAGTCATTGCTCGAAACAAATCGGACAGCCTGGAACTGGAATTACCCGTTTATGCACCTTTGGAAGTGTGTAGAATGTTGGTATAGTGATATATTTTAGTAAAAGAAAATCAAAAAGTTGCCTGATCAAGTAATTTCCTGTCTTTTGCATAACAAAGTATCTCCCGTAGTTCTTTACTGAACCTACTAGTCAGATTGTTCTGACCTGACAACACCTTGTCGCACATTTTTAAATAATCCATTTCCTTCATCAATACATTTCCCCCCCTTGCCCGCGGGTTTAATGATAATGTTGCCGATTTCTAGTTCTTCTAATGCTTTGCTCTCTTGTATCTTTACATTTTGTTTTGGCTTTCTGTCATGGTTTTGTTTTATTCCGGCTTCATGTTTTTAAAGATCTTTCTCTATCAGTTCCAGAAAGAATTGTATATGACTGAAGGTCAGGTGTAAATTTACTTTTTCCTTTCTTCTGTCTGTTTATTTTTTTCTTTTTCTGAAGATGAATTTTGTTCATCTAAGAGTGCCATTAACACTTTGAAGGCTTCTACTTGTTCCTTATCAATACCTGACCGGTTCAGATCACATTCTTATTTATTTAAAAAAACATCCCTTTAAGGCCAATTTCCTCACAAAAAGATTACCATTTTTAATATTATTAAAGAGATTTGAATTGCTTGTCGGTACAAATGACAGCCCTTTTCTCAGGATGGATTTATGTGCTTCATTATGAGTGAAGTCCGAAAGATAATGTTTTTAGCATTTTCTACAGGTTTTTCACTTAATTTTTCAGGTTCTCGGTTTCTTTGTCATTATGTTTCCTTCTTGCTTAATCAGGATTTTCTTGGATGTCCTTTTCGAATTTCACAGCTTGCACTTTGTGTGATTTTTTCTTTTGTCAAAACATTTCTCAAATGTTCCTTCCCATTTCCTTTGTTGTTGATGGATATGATCTTCATCAGGTCTCTTTAACAAACTTAATTGTTGTTGTTTCTCTTGTTCCATTGTCTCGTACCTTGCCAGTTTTTTCGGGCATGCCCCTTGGATAAAAAATGGTGATGCTCCAATGTGGTTCGATTCAAGTTGAACTGTGATCGCATATAGATGATACTAAAATCAAAACGATTTAATTAGGGTACCAAGGGATGATGTGTAGATTGAGAAATGGATGGGGGCTGGGACTGAACTTTGGAATACGCAGTCAGAGGGCGAGGCGAAGAAGAGGTGCTGGAGAAGAGACACTAAATGGTTGATTTTACAGGTATGAAGTTTCACGGATGCCAAGAGAGCGGAGAATTAGGATAAGAAAAGGGTGGTCGACAGTGTTAAAAGCAGCAGAGAGATCCAGGAGAATTAGAATGGAGAATTGACCATCTGACTTGGCCGTTTGAAACTGGTTAGTAGCAGTGTTTTTTTTTTCTCCAACATTGATTATTTTCCTTCAGTCTTAGTAGGAGTTCGCTGCACAATTTATTTCAATCAGTATGCCTGAGCACAGTCTGATATCTCATTAGCAATTACTGGCAATAATCACCCATCAGAATGAGATAGGCTGTTTGTACAGTAGATCAGAAGGGTTGATTCACAGTTAAAAATTACAAACTCCAATGTAAGTTTCCTGCAGTTTTTTAGATTGTTTTTTTATCTAAAAAACTAACAACCAAAAAAAAAAAAAAACTTTAAAATTATTTGTTCGAATCAATAATTCAAATTGTACCATCTTTGGAACATCTGCGTTATCCCTGTTAAAAAGAACCAGCAACACGCTCGCCAATAAAATAAAAACTATTTCCATTCTGAAGACTCTCTACCGAATCTATGAAGAGAATTTCTTGAAAAACCTGATTTGTAGGAAAAAAAGACAATCCCCCCTCCCCCCCAGAGAAAAGAGAAATATAGAGAGTGTTAAGGGTGGCTAGAAACTCTAAGCTCACACAAAACCATATAGGGATCATGGAAATCATTAGACACTCAGAGCACTTAAAATTTCACTTTCATTACCTGTCAACCAACTGGTCAGATAACTACCTGTTCTGCTTTCTCTGCCGTAGGCAATAGTTAGTCATTGATTTGTTATAAGCTAATTATGTACTAATAAGACTACCAGTCTGATGGGGGTTAGGTTAGTGAAGATCCAGGGAAGGGGGTGTGTGTGTGTGTGTGTGTGTATATATATGTATATATATATGTATATGTATATATATATATATATGTATATATATGTATATATATATATATATATATATATATATATATATATGTATATATGTATATATATATATATATATATATGTATATATATATATATATATGTATATATGTATATATGTATATATATATATATATATATGTATATATATATATATATATATATATATATATATATATATATATATATATATATATATATATATATATATATATATATATATATATATATATATATATATATATATACATGTATACATGTATATATATATATATATATATATATATATATATATATATATATATATATATATATATATATAAGCAAAATTCCCCCTTTCTAAGTCTCCTTACAATGGGCCACTGAAAAGCATGTCCAGTTGGAAGGATGTTCACTGTGTATTGTAACAGCCAGCTTCTGGGCATGTGCAGGAGTGGAAGGATGGAGGGTCAAATGTTGCAAGTTGAACACATTTGCCAATGAGTCCAAAATACACAGCTTAAACTTTGTCAGAGCACACACACTCAAGCTCCAGGCTAGCAAGAAGTGCTCCAGAAACAAACTGAGCCTACCAAAAATTAAAAGTTCTCTTTAAAATGAGTTTGCGATCAAGGCTTTTTAGTGTGTTACAAACTTCAAAGATATGGAGTTTTTTCGCAAACTACAGTGATGCTTTATTCAAGATCAATGTCTAGAAAAACGTTTACATTCTACTTGCATAGTTAAAAAATTAATTATATCTTACCTGATAGTAGTGTTGAGAGGCCCTGGTATCCACTGGAGGATACGGCTGTGGATATGGAGGTGGATATGCCCCATAATTTCTATAGTAGTAGTAAGGATCAGAGGATGGTGGAAATCCTTGCTGTGGGGTTTGGGAAGCTGGAGGTCTTGGCTGTTCTGGATATCCAGTGGAGTTGTTCATAGTTACTGGTGCAGATATTGCAGGGGCGGATGTATAGGTAGGTTGGTCTGGCTGACCATATTTCGGTACAGTCTCCGAAGAGCTACTATAGGGTGGTCCAACAGCTTGTTGAGTAGTTGTCATTGGAGCTTCGGTGTGCTGTGATACTGGTCTACTTCCTGTCGCAACTTGCGCAGAAGTTACTAAGGGTGTCTGTTGGGACCCAGGCATCAAGTACTCATGTGATGAACCCTGCTGTGGATTTTCTAAAGAAGCTTGCTGTTGTACATCTTTAGTAACCTGCTGATAAAAACCCTGCTGGTTATTGGGGACAGGTTGGAAATTCGGGGCATTGGCAGATTGTGGTGGAAAACCCAGACCTGCGGCAAGTGGCGGACCTTGATTTGGCATGCCATTATTTGTACTTTGATTGGCTGGGGCACGAGGGACAGTAAAATCAAGGGCACCTGCATTCCCCACAATGCTATTTTTATGAGCCATAACATTGTTGCTATTCACTGGTGGAGGAAATATTGCATTTCCATTACCAATGGACACATTTAATCCAGTTGGGGAAGACACAGGGGCTGTAGATTTATTAGCAGAATCAGAAGGTAGGCCTTCAACCTTTACAGACTTTTGGCTATCTGTGACTAAATTCAGAGGTACTTGATTTGATAGATTTAACATTGATATATTTGAAGGCTGATTGGGAAAAGAATCAGAGAAAACCCCACTAGTAGGTACAGAATGAATAGAGAAATGATTAGCGGAAGCAGGCGTATTTAAGACAGGTCCAGTTTGGATTGTAGTGAGCGAAGCAGTTTCTTCAGAAGAGAAATTACCCAACGAAGCCACAGATGTCGGGACTGGCTTCTCAGCCACTCCTAGGTCTTTACCTGAATTAATGTTCCTAATTTGATTTGGTAAAGTCATAGAAAAATTAATAGGTTGAGATAAATTATAGCTTTTATTTGGTTGCGCAATTAATACAGGCTGATTCTGCAAGGATTCAGTGGGTGGGGAGGACAGCAAACTAGCATAACCTGAACTTGCCTGGGAGTGAAGGGGCTCCTCATCTCCTAATTTTGGAGGATTCTCTAAGTTTTCAGATGAAATTTGGTCTTCAGGTGATACATCCAACTTGGCCAGCTCAGTTCTGGTGGACTGTGTATCCAATATTCCATCTTCTGGAGGTTGAATAACTTCAGTTTGAGGTTTAGGGGCTACGTATAATGTGGGAGCAGCAGGCGCAAGAAGAACATTACCTCCAAAATTTGGCAATTCCCCTTGTGCCCAAAGAGTAGTTGCAGGACTTTCACATTTTTTATTTGACCCATGAGCTCTTGAGGAAGGCCGCAGTAATGGTAAACTTTCAAATGAAGAAGGTCCAACAGTTTGAAAGATATTTGCAGAACCTGTTTGAGGATTTAATTTACCAGTGAAAATGGTTTCTAGATTATCAGGTGGCTGCTCCAAGTTACCTGGGGAAGCTGCTGGTATTGCAGCACTAGAAGACACTGTCTGGCTTTCTTGCATCTCCCCTATTACTTTTGTTTTGTCCAAATCTACCTGTTTCATAATAGCAGAATGTGATCTCACCGGCTCAAAAGAGCTATTTGCACTTGTCTGGAATATCCCCATAGGTTTAGGCGGACTTGGGGTTGTTGGCTGCGAATGACTTCCAGGAAATGTGTTTTGAGCACTAATGTCTCCTACAATGGGAGACGAATCAACCTGCTTGAAGAAATTGGTTGATTGATCATCCAGTTTCCCACTCTCCTTCTGAATAAAAGTGCCTGTTAATTCTTGAGGTCTTGATGAATTCGGCAAACTTCTATGACTTAAGTTGCTGTAACTGGAAGAAACACTATCGGATCTGATTGGGTGAGCCAAGGCATCAGGTGTCTCCAGGTTTGGACCTCCTTCTGTATGGTTAATATTCTTTGGCAGAGAAGGCCCAGGAGCCATGCCATATCTGAATAAATCTGGACTTGTAGGGAAAATATTAATGTTATGAGGCTCGCTTGGGAGAACTTCAAGATTTTGGATACACTCTACATTTTCAACATTATCGTACTGTGGATCAGTTACTGAAACTGTTTCAGCACGCGTGCTATCCCCAACATCATTTTTCCAAGGTGCTTGGGGATCAGGAAAATTGCTGTAGTTCTGAGATAAAAATGGTTGAGTATTTGTGGCATTAGAACTTAATGTCACAGGCATTTGGGGCTGGACACTGGGCAGAGAATGCAGAGGCTGGGCACTGGGCAGAGAATGCAGAGGCTGGGCACTGGGCAGAGAATGCAGAGGCTGGGCACTGGCAGCAATATGTTGGGGTTGTGGAAAAGAACCCATGCCCTGGTGTCCACTATTCTGGTAAGACATAGAAACCTCATGTTCTGGTTTATCAGAGCTATGTAAATGGGCCGTTGAAAGTATTTCCAGATTTTCTGCTTCATCCCCTTTAAAAAACATTGATATTGTACCAGAATCTACATCACTTGGTAAATAGCTAGGTGCCTTGGAATATTCTTCCTGTGTCTTGTTTAGAGGGACGGTAGACTGAGATGGAGCCTGTTGAGGGTTAGAATTGGGCAAAGTTGGATGCATTTGCTCCCTGTAAGGTTGGTGAAACCAGTTATTTTGTTGAGGATTCTGGCCATGTGAATTATTCGTCTGAAATCCACTGTTCTGAGCAACATTGTTTTCACTGCTTCCTGGAGGATAATGGAATTGGGCTGTCCGTTGTGGAGTCTGTTGATGCTGTGGTTCATTAGGAAGAAGACTTGTCTGTTGTGGAGGGAGGTTGGATACTTCTAAATAAGGTGGGGAGATATATGGAGCATTGTAGGTTGAATGTGGAGTAGGTGTGGGGAAGTTTTGACCTGAGGTAGGAGGAGCACCATGTACAAACCCCCAATGACTAGTGGTTTGCTGTGGAGGAACAAAGGATGGTAAAGATGCAGCAGTGGAACTGGCATTGGAATCTCCAGGAATGCCTTGTCTGCTCTGAGATCTGTTAGGTAAAGGTGCAAAAGCATTTTCAAGTCCACTTGCCACATGCTGATAAGATGGTACAGCAGGGTGACTGTGTATAGGTTCTGCGTTGTGAGACATAGATGTGCTGTTTGTAAAATACCCAGGACCTGTTGATGGAGCAGATACATTAGTGTACATAGCACCCTTTGTGGTGGGTTGGGGTACAGACCCTGATGTTTGCATTCCGTGTAAGTAATCTCCAGTGGGTGAAGCTTGCTCTGCTGCAGACTGCTGATACAACGAAGGGGACGGGGTTGGCATTACCATCATGTTACCTTTTGGGGCACCACCTGCTGCCATATTTTGTGGCGTCATTCTGCCAAATGCAAAAGGGTCCGTTACAGGCTGCACTGGCGCTGCAGTCACGGATGCAGGGGCAGGTCCTCTTTTACGCCAATAAGCATTGGTGTTCATTGCCATGCGTGGAGGTCCACCAGTTGTAGGGGGACCAGTTTGTGGTGGTGGTGGTTGCATGTTTCCAGCAATGCCACGACTATTCGGTTTAGCAATTACTGGAATTCTTACACCACTTTATCTAGGGGGAAAAAAAAAAAAGAGAACAAATAAATGTCTATAGTTAATCTTCAATTATATCCCAGGGCAAATAATTACAGGTTACAAACTTTCAGACATAAAATATACAATGAATCACTAAACCAATATTAACCTAGTTCAGTGGAGGAAAATAAGAAAAATGCCTGGGAGTCTTGTTTTCTAAAAAAAAAAAAAACAAAAAAAAAAACACCATTATGCACTCTTTAGCTAAACCACTGTTTCAGTCAAAATCTTTACATATCAGAATACTTTCATATATTTATTTTTGTGCAGGCCATGCTTCTATTGATGCAGGCTGCTTGCTTCTAGGCATGTAAGGAAGGGGTCAAATTCAATGAGATCCAGTTATCTAACAAATCATATCATTCCCACCTCTCTTTTTCCCCCCTTCGCTGAAGCACACTCATCACGCTCTAGCTCTCAGGAAATAATGAAACCGACAAGAGGGAATCTTTTGTGCATAAAGAGTCTACTCAAATTTTGTTTTCTATAAAAATGTTTTATGTTCATAGTATAAGCAGCTACTAATGTTGTTAGTATAACATAACTGCACTTTTGTGAATTTTCTTGAACTTAAATGTGCTTTTACATGCACACTGCAAGATCGACACACACTTTGATGCAGGATCAGGAACGCTGATGCAAGTCAGCACACAGACAATGAATACTAAAAAGCAACACAGCACAATCAAAACAAATATATATATATATATATATATATATATATATATTTGAAAACTTTTCATCGGTCCTACTAAAAGCCCTGGCAATTTTAGTTGCACTTAGAGGAAGCTCCTGTGTGCACAGTCAGGAAATAAATCATCAGAAGGTGAAATGGTAAACTACACTGCAGCAAAACGTTTGTTTTGAGATCAAATCAATTGTTGTCAAACTGCATAAACTATGTAATTTTACTTTGTAAAAAAAAAAAAAAAAATGGATATATATATATATATATAGTATAATTTTTAATAGCATTTTATTTTTACTTGTGCGTCCAAAGTAGTAGAGTGCCCCTTTGTATAAACACATGGAGAAATGAGGTTATAAACAAGAACAGTTTCTTCTAAAATGTATAGTGCATCTGTGAGGGAGCAGCTAAACTCACAAGGACAAACGACAGAAACTGATAAAAAAAAAAAAAAAAAATGAAACTAGTTGAATTTTTCAAGGACAAACATTTTTGTGTGTGCCTGATCTTACACTGATCTGGGTGTGTTCTTTAAAATATATATTCTTTAATATTAATGTATAAGACAAACTTACTATGTTACCAAATTTGAAAAAAATTATCTTGACCTAGGAAATAATTATTTCTAATAGATAATATAATTGCTTCTTTCTTTCTTTATATTACTTTGTTCTACATATATTGTTCAATATATAATGTGGACAGACTTAGTATAGCACTCAACGTGTCAAAAAAGCATTACATGTGTATTTAGATATGTGGCTATATTTTGACTTGATTTATTGATATTGTATGCATGTTTAGTCCAGTCTAACACATCTTGTATCTGGTGGTGTCTGTCCAAAAGATTTTCCTGGCAAAGACACTGGAGTAAGTTGTCAGTTCCTTCTCCAGTGGACCACGATTTGTTTGACCTCTCTGCTATGACCTGCCCATCTTGGATGTTACATGGTTTAGCTCACAGCTTCATTGAGGTACACGAGTCCCTTCACCACAACAAGGTAGCGATCCAGATTACAGAGGCAAATTCTCAGGGCCTGAAGACACCATAAAATTAGGGGCTTCCATATTCTCTTCACTGTAATAATGAATTTCAAATTTTTCCATTCCTGGGATAAGAAAGTCTAAAAAATACCCAAAGGAAAAAGCTCATTATTTTTTAGTTACAGCAAACTGTATTCTTATCAGATTGTGATTTTTGTGGTCCTTGCAGAGATTTCCGCTAATCAGCTTTCACATATATGAAGAGAATTCAATGCAGAGGATACTTCTACCTGCTACAATTGAAATACGAAAGCTAAGCATGCCAGTGCTTTCAGTGAGACTGATATATCTATCTAAGGAAGCAGTAGTCAACCTGGTCCCGAACGGCCACTAGTGGACGATTTCAGCTTTCATGGTGGGCATCAGTGACGCCACCTAGAGAATACCCGACGCGTGACGTCACACACCGGAGACCAGCAGCGCCACGCTTGTCTGGTTGGAGAGCCAGTGAGAGAGTCGAGGGACAGCAGTCAGGACTGGATCACTATCTAGTTAGTACAGAGCGATACATAGCTGGGGTCATATGATTTATGTAACCAGAAATGGGATAGGGTAAATAGCATTTAGTATAGAATACTGCATTCTGTTTATTATTATTATTATCAATTTGATATATAAATTATACTGGTATTGGTCCACAGATGGAACATATTATTATTGTTTATTTGTAACGCGCCAACATATTCTGTAACGTTATACATAAAGTTAATTTCCAGGCAAAGACATATTCAATATTTACACATTACAAACATGGCGGGCCCGGTCTTTGAGCTTAGAATCCAGTGTCCATAGTGCTTTCATCAAAGCGCCATGCAAGATTGAAAACTCGCAATCTATAAATACAAAAGATACATTTAGGTAAAAACAAAACAAAAAAATAATTTGCACTTTCGCTAAATAGAGTTACTGCAGCACATTTTACCATCAAAAAAAAAAGAAAAAAAAAAAGAAAAGTGGACGGTAGCTATTAAAAGGTTGACGACTTCTGGTCTACGCCATCATAAGACAATACTCAAAGAAGCAGCTCAGTAAAGGAAATTAACACACATAAAGAATTATGAATGTATATAGCTTTTTATATAAGTTTTATAGGCACCCAGATTTTTGCCCTGTATTAAGGTATACAACAAATATGGAGTCTTTCATTTTTTGGCCATTTTAAACTCCATGTTTTCAAACAGATACTTACAGTAGAAATCTGGCAAAGCAGCACATTTTAACAAAGTAGATGTATATGTTGCCCAATAAACAAAATATGATCACATTTTAGTTTGCAAGTTTTACTAAAAAAATAAGTCACAAGCATTTAAAAATATGCTGTTTTAATAAATGAAAGAACAGTTATTTTACTGTCCACTTAATGTACAAACTATGACTAATGCTATTTCAGGTAATGTCGTGGAGAACATGTTCCTCCAAACAGGATGTTAGCAGGAACCTGTGACTGGTCTAGCCAGCATTAGGCCTAGCCCAGGGTAGCATAGCCAATCAGAATGCTAGGATTGTGCACCCAGATTATCAAGAGCTAAACCTTATAATGCAATCTCTTAAATACACACCACACAAGCCAGGAGTGAAATTACAACATGCCACAAAAAAAAGACAGTGAGTTTATGTTTTTTGGTAAAGGTATTTGGATTTCATCAATTCTGCTCTACGTCAAACAGAGCACAAAAAATAAACATGTCCCTATTTTATAAATGCTATGTATTCCTTAGACTGCCTGCCTCTCCATAGAGTATGTCTGCAAGGACCAAAAATGTCAAGCAATCTGTGAATGGCAATAAAGCGCTCACTGCTACAACCAAAGAATAAGCAAATTCATTTGAGTCCTTTGGACAGTTTTAAAAAAAATGGTTACACTTATTATTGAAGTACAGGCAAATATGAGCATGTATGGCCCATTCAGGACCTCATGGAATGTATATAGTTACCCTATCAAGCTGCAATATAGAGTTAAAATGGCAAGATATTTCTGAGGGAGCAGTCTCGAAGTTATAATTGCAAGCTGTCTGCTTCCAAGCACGTGTGTCGAAGGAGTAGGAAACTAGCACAAAATAATGCCAGTGATTTCATATTACTCATCGGTCTCCTACCCAATCCATCTCATCTGATGCTCCACTCTCTCATTCCTGTCACTAACTCCTCATATCCACCAGGATTAAATTCAAAATATTGACCCTCACCTCAACAATACCACACCCTCAACACCCTACACCTGATTTCCAAGAATCCTCTAAACTTCTCTTAACCCATCATTACCTCAAATCACCTCCACCTTCCGGGCTTCCCCTAGGCTGCCACCACCCTGTGTCAGCGCTTGACAAATCCCAGGACCAGGGAGACTATCCTAAAATTGTAATTCTGGCTCCTAATTTGTAGTTATAATAAAACTCCCATTGTGTTAAACATAACGAATGTTAATCTCGTTAGTATGGTAGCGCAACTTTCAAGTGGGAGACAAATGCGAGCACAGACAAAAGGCACGCACGTCAATAGCGAGCCCGGCATCTGCGTGCACAGACTCCGGTAAGGTGGGCTTAAGGGTGTTAGGTTTTAGGGTCTTTGAGCTAAGGGTTAGGCGTGCAGGTGGAAGAGTTAGGCGTGCAGGTGGAAGGGTTAGTGTTAAAGGGGATCAGAACGTTATTTGATACTATTAGAACGATGCACGCTTCTAACGTCCCACATTTGACACCCAATTCTTCTGAGAGCACTCATGTCGGCGCGCATAAGTAAGGCCAAAGTCGGATGCCCGTTCGTATACAAGAAACTGGCAAAGAGAATAGGGTGCAGGAAAAGAGAACCCTGCAGTAAAGAATAATTCTATATAAAAAAAGGTATATGGAATGCTCCCTGTATTTACCTTTAACTAATTAACACATACGGCTTTTATCAGAAACACACAGAGTCACTCTATACACACAGATTTATTATTTTATTTTAACAAACATTTGGTTTCTTCATCCCCAGATGTGCCTACATAAGCACCTCGTACTAACCAATAGAAAAACTGCGTTCAAGTAGGTTTTATAACCCTATACTAACAGCAGTACAGTGCAGAAACAAGAGCAGCACTGTCTGGGCCGCTTCCTTGCAGGGAAGAAAAGGGGTGTATGGTGGGAACAAAAGACTAGACATTCCATGATGCTTTGCTGCAGAGACTGAATCCCCATGCATTGCTACAATGTTGTACCTGTCTCTGGCCACCACGAATTAGGAATTGTATGCTAATTTAGCTTGGATTTTCAGGGGCATTCCTTCTCAAAATCAACTGCCAGAAAACTGAAGACATTTTGCAGACTTATGTATAAAGTCTATAAATGTTTAGTTTTTTTTTTTTTATCCCCATGTAAAACATACACTACTGATTCTCCTCTATCAGATGCATTCAACTTCTATATACCTTTAACATCTGAAAAGTTGGGGGGGGGGGGGGGGGTTGTAGTTTCTAAAAACATTGTTTTCCCTTTATGAAGTGTAGTTATTTAATATAGGATACATAACTTTTTACCATATTGGCACTTGTGTCAGTGCATTGGAAACATGCACTATGTATATTTAATTTTAAGCTCAAAAACAGGGCCCTCCCTTATTTACAAGGTGTTCATTTTTTGCCATGTACTTAACCCCTGTATAGCGCTACTGAATATATTGGCACGTTACAAAGATAATAATAATAATAATAATAGATAAAAAAATATATACAGTTTGGATTTCTTAGACCACAACTAATTAAATGTTACTATTGAAACAAATCTAAAAGCAAAAATGTCTACAAATGTATTAGCTGTTGTCGTGGAACGGGGCACGTCAGAAAGCAAACAGGAACTGACTATCTCTGTACACAACCGTGGCTCCAGCAGGAGCAGTTTTACACACTATTTCATGAATGCAGAATGTACAAATATTTCATATTAAAAAAAAGGGAGTCACCGGTAATTGTTGTGCTTAAAAAACCCATACAGAACACTACTCTCATCAATTTAACAGACATGTGCTTACATTTTTATTACAAAGGTTAGTATAGTAAAAAAAAATATTTATAAGGAGTAGCAAAACAGATCTTCATCTAAATATAAAAAAGGGTCTAGCAAATTATGCAAATACTACCAAAGAGACAGTAAAAAAGAAAAGTTATGTGAACGCAGATCCCAGAATCTTCAATTAAAAATGAATAATCTTTATTATATCCATATTAAAAGCAGACAATACCAAGGAAAGCAATTCCAGTTGCTGACTGGTAAGAAACAATTACAATTACTATTCACTACAAACATTAGCACAACAAAAGAACTGCGAGTCAGAAGGAAGAGTGATGGTTTTGTAGCAAAATAACAGGGTCACAAAAGCAAAATTCACAAATAACAGTTTAACATAATGCAAAATCACACAGAACATACTTTGAAGCAATCTGGTGACAGTGGGGATCCTTACTTAGTAACTCAAGAAATTACTAGAAAGCATCGTCACACATTATAATCAAATTTCAGGTAGTTTTATCATTGGTCTGAACTTTGCTAAATGTGGTCAGTTATCTCGGTTAGGGACCCCACAGAAGGAGCAATACACCCCTAGGGTCAGATCTCTCTCAAACACCCTAGAGGAAATGAGAATAGAAGAGAGAAAAAGTGAGCCAACTGAGAAGAATGCTTGTCTGACATCTTTAAGTGGGCAAAAGGGTGATCCTCATGTGACACCCTATGAGAAATGTAAGCTCTCATACTTTTGTACTATGGGGGGTATCCCTGACTGACACTATGGAAGGTGGGGGATTTGATCATCGTCTGTGACTCAAGGGGAAGTGGATGATCTTTGATGTCTTTGGAGGACATGGCCCGATTACTATAGGTTTACAATAATCAGTCTGTGGATTGCTTGGCTTGCCAGGAACTGAGCCTGGTCCCTCTCATCAAAAAGTGAGCAGCCCCCATCCCATATACACAAACAGCCTAACCCACTGGAGATCAGGGGGGATCTCTAGTGGGATTGGGCGATTGTGGATATGGTGGCTGCTCACTGTCACCTCTCACTTAATGTCGTCCTCCAACCCATATCAACAGCCAGTCTTACCCAACAGGCTCTCTGTCCCAAACTCTGTTCTAGATACACCCCCCTCACCTGTCACTACGGTGTCCAGGAGAGATCCCCATGTCCCAGGCTATGTCCCACTGGAGGTCCCTCCATTCCCTGCAAGCTCCATGTCCCAGGATATATCCCACAGGAGGCCCCTCCATCCCCTACCCCTGAAGACCCTATGTCCCACAGGGACTTCTCCATTCCCTGCAGGCTCCATGTCCCACAGGGGGCTTCTCCATTCCCTGCAGGCTCCATGTCCCACAGGGGGCTTCTCCATTCCCTGCAGGCTCCATGTCCCAAGGAGGCCCCTCCATCCCCTAGCCCTGCAGACCCCATGTCCCAGGCTACGTCCCACAGGAGGCCCCTCCATCCCCTAGCCCTGCAGACCCCATGTCCCAGGCTACGTCCCACAGGAGGCCCCTCCATCCCCTAGCCCTGCAGACCCCATGTCCCAGGCTACGTCCCACAGGAGGCCCCTCCATCCCCTAGCCCTGCAGACCCCATGTCCCAGGCTACGTCCCACAGGAGGCCCCTCCATCCCCTAGCCCTGCAGACCCCATGTCCCAGGCTATGTCCCACAGGGGGGGGGCTCCATTCCCTGCAGGCTCCATGTCCCACAGAAGGTCTCTCTCTCCTGTCTCTGTGCCGCCTCTCTTACCTCTCTCAAAGAGAGCCTAGAACCAATTCTCTTCTCTCAGCCGTTACGAACCGGCACGGAACGAGCTAAACCGAACTCGGCGCCGCGGCCATCTTGGATATCCGGCTCGGCGACGTGTACATTCTTACGTCACTGCCCTTACGTTATGGCGTCACACGGAACAGCACTAGGGGTGGCCGTGTCCATAGAGTAGGGGGCGGGGCCTGCGATTTCTAAACGCACTTACTCTCTTGACACTCTTCGGGTGTTTCCGGAAGACGACGAAAAGAGTCGAGCTACTGCGCATGCGTTGTTTGGGGCGAAAAAAACTACGCTCAATGCTGAGAAAGTTGGTGAGCAGTGGAAAGAATGCTTCTTTTTTTTTGAATCGTGGAACTTTAATAACACGGACATAACAGCTCCAAAACGGACACCGCAAAGGTTCCAAATATGATATATGTTAAAACTATATATTACCAAGTACTTTATCAATGTAAGGTTACAAAATTCATTTTACTGCAGTGAAATTTCACTGGAATGTATAATGTATCAGACTCCCTATTTAGGTCTTCTTATAATTTTTGCATTAGATGCTAAATTGACTGATTTATAAGCATTTATAGTTAGGGGTTCTAGACTGCTTGTACCCACCCCTGAATGGGCTGTATACTTAACATTGTGTGCTGGCACTGATTATAACCAGTTGTATCTACCTTTCCTGCTTACCCCTAGAGGTTTTACACATGCTCAGGGTGATGTAAGACCATGGCAGTTGAAATCACAGCCTCCAGCCACTTGTTTCAATCACTCTGAGCATGTGCAAACCTCATACCTCAAACCTAACTAGCAATGATTAGACTCTTAACCCTCATTTACGTTTAATCCCAATACATGTTCATTGTGCCAGAGATGCCGCCCACCTATCTGTTAAAGGGAATATCTCCAGATACCACTGTTACAGAATTATATTTTTTTTTAAAAATTCTTTGTTACATTAGAAAGATTATGTGTCACGATGTGTTTTAATTTTTCAAAGAAAGTTCTCAGAGCACCAAAACATATAAAAAGAAAAGAAAAAGGTAAAAACAGGGAAACTTCTTCCAAATCTCTCATTGTCCTGAGCGCTACTGAAAGGATGTGGAAGATTTCAACTGTGATACTATTATTCACACCCTACAAGACAACCTAATCAATGTTATTGCAGTTGAAATCTTAAATGTTCTTTTCAGTAGTGCTTGTAAACAGAGCGTTTAAGCATTTGTTAATAAAATGATTACCGGTAAATATGCAAATAAACACTTAGATTATTTTAATATTAAAAACAGGGAACTTTCTATGTCCATTTAATTGTTTTTTAAAGCAATATATTAAACATGAATAAAACATACAGATTGCAAACTTCAGTGCAATTTAAGTGCAATAAAATGCATTTTTTTAATATAATTAAATTAATAAAAGTACTTTTTACTATGTACAGTTTTAAAGTATACCATGTTCATAATGTTTACTGTGTCCCTTTAAAACATAAACTTTATTAAATGAAGTGTATAAGAATTAGAACTAGACAAAAAGGCCCTCATTCAATTGCAATAGGGCTCTAAATAAGCACATAACATATTTTCTTTAAAGAAGTTTTTAGTTAGTGAAAATCTTGCTTTTGGATAGATGTTTACTAACTAAAAACTTTAAAAAAAAAAAATGTAATGTGCTTATTTAGAGCCCTATTCAATTGGCCAAATTGCAATTGAATGAGGGCCAGAGTGTCTAATTAAAGAAAATATGGCAAAGGAATATGAAATGAAATGAAGGATTAATGCATTAAGCACAATCCACTATAATATTATTAGCTTGTGAGAAACGCCTGCCCGGTGCGTTCTGGGAGGTTAGAGGGATAGAGAGGGAGGAAAGGAGAGAGGGTGGAGGGGAGGGAAGGAGAGCGGGTGGAGGGGAGGAAGAGAGAGGGAGGGGAGGAAGAGAGAGGGAGGGGAGGAAGAGAGCGGGAGGGGGAAGAAGGGGGGAGGAAGAGAGCGGGAGGGGGAAGAAGGGGGAGGAAGAAAGAGGGAGGGTGGGAGAGAGAGCGGGAGGAAGGGAGAGGAAGGTAGAGAGGGGGAAGGAGAGAGAGATGGAGAAAGGGGGAGGGAGATAGGGAAGAATGAAGAGAGAGGACGGAGGTAGGGAGATAGAGAGGGAGGAAGGGGAGGGAGAGGGAGGAAGGGGGAGAAAGAGGGAGAGAGGGGGGAGGAAGAGAGAGGTGAAGGAGAGAGAGATGGAAGAAGGGAGAGGGGGAGGGAAAAGGGTAGAGAGAGGGGGATGAAGGAAAGTAGAAAGGGGGGGAGAGGGAGAAAGGGCAGGAGGAGGATGGAGAGAGAGGGAGGGAGAGAGAGGGTTGCACAGAGAGAGAGAGAGGGTTGCACAGAGGGAGAGGGCACTCAGAGAGAGACAGCACTGAGACAGACAGAACAGACAATTCAAGTTACTATATGACACTGTCATTTATGACAGCCAGTTACTAGTATAATTATAGGAGTATCAGAACAAAATAGCAAGAGAGATCAAATTGACACTGTAGTTCTGTATTTACAATAAGGTAGTTTGAAGATCTACATTAATAATATGCAAAATGGTTTTATAAAGTTAAAAAAAATATATAGGCTTTAATTTTTCATTATTTGTAGTACATAAATGCATTTTTTTAAAATAACATTACATTTATAAAGTACTTGTAATAATGTATAGCATTCAATTATACCAAATTTGGAAAATCCACTGTATTACACTGTATATACAATGCCTTGCAAAAGTATTCACCCCCGTGACTTTTTACCTATTGTGTTACATCACAGCCTTAAGTTCATTGCTATGTTAATCTGAATTTTATGTGATGGATCAGAACACAATAGTCTAAGTTGGTGAAGTGAAATGAGAAAAATATATACATAAAACTATTTTTTAGAAATAGAAAACAGAAAATTGGCTATTGTTATGAAGCCCATAAAAAGCTCCGGTGCAACCAATTACCTTCAGAAGTCACATAATTAGTGAAATGATGTCCACCTGTGTGCAATCTTAGTGTCACATGATCTGTCATTACATATACACACCTTTTTTGAAAGGCCCCAGAGGCTGCAACACCTAAGCAAGAGGCACCACTAACCAAACAATGCCATGAAGACCAAGGAACCCTGCAAACAAGTAAGGGACAATGTTGTGGAGAAGTACAAGTCAGGGTTAGGTTATAAAAAAATATCCAAATTGTTGATGATCCCCCTGAAGCACCATCAAATCTATCAGAACCAAATGTAAAGAACATGGCACAACAGCAAACCTGCCAAGAGACGGCCGCCCACCAAAACTCACAGACCGGGCAAGGAGGGCATTAATCAGAGAGGCAGCAAAGAGACCTAAGGTAACCCTGGAGGAGCTGCAGAGTTCCACAGCAGAGACTGGAGTATCTGTACATAGGACGACAATAAGCCGTACGCTCCATAAAGTTGGGCTTTATGGCAGAGTGGCCAGAAGAAAGCTATTACTTTCAGCAAAAAACAAAATGGCATGTTTTGAGTTTGCGAAAAAGGCATGTGGGAGACTCCCAAAATGTATGGAGGAAGGTGCTCTGGTCTGATGAGACTAAAATTGAACTTTTTGGCCATCAAAGAAAACACTGGGAAACACACTGGGAAACTGGTCAGAGTTGAGGGAAAGATGGATGGTGCTAAATACAGGGATATTCTTGAGCAAAACCTGTACCACTCTGTGCGTGATTTGAGGCTAGGACGGAGGTTCACCTTCCAGCAGGACAATGACCACCAAACCCCGCTAAAGCAACACTTGAGTGGTTTAAGGGGAAACGTAAATGTGTTGGAATGGCCTAGTCACAGCCCAGACCTCAATCCAATAGAAAATCTGTGGTCAGACTTAAAGATTGCTGTTCACAAGAGCAAACCATCCAACTTGAAGGAGCTGGAGCAGTTTTGCAAGGAGGAATGGGCAAAAATCCCAGTGGTAAGATGTGGCAAGCTCATAGAGACTTATCCAAGGTGACTTGGAGCTGTGATTGCCGCAAAGGTGGCTCTACAAAGTATTGTCCTATTTGTTGTTCGCTTCACAATAGAATACAAAAAAAAAACATGTTCAAAGTTGTGGGCATGTTCTATAAATTAAATGATGCAAATCCTCAAACAATCCATGTTAATTCTAGGTTGTGAGGCAACAAAACATGAAAAATGCCAAGGGGGGTGAATACTTTTGCAAGGCACTGTATATTTATAGTTGTTGTAATTGGTCACGCAATGTTAAAAAATACAGGCTTGCGCATGCGCAATGAGCGTTGAAAGTTATGGTTATGACCGAGGCTGCAATGAGTGCCTACAGCCTTTGGCGGTCATTGGGAGCCTTTTTCAAAGTCTTGTGGGCCTCGCAATGAGCGCCAAAGGCCTACGGTCTTCAACGCTCATTGCATGGCGAGGCTTGCACGACTTTTTGTAAAAGGCTCGCCATGAGGCCGTAGGCCTTTGGCGCTCATCCTGAGGCACACAAGACTTGAAAAGAGGCTCTCCATAAGTGTTAACGGCCCACATTTTTTTCAAGACTGTAACGCCAAGCCGCTCGGGGGTCGCCCAAAAAACCCAATTGATTACCAAATTACCTTACAACCTCACACCCCAGAGGGGGAGAGGCAGGGAGTCTGTAAGTGAGGTTGCAAGCTAATTTGCTACTCAATTGGCGTTTTTTTTAACAGCCAGAAAACGGCTATGCAAGAAAAAAGATGGTGGGCGTAAAGCCGTCATTTTTAAAAAAAAAGGCTCACAACAAAGCCAAAGGGATGGGGAGACACAGGGGAGGGAATAAGGGAAAAAACACAGGGCAGGGAGAGGGGGAGGGAGAGAGGGGAAAACAGACACATGGAAGAGGGGGAAACAGATACAGGGGTCAGAGAGTGGGGAGAGGGTCGCAATGAGTGCCTTTGGCACTCATTGCGGACCTCACGATAAGAGACGAAGGCACTCAATGCTGGGCTCGCGATGAGCGCCAAAGGCACTCAGCGCAAGGCCCCGAAAGTCGCGGGTTGGACGACGCCGGCAATGAGCGGCAATGCCACTCAGAGAGGCTCTCAATGAGCGCCTAAGGCCAGGTAGAGGCTTGTAAACCATGTGGAAAGTTCACATTTTTAAACTTGACCAAAAATGTATTTAAATATTTCCATTTTATGTTACTTCTCCTGGAGATCATAATGTTTAGGCTGTGACTAACATACTGATTACATTTTAGTTTTATTAATTTCTGTACTTTTTATCAAGCAAAGAGTTGGCTGAGTTGTAAGTGAACTTGCCGTTGATATAAGAGATTGTTAGTTCAAATCCCAGTTCTCCTGGTTTACTCATTATTTTTTATTTATTTAATGCAAATAATGATTAAAAAATAATTCCAATACCCATATTTGTCTAATACCAACCCTTTTACAGTTTATATCTGTATATCGTTTTTTACTATAATATAAATAAAAGTTATTATTTAGTTATAGTTTAACGACTGTTTCTCTATATGATTAGCAGTGGTTGAAAAATAACAATATAACAAATATAGGAAATGCAGTAATTTCCTACGTAGCCTGTAATTAGTGCCACCAATGTTAAGCATACGGCCGATTCAGGGGTGGATACAAACAGTCTAAAACCCCTAACTACAAATGCTTATGCATTAATCAATTCAGCATCAATTTAAAAAAGCAAAACACTTTTCCACATTATATTTAACCTTTTATCCGGTGGTACGGACAACATCTGGTGCCTTCAGTGGCCGTTTCTTTTCTTGTGTGGACGTTCTCATACAAATCTGAGAGTTCAATATGTTTCTTATTCTATTAAAAAATGACAGTGTCATTATTAATAAGTTTAAGTTGTGTATTGTTTGCTAAGCAAACAGTCTGTCTCTTTGTCTGTCTCATTTTGTGCTGCGACTTTTTAATTAAATAGGGTGTTGTATATGTCATAGTTCAAGTACGATCCTAAGTAATAATGCTGTCTACTATGGCATAAAGTCGCTGCTTTATTAAGTATAAAACTGCTAAAATCTCCCTATTTCTGCTTTTTAAGGTACTGGAATGTAATATTTGTATTAGTCTATTGTAAAGAACTAGTGATATCGGGCAACAACCTTTAATTTATCATATATTTGTGCAAATGTATGCTTCCCTTGACATTGCTGTCTTCTAATAAATGTTCCTATGCTTATTGTCAAGTAGGTGGGAACCATGCAGGACGAGATTAGCTCATTACCACTTTATGAATTACTATTTGCACTTGTATACCACAGACATTTGATGTTGCTTATCTGCCCTTCAAGCAGGAAGGGGCCTTGGAATTTCATACATGACAGATTGAGGAGTTCTTTATAACACAACAATGGAGATAGACAGTACATATAATGACATAAAATACATACATGATAACACTCTAAAACTATTTTTCCCATTATTATTTTTAGCATCAAAATATGAGACTAGAATTTCCATATAAAGGGATCCTGTCATATTTTTTTCGCCCCCACAATTCTGCAATGGAGATGTATTAAAGGCTTTTTAGAACAGTTGTTTTTTTACTAAATGACAAAAATATAGCACCGAGTCCTGACTTTTACATCTCCCTAGCTTATGACGTTATATGATGGATCTGCTTTATGAAGTGGTGAAACGCGCGTTGGCATGTCTTGACACTTTGCCGAAATTAAGGATCAGTTTTTGGGGGCTCTTGGGTCAAACACCGTAAGTAAAGTAAAAGAGTCTAATTTTTTAAAGTGTTGCCTATTTTAGGGCATGGCGGGTAGTAAGGACATCGGCTCTATACATTCAGGGATCAGTAGCCGGCCCATTTGGATCCCTCAGATAGGTGGAAACAAAAATGCTCAGCACAAATGTCCTCAAAATGGCCAAATAGTGTCCTACATGTGAATACTAGTGACTATAAGTGTTCTTGGAAGTCGTTTCTGCCTCTATTTTTGCCACAACCCACCATTGCTACAATGCTGGTATGAGATTTAAATAAATATTTGTCAGTAAATAACCAACTAACGGGGTATGCATTGGAAAAAAACTGATGGCATCTCACTTAAATGACCAAATTCCAGTTTTCTGTTCCAGGTACAAAGACTTGGGAAGTTTTGCTCAAGAAGCTTTTCCTATTATCCTTCTTTCGCAATCATTTGCAGAGTTCTGCTCAAAATCATAAAATACCAAGCCGAAAATATTTGCATTGCTCCATTTTGGCCCAGAAGATTATGGATGTCCATGCAGGAGATTCTGTCTGAAGAACATCCCAATCCATTACCCACCAGGGAAGACTTTCTGCTTCAACGACTTTAAATTAATCAAAATCCAAAAGGCCTGTGATTGACTACTTGGCGTTTGTGTAGAAAATAATGGAATCCTTAAATCTCCAGATAATTTGTTAATATCCAGAAAGAACACATGAGTTGATCTTTAAAACCTTCTTTGAGTTATATTCTTTCTTTTCTTAAAACTGGACTAAAACATTGGGTTGGCTATAATAATAATAAAGTCCAAATTGCAGCTCTCTGCTCTTTCAAGTACCAATTTGGCATTTTAAGAGGTGGTCAGATTATGAAGACAGACCTACACTCCTTAAGGGACTTATAAACTATCATTTCAAATATTAACCAAAACTTCAGATTGGTGGCTAACCTTAAATCTATCTTCCTTATAACTATCACATCAGCCAGGAGAGTTTCAGATCTTCAGGCTGCAACAAACCTTAATGCCACGTTTGATGCTAAGAAAGAAGATCGCCTACATACTTCTCAAAAATTCCTTCCTAGAGTGCTTTCTCCTTTTCATATAAATGAATAAATCTAGATTAATTCTTCCTCTTCAGTCGATGACCAAGATCTATAGCTTCTAGACACAGACAAAATGTCCTATTAAATTGTCAAAATCGCAATTACTGAAGCCCGTAATGTAGCCCTCAAAAGTTACTGATATTCAGTTGGCCTCCTCTAGCTACCCGCAATCTATTTGTGAGCTACAGGCTGAAAATCCCTGCGGTTGTCAAAATCGTAACTCCGACCTATCTCCGCCTTTGATCTTTCAAGCCCACAAATGTTACAATCGATAAAATCGCAAATCGCGATTTAATTGCAACAATTCCCCAAGCCCGCAATTGCCTTCAAACCCGTAATTGGCAAATGTAGCAAAAACTTCTACACGTACTAGAGGGGTATGACAAGGAGGTTAAACACATGTTCTTAACACTATAAAAGCAAATAAAAACAATACTAGGCTTTAAAATACGGGGAAATGATGAAAGGCATTATAATTAATTGCACAACAAAAGTTGCAAGGAAAAAATATTTTGTTTACTTTTATTTTACGTGTTATATCAATCTTGGTAACCAAGGAGTTAATACATATCAGGCCACCCACATGGACTAGAACAGTATCGCCATTCATTTTTATTATTTTGTACATTGCCGGATTGCGAGTATGATCGCATATCGGACTTCTAAAAGCTAATTGATTGATGTTTAAATGCCATGTTTTACTGACGTCATGATGACGGTCTCATTCACTATTGGCTGTTTCTAAATCGTTAGTTAAGGCCTTGCTTAATTGATCATGCTCTGAAATGCTACATACGGGTGCATGGTTTATGGATTAGGCTTTCGGCCAGGTAGCTGCGGCTTATTCAAATAAATCGATCTGTAATTGTTGCAATTTTCAAGCCCGCAGTTGCCTTCATACCTGCCGTAAGTCTGTGGAATTTAATAGGGCCCATGGTGTTGTCTCCCTGATATCTGGAAGCTTGGGTGTTACCCATATGTAATTAATGCCATGAACTATTCCAGGAAAAGGAAAAAGTTTTGCAAAAATGTTCATGGGTAATTTTACTTTCCTGGAATAATTCATGGTAGCTATGCTAATTCCCTCCATATTTATTATTTCCTCAGAACAAGAATGACAACTTTGGCGAGGAAGACCTTTTCATAGGGAAATGTTCTTTATTTCTGTTTTAATTAAGAGACGGGACAAAAAAAAACATGTGTAATTGCCACCATGCTTTATTCCTGGAAATGAACATTTTTCTGTGGATTTTCCCTCTAAATCAGTGGTGGGCAACATGGACCAACAGTGGAGGGCAGCCAACAGTCCAGCATTTCAATATATTTCTGTATTCAGGTTCTCTCTGGTTTAGGATAGATGAGTTACCCAGATTTCACTCTGATTGTTCCACCTTGGTCGTGCAGAGAGAGAATGAAATCCTGGCCTGTTGTCAATAGAAACTGTAGGAGATGGTGTGATCTATTGCACCACCTGCTGGTCAGAAAAATGAACTGCACACAATTTTCCTCCGTTTTCTGAATAAGAGAAAAAATTATGTTACATGGAAAAACTATTGGGTACAAATAAGTAAATTCTGTTGTGTAGTTAAAACAATGAGCCCTATTCTATTAGAAGCCCACAAATGCCTCAACCCCATAATTTTGACTGTGGGTGCTTTTTTCTCTCTAAATGTTTAGATGTATTCTATTGACTCCAGCCTGCAAATTCCGACCTCAAGGCTGAACTTGTAAACCCTACTTTTTTAAGTCCGATTTCAGGAGGCGTGATTATATGATCAGACAATATTTAAGCAAACCCGTAATTTACTTCCTAGACACAGCCAATAGTAAACGAGACAGTCATCATAATGTTGGTAAAACATGGAAGTTACACGTAATCGCCAAATGAATTAGTGCCAGTAAGCAATATTTACAGATCATACTCACAATCAAGCAATCTATAAAATACATTGGATCATCTGTTCTAGTCCATGTGAGTTTCATGATATGTATTAACCCCTTGAGTCCCTGGATCAATATTACTCAGAAATAACATTTTAAATAAATATTTTTTAACTGCATATTTGTGTGTTTGAGACTGTTGTGCAAATAATTCTAATATATTTCCATGCCTTCCTGTGCTTTTAAAGTACAATATTGTGTGTTTAATTGCTGCTACAGCTCTAATAAGTGTTTGAAAAAGCCCTTGCGAATCCTATTTAGTACTTGTAATATTTTTGACAGAAACATGATCGTTTTTTCAGTTGCGAGTCAGACTTTATTTGCGAGCTGGAGCTACAGGTTTAGTAGAATATTGATTTTGTGTAACTTTAATTAATTAGAACTCATAATATTCGAGCTGTGCTAACACCAATGGAGTTCTAAGGACGGTTTTGCGCTCTTGGCCGGCCCGTAGTGATTGTGGGCGGGTAACTCGTAATCAGATAGTAGCTAATAGAATATGTGCCAATATTAAGAGTGATTTTAAGTGTGTATACATTTACGAATTTGGCAATAGAATAGGGCCCCAATGTCTGTCTTAATTAGTACTGTAAGTGTATTTTTGGCCAATCATGTCATTATTTGGAGTGTAATGTGTGCTTTTAAAGGGCCACTGTAATCAAATATTTAAAATATGCTACTTTAAAGAACAACACTGAAGATAAGCTATATGTTTTAGAATTTAAATAATACAGACTCATGTGGGTTACTTTTATAGTGAATTATCCTGTTGATAGAACAGGAAGTTTTTATCTACACAGTGTTATTTTGTATTTTGGCATCTGCAGCTGCAAGAGCTTTTAGTAGCAGGCAAACCCTGAGTGGGAGAAACACTGGCCACAGCTTTATTAGATTACATAATAAAATTATCAATACCATAAATACCGTATTAACATATTCAGGGGGAGGAGCCCGGCCACGGACAGTGACATCCCGCCTTGGGCACGTGCCCAGGGCCCCCACTGCTTATACTAAGCACGCCAGCATGACGGGATCCCTGGCATTCCTCCAATACCGCCTCTTAGTCATTTCTGACCACACGACGAACACGCCAGCAAACTTCTTAACCCAACTTTCGACGTCGGTTTTATATCCTTCAACATCTGTTGCATGGGGACTACCCACAAATAGTGTCCTACATGTGAATACTAGTGACTATAAGTGTTCTTGGAAGTCGTTTCTGCCTCTATTTCTGCCACAACCCACCATTACTACAATGCTGGTATGAGATTTAAATAAATATTTGTCAGTAAATAACCAACTAACGGGGTATGCCTTGTAATAAATTTGATGGCATCTCACTTAAATGACCAAATTCCAGTTTTCTGTTCCAGGTACAAAGACTTGGGAAGTTTTGCTCAAGAAGCTTTTCCTATGATCCTTCTTTCGCAATCATTTGCAGAGTTCTGCTCAAAATCATAAAATACCAAGCCGAAAATATTTCCATTGCTCCATTTTGGCCCAGAAGATTATGGATGTCCATGCAGGAGATTCTGACGAACATCCCAATTCATTACCCACCAGGGAAGACTTTCTGCTTCAACGACTTTAAATTAATCAAAATCCAAAAGGCCTGTGATTGACTACTTGGCGTTTGTGTAGAAAATGATGGAATCCTTAAATCTCCAGATAATTTGTTAATATCCAGAAAGAACACATGAGTTGAAGCCCTCAAATTGAAAACGGGATAACACTGTACCATCAGCATGAACCAGCAGCGAACACCATCCCACCAGTCGCTGCTTGAGGTACTCCTCCACGCACACATAGGGGCAACACTCCGTGCCGACTCTGTGCAGTACGACCTCTATACCTTTACCGGTCTGGACTGTTCTTGACCTCAGCAACCACATAACCACTATGTCTTCCGGCAGACAGGTATCCACCAATTGCAAACCCCCCTGTTTTTCGCGACCAACTCCCCTATTCTAAACACTTTGAAGAACGCCAGGGAAAAAGCTGTACGAAAAAGTGGAGATTTAAACGGGGTCCTGCAAGTTACTGGCAACACCTGCGTCAACCGCAGCAACAGGGAAAAAGTGATCGGCTGTCTACCGTCCTGCCTGCGATACATGCCTCGTACGACCTTTCGTACCACAAAATGCTTTGTGAGATCCCTTTGCCTAGCAAGCTTAAACATAAAAGCCAGGGCCATGACCTGATGCCCGACTGCAGCTTTTGACTCGCCTTCCTTGCCGCACCGTAAGAGAAACCAAAGTAAGATCCCAAGTGATTTTTCTTTTGACGTGCCCCCCCCCAGCCACCGTTGCCAAATCGTTCCACATAGCTCACACTCTTCTGTATGAGGCCCATGTCGCTGAGGCAACAGACTGTCTGATGAGTCTCGTTACCTGACCGCTCCAAACTCCCAAAGCTGCCCGGGAATAGTCTCGCCCTGCTCGTTCGCCAATGGAGCCAACGTCCTGAACAACGCCTCCTGAAATCGAGAAATGGCGTCAGCTATACCATTCTCTAAGCCCGTGTCGGGCCTGAAACCATAAGTTCAGGTGCAGACAGCATAGCACCAAATGTCGAATTAACCGCACCACTGGGATTGACGCCGCCGTGAGGCTGTTCACTGCCTGCACTACCTGCATGTTGCCCGTAAAAAATATTATGCGGCGGTCCCGAAACTCTGAGCCCCAAATATGAATTGCCACTACTATGGGGAATCCAGGAATGCCAGTTTTTTTTTTGAGGCCGCCGCTGCTCAGTCCTCAGGCCATGTTGCGGTGCACCACCTACCTTGGAAGTAAGCCCCGAAGCTGAGCGACCTAAATGCGTCCGTATACAGCTCCAACTCAGAGCTAGTGGTACTACCTGTGTGCATGAGTGTGGATCCATTAAACTCGGCGAGAAAAGACGACCATAACTTTGCGTCATCCCGCATGGCTCTCAAGACCTTAATGAAATGGTGAGCACGCGTAATGCCTGCCGTTGCCAGCGACATGGGAATTATTTTGCAGGCAAAGTTTAGCTTACCTATTATCGATTGTAACCACCGTAGCAACACCCTCCTGGCCCCTTCCAGGGTGCCTAGCTCTGCTTGCATGTTGGACATGTTTTCAAGGGGAAGACTGCATTCCATTTTACTAGAATCAATCTGAATCCCCAAGAATGTCAACTTTGTCAAAATCTTGGCAAATTCTGGTGAACACCTCCAGAATAAAACGGCACATATCCTGTAACGCCGGACCGACGAACAAAAATCATCAAGGTAGTGCGTTATGCTCCGATGACCCATCTCTGAGCGCGCTACCCATTGGAGGAAGGTGCTAAATGCTTTGAAATAGGAGCACGATATTTACCAGCCAATCGGTAAATATAGGTCGACAAAAGTAGCAACCGTCAATGAAGCATCCCAAGAGCCGGTGGCTCGAAGGGTGAACCAGCAGTAACGGAAACACCGATTCAATGTCCACCTTGGCCAAGAGGGTCCCAGGACCCGCGTAACACACCATCTCGGCAGCACAGTCGAACGACGCATAGGATACGGCCGACCGATCTTTTGCAATACCATCGTTGACCGATCACCCTCTGTGTTGGGACAGGTGCTGGATCAACCTGAACTTTCCCTTTTCCTTCTTGGGAACGATGCCAAGAGTTGAGAGGACCAGCTCCCGTATGGGAGGGACCACGAATGGACCTGGCATTGTGCCCAAACTTATCTCGGCTTGGATTTTGTTCACTGTTACCCCCGGAAACTCGTAGACGGAGTGCAGGTTAGCTGACCTGCCACCCCGGAGCCCCGATTCGCATGGGATGAAGAACCCTTTTCTGAAACCAGTTTCCAAGAGGTAAGGCGCATCCCTGTGGCCCGGCAATCTATCAAAGCGTTTTAGGCATATGGGTGTCCTGCCCCTTGGAAGGGGGCTCGTCTGATCTTTCTCAAGGGTCTACCGCATCGGGCGAGAGCGTGGTCTCTGCCGCAGTTGGAACAAGCGTGCTTGAACCTGCAATTGGGCGCCCACTGTGGTGTACTGCCCCCCCGGTGGATGGTGCAAGTCACACAGTAGCGAGAAGATCTGATCCAGCTAACTTGGAGTTAATCCCCTGGAGCTGGGCTAATTGGAGCTGCAGGTGTAAAATGACATTTTTTTTAAAGACACACACACTCAGAGAAGGGGGTGTGGCTGATTAGGCTCTGGCCTAAGGGCTGTGAGCAGAGTGTGGAGCTGCGGTGTGTTTGGAGAAGAGATCCATAGACAGCTCAGCTGCTGCTGGATCCTGAGCGCTGGGATATGCGCTGAAATAAGACAGTCAGGGAGACTGCTTATAATACCTATTGAAATACAGAAAGACACTGACATGTGAGTAAGGATTGCCCGGAGTGTACAGCCAGCATCATAATAAGAGACACTGAGGATTTCAGCGTGGGAGGAGAGAGAGACAGAGCACCTAAACAGGACCTGGTGGGACTTACCGAATGGGTGCCAGAGCAGCACAGGAAGCTGCCCTTAAAAGGATCAGTCTGTGTGACTGCAACCAGAATTTACTAGAGAGACTGTTTGCCCTAAGAGGAGAGGACCTGCAAAGGATCCATTGCAGCTAAGAGAGAGACTGGACTTAAAGGTACCACCCCTCTGTGTAAAAAGGTATTGTTTTACCTGCAGACGAGAAGCGGAAGGGCTAGTCAGGGTGTTCCTGAAAATAAGCAAGCCCGTTTGTGTAGATGTTTCTTTCATGCTGAAGTTAAGCTATTGTTTGTTTTGTAATACTTTATTAAAGCAAAGATAAAAGTATATCGGGCTCAGTGTTTATGGAAAAATCACAGAAGCAACCGGTAGCCAAAGGCCGGCACTGTCACACCACATAAACACACCTTCATTGTAGGCTTAACTGGTCTTGAGACCTGCTGAGGCTGTGGAGGTGGGGCCCTTGGCCCCACCGGCCGTGCCCCCAAAGGTCGGCATGACTCGCATGGGGGTCATGATATTTAACTTGTACGCAACTGCTTTGTCGCTCCAAGACATTGCCGACCTGGACGCCAAGTACAGGCGGAATTCCTCGTTGTTCCGCCACCATGCCATGCCCCTGTATGTTCTATAAGTGTTATGGATTTCCTCTAAATAGACGAACAATCCCAAAATCAGTGTCGGATGAAACACTACCATTGTTCGGGCCCTGCGGAATGGGGGGAGTCGTGGACGCAGGGGGTGAGGGCGCGACCGCTGCTGACCCTACCTAAACTAAGCCCCCACTGGGGGTTGTTCGGACCATGCGTTCCTGGCTAACCCACGTATCCACGCCCCAATGTCCTGATCACTAACCGCAATGTTGTGCGCTGACAGTAGAGACAGTAGAGAGGGCCCCCCTTTTATAGTATCTTCTAGCTGAGCAAATGGTGTAAGCTCACCTGCTTCAGGAAGCCTTGGAGTAGAAGCCACCAACGGGGTCCTTCATTACGCGCAGGGGACTCCAGCCATCTGACCCTCCGTGGGCTCCATCCTCTCTCCGAACCCGTGCAGGTGCAACTGCATCAGCAGGACCTCCTGTTCCTTGAACTTGATCTCCTCCTAGACCTAAGAATGCAAGAGGAACAGTCGCTAGCTCTCCGTTGCCTGTGCACCTGTGCCCAAACTGTCTGATCCTCCCCTGAGGACTGGTCATTGTCACCTGTCCCTGCGTGGCCAGAGTAAGCTGGCACCACTGGCTCTGGCAAACCTCGTCCCTGGTCGTCTGGAACTTTCCTAGCTGATGTAAGGTCTACATGTGGGTCATAATGTCCTCAGTCCCAGTCCTTTGTCGTCTTACTGGGGTGCAAGTAAACAGTAATGGACTGTACCTGCTTGTCGTCTTCCTTGCCCAAGTGGGGCGCGCCTGCTCGCCACTGTGGCCATCACAGACGCATAATCAATTATCACTTGACTATCTTGGCTGTTCATTTCTTCCATGACTCTGCTCCTCTTGTCACGTGTCGACGCCATGCCCAGCTCCGCATTGTTGCTGCGTCATCCCTGCAAAGTACCAGAAGCGCTGTTAATTTGAGAACTGGAGGGGACTGCAGAATCAGCATAGTGGGCTGTAGGAGCTTTTTTAGAGCTCCCGGCTTTATTGTTACACCTTGCGCCCCCCTTACGGGGCAGTAATGGGGTGCTCTTTGTCTTGGGTCCCGGGCATTGCCTCTTGGGCAAAGTGATTGGTGGTGGCCGGAAATCTAGGCCCTCGCCCTCACCGCCCGTGGGCCCTGCCCTTTTCGGTGTGGGTGGTATGGGTTCCTGGCTCTCTTGAAACGTATCCCCCGGACATGCTGGCCATGCCATGTGGAGCAGAGGAGAAGCAAATAAATAAAACGTAGGGAAAACGGACACACAGACAACCACACAATAATGCCCCTTATGTGCTGTAATAGCTGGGGATAGCGATTTCTCAAGTTCCACCTCCTACTTTGATGTAGTGTAGAGCCCCTCAGACCTCCGTCCGTTCCCAATGACGGCCGCGCTGCTACTGACCTTAATCGCGCAAAACGGGTGGAAGTTCTGGCCCCCGACGCAACTAGCCAATCCAGACGCCTAGAAGGCTCCGCTGGGTCACGCGACGCTGCATGCTGACCCAGGGAGCCTGAGCAGCCTCAGCGTCGGGCAGAACTAGTTGATGAAAGAAAATGTATGCCTGTAGTGAAATGGACTGTAATGCTATCATTATTAAAGGAGAGTAACACTAACCGTAAAATATTTATTAAATATATTAATGGGAAGAAGGCCAGGAAGGAAGCTCAAGGAACATTACAATGTGACACAGGCCATCTGATAATTAGTGTCCAGGAAAAGGCAGCTAAATAGGTTATTTTCTTCGGTATACACAAGGGAGGTACCAGTGGTTGGGACACTGCAACATGGGGCTACACTTTCATCACTAAATAATTGGTTAACGCAGGAAGAAATACAAAAGAGGTTGGAAAAAATAAATGTTAATAAGGCCCCAGGTCCTGATAGAATACATCCAAGGATACTGAGGGAACTGAGTTCTGTAATAGCCAAACCAATATATTTAATTTTTCAAGATTCACTAAACACAGGCTTTCTACCAGATGACTGGCAAAAAGCAGAGGTGATACCTATATTTAAGAAGGGAGCAAGAGCAAATCCGGGAAATTATAGACCTGTAAGCCTCACTTCTGTAGTGTGAAAGCTTTTAGAAGGGTTAATAAGGGATAATATACAAGAATTTGTCTATTTGAAGAGGATTATAATTAGGCGTCAAAACAGATTTATGAAGGGCAGATCATGTCAAACAAATCTAATTTGTTTTTATGAAGAAGTTAGTAGGAACTTGGATCAAGTGGATGTTGTCTTTTTGGATTTTGCAAAGGCTTTTGATACAGTGCCACATGGAAGACTATTGTGCAAACTAATGGATGCAGGAATTGCACAAAATATCTGCTCATGGATCGAGAGCTGGCTAAAAGATAGGAAGCAACGGGTTGTTGTAAATGGAACATACTCAGATTGGACTAATGTGGTAAGTGGAGTTCCTCAGGGTTCAGTATTAGATCCTCTCCTTTTTAACATATTTATTAATGACTTAGAAGTAGGACTGGAAAGTATTGTCTCCATTTTTGCTGATGACACAAAGTTGTGCAAGGTAATTACATCAGATAATGATGTAGTTTCCCTCCAAAGGGAGTTGCATAAATTAAAGAAATGGAGCAAACCTAGGTGTATCTGATATAGAAAGGGATTTGGGAGTGCTTGTGGACAACCACCTAGGTAACAGTTCTCAATGCAAAGCAGCAGCTGCAAAGGCAAATAAACTATTAGCATGTATTAAGAAGGGTATAGAAGCAAGGGAGGCACATATAATTCTGCCACTATACAAATCTCTAGTACGCCCTCATTTGGAATATGGAGTACAGTTTTGGGCACCACTTCATAAAAAGGACATTTTAGAGCTGGAAAAAGTACAGAGGAGGGCAACAAAACTAATAAGGGGAATGGAGGGACTAAGACTAACCAAATTATACTTATTTTCTCTAGAAAAAAAGGCAAGAGGAAATATGATTACTTTATATAAATACATCCAGGGTCAATGCAAGGCTTTGTCAAGTGAGCTTTTTGTGGCAAGAGGTTTTCAACTGACAAGAAACATCCCTTGAGGTTAGAAGTAAAAATATTCCACCTTAAAAAAAGAAAAGGGTTCTTCACAGTAAGTGTGGTTAATCTGTGGAATTATCTACCAAAGGAGGTGGTGACAGCAGATTTGATAGAAAACTTTAAAAAGGGACTGGATATATATTTTTTTAAAAAGGCCATTCAGGGCTATCCTGGATAATTAGAGAGGGAGTATTGATCCTGGGAGGAGTCCAATCGCCAGGAAGGAATTTTATATTTTTTCCCTTTTGAGACAATTGGCAAAATGTCATTGTTTTTTTTTTTCTGTTTGCCTTCCTCTGGATCAAGTAACAATTAATCTGCATATTGCAAATCGGAGGTGATCTAAAAAGATTGAACTTGATGGACAAAAAGTGTTTTTGTCAACCTCAATTAGTATGTAGCTATTATTAAATAAACAAATGAAACCCTATTTTAATCGGAGTACTACAGTGTATGGTATGCCAGAACGTGTACAGACAGAAATATCGCTGCATACAGATATATCTGTACATAAAAAAATATATGTCAATGTTCTGCACTGCATCTTTCAGTCAGCCTGCTGCACCCTGTAAATGTGCTGCCCTAGGCCTGGGCCTCAAGCATTAAATAATAATGTTTTGTACAGCCTCTCCACTGAGTTGTGGCTGCTCTACATGGTGCAGAGCTGTATCAGAGTCCCTTTAAATGAAACATGCCCTATCAATTTCATAAAGTAGAAAGGGGGAGTAGTAAAAGGAAAGTCTTAGGAAAGCAATTCCTTACATATGCCACTAGATGGAGACAAAGCAGTAAACATGGAGGCCGTATACTATAGTAACAGCTAGTATAGCGCCACCAAGTTTCTACTTCTGGGCAACCTGGTTTACCTAAAAGGGCCTCATATATATCCGGACAATCTTCAAATAATATGCTGGATATATACATCCTCTTGTTGAACATAATACACTGCTAAAACAATAAGAAAAAACTAAAATGAGACCCCACACTGGACTCAAAGCCAACATTATTTATTTGTTATAAATGGTTAATCGGGTGAGATATCAATTAAGCAAGCCCGTAACCGCCCATTTCGAATCAGCCAATGAAAAATGAGTCATTATTACAGCAACAAAACATGGAGGTTACATGTCAATCAATTAGGTCCAATATGCGATCAGACTCGCAAATCCACAAAATAAAGAATTATGAAAATTATTGCTAATACTGTTCTAGTCCATGTGGGTGGCCTGATATGTATTAACTCATTGATACTCCAGATCGATTTAACCCTAAAATTAAACATAAAAATAAATCAAATTTCCTGCCAATTTGCGAGCTTGAGACTGTTGTGCAATTAATTCTAATGTCTGTCATCGCTTTCCCCGTTATTTACAGTGCAGTGGTGATTTTTTATTGTTTAAGTTGTTCTTGGAATTTAAATATTTTATTGGATTCAAATGAAAATATATAACTACTGAAGTCCCGAATGGAGCTCCAAAAATCACACTTGGAAATATTAAAGCACTATTGTAGTCCTGTATTTAAAATATATCTATGTAAAAAATAGCACTTTAAAACGGGCGCTTTGTTTCAGAAAGTATAAAAACACACTTTTAAATTTATATGCAGTTATTTATTCTGCAGTGGGAGTCACCATTTTTGTTTCTGTTGATCTGCTTCCATAATTGGGATGAAACTATACATGCACAGACGTTCTCAGATACTACAATGTAAATGTGGCGACCTTAAGTGTCAGTGCTTCCATATGTTCTAGTTTTAAATGTCTCCTCCTTTATGGAATAACAGCTGAAACAAGCGGCTCACAGTACCGTAACAAAGTAAAGGATGCATTTATTTTTTTTATTGGTATGTCTGTAGAAATCAAAGGTAAAGGCTGTTGTTTTCTATCATCTGAAGCATTTGTACGGAGCTTGTAATTTCTGGTCCTTTTAGATGGAAACTCTACATATTGCAGTAAGAGGAGGCTGCTGAATTGGATATATAAGGTCCAGTCACATTATTATTCCAAATAAATGCAGTGTGCAGTATAGTAACGTCACTCATCAGAGAAGAGGTCCACTTTTGGTACTGTCATGCTAATTGAAACCGTTTCTGATGATGACCCCTCATTAGCATGGGTGCAGTGATCAGCCATTTGCTTCGGAGCCCCATACACAACATGGTTCGCTGTACTGTCATTTTAGAAACATGTCTGGTTCGTTTAGACGGTGAGTTGCTCAACTGTAGCGTGTTGGTTGGCCCTCACACACCTTTGTTGCCGACGTTCCCCTCTGTCATCAACGGCATGTGGTGCTCCGTGGCGTTTATTCACAATGGCATATACAAGGTCCATTTGTCCAGTCTCGTGCCATTTGTCCAGTCACGTGACATTTTAACCACAGCAGCACACAAACAGTTCACAATTTTGCCATTTTAGAAATAATGCCACCCGTGGCTCGAAAGACAATGACCATCCCCTTTTTTAAATCAAACAAAATTGCACATTTTACCCATGGAAGCGATGGTTGATATGTTTGCAGAATGCCTACATGTCACCTTATATACCCACCAAGCCAGCTTACAACTGCTACACGCTGCTGATGAAAAAATGTAGATGGTGGCCATAATAATGTGACTCAACCCTGTATAAAAACCCTTTAAAAAAAAATATACATCAATTTTATAATCTTAAAAACTATATATATTGCTTGAAACTTACAATTCCAAATAAAAATTAATACATTATATTATTGACTGATCTTGTGATTCATAGATTGCTCATTAGCTAACATGGCAAGCCCCAATGGGCAATTACAAATGTAAAGTAGTTTATTCAACACTGTGACATTATTATAAGGGAGGGGGGTGCAGTTCTCCTCGTCCAGACTAATAAACAAAGAGCTTTTTAGTGTCCCTTTTAGCCTCCAAACAGGTTCTTCATTCCTTATTATGTCTGTGCCTGCAGGATGTAACACCTGCTAATAGTCTACGTAGAAATGTCCTTTAGATGTCGGTGCCATGTCCTCCAGTCACATCCTCACTACATCTGCAGATAAAGCCAGGCCTAAATAAAGCCGCCCATTGGTATGTGCTCATCAGGAGGGAAGTGACTCATTCTGTAGATTGCGGCCTGTGCATTTCCTGAATCTCGGCCTATGGCTGGAAAGTCTGCAATGAATGTTATCTCTCAATTCCTGTCCTGGTCAATATCTTAAGATTTACCTCCTATTTCAAGTTACAACATAAATACTGACCAAAAGAAGGGGGTATTATTATAAATTACTCACATCGATACCGTAATTACTGATTTTCAAGCTTTATTTCGTTAATGGAATTTGCTTTTAAAGGGCCACTCACATGTTCTTATAAAAGGGTTCTAAAGAATATTTGGGTAGGGCCTTATTAAAGAGACACGGAAGGTTTCTAGATTTCACTAGGAATATAATATGCCCATGCATCTATTTACTTTTATGTAGTTTATGTTATTAAGAAGTGCTTATAATCTCTATTTTTACTAAAATCATACAATTTGTACTTGTTTTGGTCTGCCCTCTGTAGCTCATGGATACATAGCTTGTGAAGTGCGGTGTTTCATACTAGCCTGTCAGTGACCTCTCTCAAGTAGCATGAGACACTGCACACCCTGGACTTTGAAGTACACTGTCTTCATGAGCTGCAGAGGGGGAAAAAACAGGAACTATTGTGTAAGATTTTAAGCAGAATCCCCCCCCCCCCCCCCAGCTTTTAAGCACTTCTTAATGAAATAAAGTAAAGTACACATAAAACATACATAAGTATGTTATATTCCTAGTGAATTCCAATTCAATGATGTGTTGTCTGTGGAGTGGAAGCCACCCAGATGGGAATGCTCTCCAAACAGGTACTGTACCTGTAGTATGATAGTGGGAGGCGACTAGAAAGTGTATTTGTGTACATCGCTAGCAGCTCACGTCAGTAGCGAGCTAGACAAAAATTGTGCCCCCCCCCTAGTACCAACTCATTCATTGACTCTCAGGGCTCACCTTACCTTCACTCCTGCCTGGGCGAAGCTCTCAAAAGCCTTCTTCACATAGAAGCCAGTTCCTCTCAACAACCACCTAGAGAGCACCCAGTACTTATCAGCCGCCATCCCTTCTCAGCATCAATCCCTATACAGCACCCAACCCATCTCAGCACCTACCTCACATAACACCCATCCCTATCTCCTTTGATCCCCCCTCACAGAACCCATCCTCCTGTACTTTGCTGTCATCCAGCACTTTATCACCTCTTCCCTGATACACATCTCCAGCATGCTGAACTGCTCCATGCTGTCACCTCTCGGATCTTTGGTATAAGTGCTCTTTTTTTAAACAGGCATAGACCAAATGCCGCTCGGGGGGTGTGCGGCCAAGGAGGGGCCCTCCTCCTAGGGGCAGCCTAGGGGGCTACTCTACAGAAAATAAATGCAAAATTTAAAAAACAATTTTTTAGTTCTGCCCCTGGCTCATGTTACACTACCCCTTGCTACTAAATGTACAGGGAGTGCAGAACTATTAGGCAAGTTGTATTTTTGAGGATTAATTTTATTATTGAACAACAACCATGTTCTCAATGAACCCAAAAAACTCATTAATATCAAAGCTGAATATTTTTGGAAGTAGTTTTTAGTTTGTTTTTAGTTTTAGCTATTTTAGGGGGATATCTGTGTGTGCAGGTGACTATTACTGTGCATAATTATTAGGCAACTTAACAAAAAACAAATATATACCCATTTCAATTATTTATTTTTACCAGTGAAACCAATATAACATCTCAACATTCACAAATATACATTTCTGACATTCAAAAACAAAACAAAAACAAATCAGTGACCAATATAGCCACCTTTCTTTGCAAGGACACTCAAAAGCCTGCCATCCATGGATTCTGTCAGTGTTTTGATCTGTTCACCATCAACATTGCGTGCAGCAGCAACCACAGCCTCCCAGACACTGTTCAGAGAGGTGTACTGTTTTCCCTCCTTGTAAATCTCACATTTGATGATGGACCACAGGTTCTCAATGGGGTTCAGATCAGGTGAACAAGGAGGCCATGTCATTAGATTTTCTTCTTTTATACCCTTTCTTGCCAGCCACGCTGTGGAGTACTTGGACGCGTGTGATGGAGCATTGTCCTGCATGAAAATCATGTTTTTCTTGAAGGATGCAGACTTCTTCCTGTACCACTGCTTGAAGAAGGTGTCTTCCAGGAACTGGCAGTAGGACTGGGAGTTGAGCTTGACTCCATCCTCAACCCGAAAAGGCCCCACAAGCTCATCTTTGATGAAACCAGCCCAAACCAGTACTGCACCTCCACCTTGCTGGGTCTGAGTCGGACTGGAGCTCTCTGCCCTTTACCAATCCAGCCACGGGCCCATCCATCTGGCCCATCAAGACTCACTCTCATTTCATCAGTCCATAAAACCTTAGAAAAATCAGTCTTGAGATATTTCTTGGCCCAGTCTTGACGTTTCAGCTTGTGTGTCTTGTTCAGTGGTGGTCGTCTTTCAGCCTTTCTTACCTGGGCCATGTCTGTGAGTATTGCACACCTTGTGCTTTTGGGCACTCCAGTGATGTTGCAGCTCTGAAATATGGCCAAACTGGTGGCAAGTGGCATCGTGGCAGCTGCACGCTTGACTTTTCTCAGTTCATGGGCAGTTATTTTGCGCCTCGGTTTTTCCACACGCTTCTTGCGACCCTGTTGACTATTTTGAATGAAACGCTTGATTGTTCGATGATCACGCTTCAGAAGCTTTGCAATTTTAAGAGTGCTGCATCCCTCTGCAAGATATCTCACTATTTTTCACTTTTCTGAGCCTGTCAAGTCCTTCTTTTAACCCATTTTGCCAAAGGAAAGGAAGTTGCCTAATAATTATGCACACCTGATATAGGGTGTTGATGTCATTAGACCACACCCCTTCTCATTACAGAGATGCACATCACCTAATATGCTTAATTGGTAGTAGGCTTTCCAGCCTATACAGCTTGGAGTAAGACAACATGCATAAAGAGGATGATGTGGTCAAAATACTCATTTGCCTATTAATTCTGCACTCCCTGTATGTTTTACAGAAGGTTTTGAATGTCAAACTTCCTCCTGGGTGGCTCCCACCGCAGACACAGTACATCATTCAGATGGTGAAGAGATCTGGAGTTTATTCTGGGGCATAATTCATTGTTTAAATGCACAGTCAAAGTTTAACAAATATGTTTTATCAAGCTCTACCTAACTATTCTTTAGAGAGCCCTTTACCTTTATTTGATACAGTACATAGGCAAAATGTTTCCAGATGAAAATAAAAAAACACTGTTAATTTATTCATTATTATATAGAATTTTGTATTTTTTTCCCTAACCCAATTCATCATCTGGATGGGACCTTTGATGCAGATAGCCTCTTCATTTCAATTCTACTGAAGGATATTTCTGAATAATGTGCAAATTACAACAGGCTTAAAACACCACTGTAGTTTAGTAAAATCTTCTCATGCTTGTGAAGTATGTAACAAAATAACATTAGCAGGTGTGCAAGTTAGGAACATAAAATCAGTTTAGGGAAAGATTGTATATTTAGATGACTGATTGTATCATGCGGGAGCCCATCTCAGACTGCTAGTTTGTCTGTAGATTGAGGGGTGGTGTAACGACCTACTGCTTCTGTTGGGCTTGATAAGAACCTAGTTCAAATCTACCCAATACGTTCTTTGTATATCCCTTATAGCAGAACAGTACCAACCCAGCTTACAGCCAGCAAAGTGCCCAGCCAACCAGTAGAGCCACCCAGCAGATGTTACCGACTGCAGGTAAGCAGCAATAACCCCAGTAATAAGGATTATTTTTCCGTCAGAATGAAACCTACACATGAATTATGTAGTCCACTGACATTTATAGACAACACAGTCCAACCAATCCCTGACCATGTGGGGAAGCCTGGCCATGATGTCAGCCCCCTACTCACCTTCCTTGGTCCTGAAGCCTAACTATGTCTGCTCCCTACTCCTCTCCCTTGGTCCTGGAGCCTGACTTACTACCAGCCTAATTGGCGCTTTGATCCTGGCTTTAGAGATGGCGTACCCGATCAGATCAGGAGTGAAAACACTCAGTCTCTGTTGTACTGGACCTTCCATGTGGCTCAACTTGTGCCCATTCACACCTAAGTGTCCACTGTCCACTGGTGACAACCAGCTCCCCCCCACCATGTACTGGAACCCCTACAACCAAGCACACCGTAACTGGTGACCCCTCTACCCCATGGACCCTGGTAATACACTTTATTAGGAAAATGCAGCATTTCAATACCAAACATGACTGGCTGCCACCGATACATCATTAAATTGAGACAACAATACAATAATTCTGATCACCGACATATTGTGACCCTCCCCACGAGCATGGCTCCCCATCCCACAGGTCACACAATAAGAATATAGCTGTCATAGTTAAACAATTAAGACTGGGTGGACAATGCCCAGGGAGAGAAGGAGGAAAGAATACCAATAGCCCTTGTCTAGTCAGGGCCCCTAATAGTCCAACAGTACCCCAAAGCGTTGGGGCTGACACTGTGACATCACAGATGAGTTTATCCCAGGGGACCTTACTCTACCCTTCTTTTCACAGGGCTATTGGAAGAGGGTGTTTTAATAGAAATAAATACAGATCATATCAGCATATACTGTTCCTCCCAGTTCTCTAATCCTTCTACAAAGACAAAATGTCTGTCATCAATATTAAATACAACATTAAAGGCTGTAATTATTTATTTTAAAACTGTATTGCTCATCAAGTTCTTCAAAACACTTACTATAAATCTGGCACTTTATTAGTTCTTTAAATGAAACCACAAATGAGGGCAACTTACAATAACCGTTCAGGGAAAATCTCCAGTATCTCTTAAAACTCTCTCTTTTGAAGGAAAGTCCCACATTTAAGAACAAAGCCCTGTTTTGTAGCCATGACCATGGCCCATCTTCTCTGGTTCCTCCTGATTTTTTATGCTGAAGTCTAGAGAGAAATATCGAAAGCTACAGTTTATATGGTAGAGAAAGGTGGTCACAAATAGCTGTCCTGTTTGGTTAGACACTGGATTTGAATCCATCCTTTGAAACGTGTTAATACTGCTATTGTTTTTGCCTTGATTGTAACGCCATTATAGCACTATGGAATATGTTGGCGCGTTACAAATAAATGATAATAATAATGTAGGTAGATATGTAATAGGGTCAGCCGCTCAGGTGACCAATCAGAAAAGCAATTGCAACCCAAATAGTAATTTTTCATATAATAGGCTATGTTTATTTTTTATTTTTCTAAACATTTTCCATACTTATGTGTAGTTCTTCAACAACGCATATTGCAAATATGATTTTAAAGTGGTCCTTTAACTGTAGGACTTTCCTTCAAAAGAATACAAAAAGTAGAATGAGAATTGAACATCAAAAAAGGGACTCAAGCGTGGGCACCATTGGAAAATATGGCCCCCATTCAATTGGCCAAATTGTAATTACTGGAGCCTGTAAAAGTTATGGATATTCAATTGGCTACGTGCAGGCTCAAAATCACTGTGGTTGTAAAAAATGTAACTCTGTTCTATCTAATAGGTTGATGTTTCAAGCCCGCAAATGTTACCAGTGCTAATCCATATTCAATTACAACAATTCAACAAGCCCGCAAATTTCCTTCAAACCCCTAAATGGTAAATGTATCAAATATTGCTACGAGTACTAGATAGGACTGGGTTCTGTAATAGCCAAACCATTATATCTAATTTTTCAAGACTCACTCGACACTGGGTCACTACCAGATGACTGGAGAAATTTGCGGAGACGATGCCTATATTTAAGAAGGGGGCAAGAGCAAATTCAGGGAATTATAGACCTGTAAGCCTCACTTCTGTAGTGGGAAAGCTTTTAGAAGGGTTAATAACGGATAATATACAAGAATATGTCTATTCAAACAGCATTATAAGTAGGAGCCAACATGGATTTATGAGGGATAGGTTGTGTGTCAAACAAACCTAATTAGTTTCTATGAGGAGGTTAGTAGGAACCTGGATCAAGGCAACTCAGTGGATGTAGTTTTTTTAGATTTTGCAAAGGCTTTTGATACAGTGCCACATGGGAGACTATTGTGCAAACTAAGGGATACAGAATTTGCAGTAAATATATGCACATGGATTGAGAGCTGGCTAAAAGACACAAAGCAAAGTGTTAAATGTAACATACTCCGATTGGACTAATGTAGTAAGTGGGGTTTCTCAGGGCTCAGTATTAGGTCCTCTCCTTTTTAACATATTTATTAATGACTTAGAAGTAGGATTGGAAAGTAGTGTCTCCATTTTTGCTGATGACACGAAGTTGTGCAAGGTAATTAAATCAGAAAATGACGTACTTTCCCTCCAAAGGGATTTGCATAAATTAAAGAGATGGGCAATTAAATGGCAGATGAGATTTAATATGAATAAATGTAAGGTTATGCATCTGGGAGGGAAAAATTACCATGCAATCTATAAACTTAATGAAGCAGATCTGATAATAAATGGGATTTGGGAGTGCTTGTGGACAACCACCTGTGTAACCGTTCTCAATGCAAAGCAGTAAAATATTAGCATGTATTAAGAAGGGTATAGAAGCCAGGGGAGCAAATATAATTCTGCCACTATACAAATCCCTAGTATGCCCTCATTTGGAATATGGAGTACAGTTTTGGGCACCAATTCATAAAAAGGACATTTTAGAGCTGGAAAAGGTACAGAGAAGGGCAACACAACTAATAAGGGGAATGGAGGGGCTAAGTTATGAAGAAAGACTAACCAAATTAAATTGTATCTAGAAAAATGGCGTCTAAGCAGGGATATGATTACCTCATATAAATACATCCAGGGTCAGTATAAAAATTTGTCAAGGGAGCTTTTTGTGCCAAGAGGTTTTAAACTGACAAGAGGACATCCTTTGAGGTTAGAACTAAAAAGATTCCACCTTAAAGAAAGAAAAGGGTTCTTCACAGTAAGGGTGGTTTATCTGTGGAATTCTCTACCAGAGGAGGTGGTGACAGCGGATTCAATAGATAACTTAAAAAAGGGATTGGATATATTTTTAATTAAAAAGGGTATTCAGGGTTATCCTGGTTAATTAGATAGGGAATATTGATCCAGGGAGAAATCCGATTGCCAGTATCTGGGGTCAGGAAGGAATTTTTTTTTCCCTTTCGAGACAATTGGCAAAGTTTCACTATTTTTTTTTTGTTTGCCTTCCTCTGGATCAATTAACAACTAATCCGCATATTGCAGATCAGAGGAGATCTTAAAAGGTTGAACTTGATGGGCTAAAAGTCCTTTTTCAACCTCAATTACTAGGTAACTATGTAACTATGTAAGTACTCGCAAGTGGGTTAAACTCCTGTTCATACCACTGCAAAAGTAATAAACACACAATACTGTTCTTTAAAATACTGGGAAAGTAATAAAAGAGTTAATTGCACAATAGTCTCAAGCTCTCAAATCTGCAATTTTTTTTTTTGTTTACGTTTTATTTCCATTATAACAATCTTGGGATCAAGGAGTTAATACATATCAGGCCACCAACATGGACTAGCACAGTTTCTTCATTGACTTTTATTGATATCTACATTTCTAGATTGCGAGTCTGATCGCATATTGGACGTCTAAACACTAAATGATTGTAGTTTAAATTCCATATGTTTCTGACGTCACAATGACGGTCTCATTTACTATTGTCTCTGTCGAAATTGTAACTTAATTGATCATGTCCTGAATTGCTACGTACGGGTTCATGGTTGACGGTTTTAGGCTTTAACCCTGTAATCATGGGCTTATTCAATTTAATACAAATTTGTAACAAATGTAACAAATTTCTAGCCCGCAGACATGGGGCCTGTATGAAGGCGATTACAGGCTTGTAATTAAATGGCGACCTATGTATAGTGTTTAATACAAAATAAGTTGGAAACCATTTATGTAACTTATTTTATAAGCTGTATTCACACCTGCATGTAAAATCTTATGCAAAGAGCTTTAAGTAACAACTGATGCACCAGAGAGAGTTAAATGGATATTACTAAATGCATTGGGAGATATCATAATGGACTCTCCAGGTTAGCTGAATCTACTTTACATTAACTTGCTGAAATCTTATCAAAGCCTATCAGTTCCTTAAAGTGTTTCTTTTTTTTTTTTTTTTTATAGTTTTTATTGTAAAAAAAAAAGAGAATACAAATAAATAAACAACACCAGTAGTGTAAATGCACTGCAGGATAAATGACAACAGTAAAAAAAAAAAAAAAAAAAAAAAAAAAAAAACACCATTAAGTTATAATATCATATAACATTTTGCTATTACTATATCCTGTTACTGCAATTATTTTCTCTTTGCTTCTTTTTTCACTTTTTCTTAATTCTAACAAAAACAAATCTATGGTTATAAACATTTTATATAGTAACTGAATAATATTTCTCAATACCATATTTATCTTTTTCTTCTGCTTTTTATAAGTCAGGTATTTTACAATGCAAATCCAAATATTCAGTCTAATATTGTAAACATCACATATATAGTTGTGAGCATGCGAGACGTTGGTAACGCTTGCGGGCTCGCGAAGCGAGGGCCTCAGTTGCTGGCATGGAGCGCCAAAGGCTGACAGCAACTGCGGACCTCGCAAAAAAGTACGAGACACGTTACGAACAATTACGACCTCGCAAAAATCGGTGGCAACCTGCGGAAATTAAAAAATAAAAAACACAATAAATACACACAACACATACATAAAAAAGTCACCTACAGAAAGAGGGAGCATCCAGGACCTCAAAAACTGAAGTTACACCTCAATTTGACTCAAAATAAAACAGTTTAGACACTAAAAAATTCTCTAAGCGAGAGAACAATTGGCCGCGGAAACAAACGAAAACGAGGCTACAGCAGTCGAAAGATGAAAAACACCACCAAACACCTACGGAATTGCCGAAAAACACATACGAGATTCGAAAACAAGGACGCAACCCGCGCGACCCCAAACACATTACAAACACAATAAATACACACAACAAACATATAAAAAGATTACCTACAGCAAGGTGGTGCACCCAGGACCTCTGCAAGTGAAGTTACACCTCCATTTAAGTCCAAATTTCGGAGTTTAAACACCCGAGAATCACCTAAGTGAGAGAAAAAATGGCCGCCGAACAAAACGAAAACGAGGCTACAGGACTCTAAACATGCAAAACACCACCATAAACACGCAAAACACCACCATAAACATGCAAAACACCACAAAACAGCTACGGATATTCCGCCACAGACGCATACCACACATAAGCCGCCATTTTAGAACAATAACTTATACAATACGGAAGTACACAGCTACGCTAATGGATTTATCTTGCGCACGTACACTGCACACATTCATCACGCTTACACAGCAGCTGCACAGCACAAGAGATTGCCAGCTCTTCAACACAATGCTTCCTACATATATTACTTGAAAATAGGTAAAGTATATTAATTTATTAATGTATTATTTATTTGATTATTATACACCAAACAGCATTAGCTCACTTACAATTTCATTGCCGTAATTTTTTGATGGGCAATTCGCTAGTTGTATATAATAAGTAAATAACATATTACTCATAAATCTTTTTTAATCTCTCCTTTTCATAAACTACTTCTGTTTACAACCAGATTTACAGCTTAATAATACTTATATTTTATGAGATTTATCAAACTCTCCAGTTTACGTAGTATAGTTTCTAAAATATTGAAATAACATCAGTTGGGAGGAGAGCAATCGTTGTCCTCTTTTTTTATGGTGAGCCGGATTATATCCTAAAATTGGATACAGAGGCGATTCACCTGATTAGCGAATGGAGCAATTAGCGCTTAGAAAATACTCCTGGGGGGGGGGAATAAAACAAAGTTTTTAACACTTTTACAAAGGAGGTACATGGTAACTCAGCTTATCGCGTATAAGAGTCCATGAGGTTTTCTGCACATTCTGTTTCGATGATTGTTTCTTCTTTATTTACTTCTGATGTGGCGTCTCTTGTGTTTTTTGAGTATGGCTGGTCTTTGTATTAATGAATTTTAATTTTGTCCCAGGATGTTTGGAGTTGGTAAGTTCCACAAATGGAACATCGCTTCACCTTCCTCGGGAGTATGGATTGTGTGATGTCTCCCTTCTTTTGATACGTTCAGTCTAAAATGAAAGCCCCAAGTATACTTATATCCATGTTTTGTAATGACCCCTAAAAAGGGTTTCAGGAGTTTCCTTTTGTATAAGGTAGTGGGTGACAAGTCCGAGAAGATAGCTGGTTGGACCTCCTTCAATTCCAGGAACACCATATCTAGCTGCTTTCATGAATAAGACTATTGTAGAAAAATAATGGATCACGATCACATCTCTTGGTCTCATTGGAGGATTGTGGAGCTCTTAGCACTCTATGAATCCTGTCCATTGCTAAGTTCTTCTTTACTTAGATCTGGTAAGAGCTTGGCACATAAATCTTTCATGTACAGAGGTAGGTCTTGTACTGACTGATAAATTATGAATTCATATTCGGCATCCAAGATCTATTCTCTTGATCCTCTTCAATGATTTTCACTTATTTTGGTCATCTTTAAGTATAAGCAGATCATTTTCCATTTCTATGTGTGACTTAAGAAGGTCCTTACATACAGAAAGGGAACAACTACTGATCCCTAAGACCAAGAATCCCTCAACAGGAGAGATAAGATTTGTGATTAAATTTAACTCACAATGGAGGGAGATCAATGACATTTTAAATAAACACAGTCAAAACTTAAGGATGGATAGTGAATTGACAGAATGCCTTAGTCCACGAATACTAACTAGCTGGCGCAGGAGTACTACGCTTAGGGACAAGTTAGTGAGGAGCCATTTTGTTAGACCGAGAACAAGAAATAGCCTACTATCAGGAACCTATCCTTGTGGCAAGTGTAAGTTCTGTCCATACATGACAAACATCTCACAGATACAAGATAGAACTGGGGATATTCACAGGATTAAAACCTTCTACAATTGTGTTTCGACTGGTGTAATTTATTGTCTAGAATTCGAGTGTCCTAAGAGATACGTAGGTATCACCTCGCAAGAACTCAGACGGGGTCTGGGGGAACACCTGTGCAACATCAGGACCGAAGGACAAAGAAGATAGAAGAAATCTGATATCAGTAGCTAAACATTATCTGCTACACCATGATTATAAACCTAATATCAAGTGTTGGGTCTTGGAAAAGGTAACCCTGGGAATTAGAAAGGGGAATTTGGAGGAGGAACTATTTAAGAGGGAAAGTAAATGGATAGTCCTCCTGGATACTATGACGCCCAATGGGTTAAATGATAAAATACATTTTACTGTGTTTTTGTAAACATAACACACATAATATCATTTATCCTGATATTTAGAACTACTTATTCGAAATAGTGTCCTACTAAGACCAATCCCCTTTTTAAAATTAACATAGGGTACGCTAGCCTCCTTCCATCCTTTTATTATGGAGGATTAGGCTGAGTATTGTATGGGCAATCACTTATACATTTACTAGGACCTTAATGGTTAAGGTGCCTTACTATATTCTGGGGTATAGGGTTAAACCATTATATCACCTTGTCTTATACATACTATTCCTTGTATATGGTATCTTCCTGTTCGCACACACTTAAATCTGTCAGTTGTAATCCATAACAATTAATAAATACATGTAACCGAGTGCACTTAAGTCATCTAAACTGATACATTTAAAAGTAAACTATTTCACTGTAATTGTAAGGTACACTATTAGGTCATTAGTGTGACATCTTTTCAATGACATATTCATACACTATTCCACCTGTTCCAGGACATATTATCACAACACAAATCTCATGTCCTATATCTATATAAATTAATTTGGTAACAATTTTGCTTTCCAGTGAGCCCTGATGTGTGTACCATATATTTTTTGTGATAAAAGTAAGTGATTTTCCCCAGATATGGGAAAATATATATAATACAGGCATAGACATCACTGGATCTTGCTATATTAAGTCTTAATAGTTAGGTTTCTACCCTTATGTCTCTTTTGATGCCCTGAACTGGTTAACCTGTATAGTTAAGGGTTAATTACTTGCCTTAATAAATAGAATCCCTCTGCAGGCCTGTGTTGGCTCCCGTTGAAGCAGGAGAGCGAAACGTTGTGTAGAGCCATCATAATAGTGTGCGTTGCGTCCTAGTGACGTCACGTGCCGTCCGAGACCTGCAGGGATTCAGTGAGGGACAGATTGGCTGTGCTTAGAGCAAGAAATACTAACTAATACTTATTGTTAATGGTCTTTATAGTGTACAATACTAGGAGGACTATAAGTGTTTTCATTCATTCTACTGCCTAATGACATAAGAAGGTTGTCATATTTGAAAACTTTAGCATTTAATGCTTTTATTTCTGCTTTTAGTTCCACTGGGATTCTTTGTATCTCAGCTGTAATTTCTAATCTGAAAGAGGAGATCAATTCTTTCAAATCTTGAATATCTGCTTTAGTACCGGCCATGTTTTTTTTCATTTGCTTTTAGTAGTCTTCAAATAAAAACTTCTTAAAACATTACACCTGCAGTTGGCAGCTCGATGGCAGTAGAGAGTACACAAAGAAGTAACCAAGGAGGCTAGTGATGAAAACAGTTTCTGTTTCAAAGTTGTATATAATTGTGTATTTAGAAACTTATAAAGCAATTCTCACAATGCAGAAGTAGGCTGGATTAATTTTTCACAGTCTCCCACATAAAATGCATGTTATATCCTTATTATTTGAGAGATGAGCTGCTGGATCTTTTACAAAATCAGCAATAATACAGTATATTGCGTAAACAATCCAGTTATTATTCAATGTGTTGCATAGAAAAGACCCCCAGTAGTTTAAGACCTCTAGATTAGAACTGTAAAGGTTTGATCCAGTCAAGATCTGTTTTCACCAACCTTAAGATGTTGATCAGTGTTACAGACCTTTGTTCTGTGTCAGAAGCAACTCTCAGTGAAAAAAAGTTGCTAAACTTTATTTTTAAGCCAGCTGTGCACAATCCCTGGTCATATATATCAATTTGGTGATATATAAAAGTCACATTATATATATTATCTGATTTTTCAGCAGAGCTCATGGAAACACATCTTCGCTCCTTGAATTTTAGCTCTGCCCCCCAGTTCCTTAAAGTGTTTCTGTAATTTTTCCTCTGGAATTCAACACTTTGGAAAATTTCATGGGCAGCATCCATATTCGAGTGAACTAGTATTTTGTAAAACATGTCTTGTATGAACACTTTAATATAATAACTTGTCACCTAATCTGCTAAGCAATTGTCTGTAGTGATGCTCAGAAAGTGATTAATTACTGAAGATGAATACATACATGCACAGAGACTATAATCACACTGGTTTGATCAGTGACCTGAGCAGAGTCAAAGTGTTCGATAATTGAGCTTGACAGTTGGGTATTTATTTACCTTTTGAGGACCTCCCTCTGTCGAATTCTTCTTATCTAGGGGCATTAAATAATTTGCAATGTTTAGTGTAAGGGAGAGGAACATGGCCATTAGTTATTTTACCGATTTTGTTACATTACAGCCTTAAGTTCAATGTTTTGTTAAACTGAATTTTATGTGATGGATCAGAACACAATAGTCGAAGTGAAGTGAAATGAGAAACATATATACATTAAACAATTTTTTTAGAAATAGAAAACAGAAAATTGGCATGTGCGTATGTATTCACCCCCTCTGTTATGAAGCCCATAAAAAGCTCTGGTGCAACTAATTACCTTCAGAAATCACATAATTAGTGAAATGATGTCCACTTGTGTGCAATCTAAGTGTCACGTGATCTGTCAATACATATACACACCTCCCGAAGCTGCAACACTCAAGCAAGAAGCACCACTAACCAAACACTGCCATGAAGACCAAGGAACTCTCAAAAAAAAAAAAGGGACAATGTTGTTGAGAAATACAAGTCAGGGATAGGTTAAAAAAAAATAGCCAAATCTTTGATGATCCCCAGGAGCACCATCAAATATATCATAACCTAATGGAAAGAACATGGCACAACAGCAAACCTGCCAACAGACGGCCGCACACCAAAACCCACGGACCGGGCAAGGAGGGCATTACTCAGAGAGGCAGCACAGAGATCTAAGGTAACCCTGAAGGAGCATATGAGGACAATAAGCAAAAAAACAGAATGGCACGTTTTGAGTTTGCGAAAAAGGCATGTGGGAGACTCCCAAAATATATGAAGGAAGGTGCTCTGGTCCGATAAGACTAAAATTGAACTTTTTGGTCATCAAAGAAAACGCTATGTCTTGGGCAAACCCAACACATCACCCAAAGAACACCATCCAAACATGGTGGTGGCAGCATCATGCTGTGGGGATGTTTTTCAGCAGCTGGGACTGGGAAACTGGTCAGAGTTGAGGGAAAGATGGATGGTGCTAAATACAGGGATATTCTTGAGCAAAACCTGTACCACTCTGTGCGTGATTTGAGGCTAGGACGGAGGTTCACCTTCCAGCAGGACAATGACCCCAAACCCACTGCTAAAGCAACACTTGAGTGGTTTAAGGGGAAACATGTAAATGTGCTGGAATGGCCTAGACAAAGCCCAGACCACAATCCAATAGAAAATCTGTGGTCAGACTTAAAGATTGCTGTTCACAAGCACAAACCATCCAATTTGAAGGAGCTGGAGCAGTTTTGCATGGAGGAATGGGCAAAAATCCCAGTGGTAAGATCATAGAGACCTATCCAAAGCGTCTTGGAGCTGTGATTGCCGCAAAAGGTGGCTCTACAAAGTATTGACTGTAGGGGGGTGAATAGTTATGCACAATGACTTTTTCTGTTATTTTGTCCTATTTATGGTTTGCTTCACAATAAAAAAATACATCTTCAAAGTTGTGGGCATGTTCTGTAAATTAAATGATGCAAATCCTCAAAACAATCCATGTTAACGCCAGGTTGTGAGGTAACAACACACAAAAAATGCCAAGGGGGTGAATAGTTCTGCAAATCACTATATAATGAAAAATAATTTAACAAAAATCACTATTCCTTATTTATACAACTGGGCATGGTATTCTTTGTTCTATGAGAGTTAATTAATGGCCTTAAGTAAGGAGAGAGCTTTAGAAAAAGGTCCAGTATGGAGAAATTATGTTTAAAATACCCAACTTTCAAGCCAAATGTAATGCTTTTGAACAACCAATTGCAATTGGGTGTATTTATGTGCGTACTATTAATTTCTGGGACCATTGCTGCAGCAAGTTGAAAAGGGCAAATTATATATATATATAAATAATTATGGTGGGCAAAAGAGTAATAGAAGCCTCCACCATAATAGTACATTTGTGTTCACATTTGAATGTCTAAATCAAGTAAAAAAAACAACTTCTGTATAATCCATCCTGAGCTTTGCCCAAAGGTGTGTAATACAGCAGGCATATGATTAAAAGGAAACCACGTTTAAAATGGTAATGGATTACAAGAGTGAAGCCTTTGTGGGCAGATTTGCATGTCCCTGCCCAGGTTCCCAGAATGCAGTGTAAGAAATGTATGTCTCAAAATATATATATATAATTTTTTTTAATTTTTTTTTTTTTTTTTTTTTTTTTTTTTTACACACACCCGCATTCATAACCACCAAGTTTAGAAAAACAAAATAAATATTTTGCACCATTTTATTATCATAAAAAACATCAGTTTACAAAGCTGTTAACAAAAAACAAAAAAATACATGGTGTTTGCAAACTACAACTTTGCAGATTGGTACATTTAATACAGAAGATATTTTCCCCCAAAACTATATTCTAGATTTTTTTTATATAACATGGCATGAAGATTGATCTGTCTGACGCTTATCAACATATCATATTAGAGGTCTGAATACAACAACTCCAACAATTCTGCTACGTTAGTTAAAAAATAGATTTTTTTATTTGTACATTTTAGGGGAGGGTAAAAGTCTGTTTTTTTCTTCTTTTTAATGTCCTACTAATGTTTTCGTTTTTTTATCATGTATCTGACATTGAGCAATATCCATCGATCTCGTCGGAAGACAATAGCTTGAGATTTCTAACCTGATATGTGATAAAATCAGGACATAAAATATAGATTTTTTAAACAAAATCCACCTTTATATTTACACACATAGAAGTGTTCTGCCACAGGCTTGTACCAAAGATCACATGCTTGTGTTTTTCTTGTAGGAATCCTTGTTGATATAGGACAACCAATGTGCCCCAAGGACTGCTGTCAAAACAACATTTACATACTCAAAAAATAATGTACATTATATTTCAAGATCTGAATGACATATGTGAAACTTGAACCCACAACAACTTGTATAGTCCTCACAAAGTTGTGTAATTTCAGGTTATTTACAATAAAACCAATGAAGATATCAAATTGAAATGTCAAATGAGCCGCACACCAATAATTTACTTGGTTAAATCTAGAAATTTGTTGGGCCAGAATTTTTCATTTGAAAAGAATTCTAAAAGAAAAAAGGTTTTCAAGATGATTATTTTTTTTTAGCTTAGTCAATACAAAGTTCTATAATACTGGGAAATTAAACAAAATTCATAGTGCTAAAAAATATGACCTGTTTGTATGGGCCAGAAGGACAAGTTAAAAAATAAAAACATTTGTTTTTCTTATATACATTTCCATTTCGTGGTTGTAGATTTTTTTTATACATGGTGTGCTATTAGATGAAACACAATAAATAAAATTGCTATTTTTTTATAATGAGTATCTTTTATAAATGTTTTGCACAATAATAAAAAAATGACTCCCCTACTATATTAATTTTAAGGCAAGTAATAGCATGAAATCCTAGAAAGAGCCCGATTAAGAATTTTCATAAAAAAATGGGAACAGAACTCATAAATAAAAGGGCAGTGTATTACGTTAAAAGATAAATAAATACTAAAAAAATTAAAAGTTCCGTTCTTGTATATATAAAAAGTATAAAAAAATCCTTCAGTCAATGCCAGTGTTTAACTTTTTGTTTAAGAAATAAATCCACTTTTGTCTTTAGTAGTAATTATTACTTAAATGCCTCTGGAATGTGACTCAGTTGTGGCTGCATACTTGTAGGAGGGCTCGATATACCCTCTGACCAATCTGACATGTTGGAATGAGGAGAAGAGCTGGACCACTGGTCAGGGGATTCCGGGGATGGAGTTAAGAAGGGGTGGTCAGGCACCTGCAGCTGGTGATTGGGAGTATTGTCCAAGGGAGAGGAGTAACTGTGTTGAGATGGTGGAGTCAAAAACTGTGTGGTTGTCATAGATTGGGTGAGTGTGGGGGGTAAGGAGCCAGACAAAAGTTGGGTTTCTTGAGGCATAATAGTATGAATGCCATTGCTTGTTATGGGTTGAATGTCGGACTGCACCAACTCATTGCTGCAAAATGGTTGACCAATATGGTTGTTGGAAGCAGAGCTCTGATTATGGAGCTGTTGTTGTTGTTGTTGTTGTTGTTGTTGCTGCTGCTGCTGTTGTTGTTGTAGGACTTGCTGTTGTAGCTGTAAGTTGTTCTTCTGCTGCTGCATTTGTTGTATTTGCTGAGCCTGCATTAGATGAGGCTGAGTGGCCAGCCTTGTGTTAGGCATAGCCTGATAGGTCATCATCTGTGATAAAGTGGTAGCCGGCAAACCATTATGCATAGACGTCATCATCCCATGTTGAATAGCTTGCTGGTGTCCACCTTGCTGAATGTTGTTCCGCATATATTGGTTTTGGATCATACCATTCTGCAACCTTGTTAACCAATCACACTGTCCGTTCATAGCAGGAGCTCCTCCTACTGTGAACTGCATGGGACCACCGTTCAACACAGTATTGGGACTGGAGACAGCAAGATGGGTGAGACGGGGGTTCATAGACTCAAACACCATTCTATTTGCTCCTCCCATTGACATTTCTTGCTTATTCAGATGGTTCATGCTCATATGAGAATCTGACATGCTGGAGAGGTGATTCATGGGCATTGAAGGGGACTGTTGGAATGGTGAGGTCATCAATGGTGGAGAAGCTACATCTGACAAGTACCCATGAGGTGACTCCAGAGAGTCAACTGGGGACAGCACCCCAGAGCTACTAGAATCCAGCAGCCCTCCTTTACCATCTGGAGTCTTTTTCTTTCTTGCTTTCAGGTCTTTAGAATCTTTGCACCCTGGACCCTTCACACTTGGCTTGCGAGCCTTTTTCCCTTGTACTGAAGGCTTCATGTTTCCCATGTAACCATTAGGGGAGCAGATAGGAGGTGATAGAGTTTGCGCTCCCATAGGACCATTATGCAACTGTGGACTCCTCACAAGATTATAATCATCCAACAACCGAACTATATCATGGTGACTGCGTTCTTGTGCGATATCACGAGGAAGCCTATCCATGTGGTCAGTGATGTCTCGATTTGCGTAGTGATCTAGAAGAATTTTGGCCGTTTCATAGCTACCTTCTCTTGCTGCAAGGAACAGAGGAGTTTCCTCCTGCAACCAAAAAAAGACAATATAAGTTAAAAACTATCCCTACAATTTTTATATTATTTATTTATTTATTATAAATTCCTCCTTACAGCAATAGTTACCTTATTATTCTGCATATCCTTATTGGCTCCGTTTTTGAGTAGCACTGCTGCAGCATCAACATTATTCACTGCCGCGGCCCAATGTAAAGCAGATTTACCTGCGGACACAATAAATAAGAGTATTAGTCTTTCAAACAAAAAGTACATACAATACATACTGCATTTAACCAAGTGTGCTATATTTACCTAATTCATCAACAGCATTCACATCTGCATGACAGTTGATTAACTCCTCCACCATGCCTTCCACTGCCAGTCGAGCTGCCAAGATAAGAGGGGTTGTTCCATCGTACATGCGGGCATCCAAATCAGTTGCTCTGTTCCGTATGAGAATCTATTTCAATGGAAAGAGAGAGAGCGGCGGAAGCTTTAGAAAAGGGAAAACTGACATTCTTACAATACACCAGACATCCTTGGTTATAAAATGGACTACTGAAAGGTGTCTTGATTCTCTATATTTGCTTGTCCATTTAGAACTACTCAATAAAACGTTTCCATTACATAGATATAGTGAATCTGCAGTCGATGTGCTGTATATTCAGAACATTCCATGAAAATGTGCAGTTGAAGTAATTCCATAAACATACCTGGAATACACCTTGAGCATCAGCAGCCACTGCCGTGTGTAGAGGAGTTCTTCCCATGTTGTCCTGGACATTGGAATCTGCACTGGACTCCAGTAGACGTTTGGCAGCATCAGCACGGGCATATCTTGCTGCCAAGTGAAGAGCAGTCTCTCCAGTCCGGTCAGTCTGGTTGTGCAGGTTAGCTCCTTGGCCAATGAAGTCTGAAATCATGTTCGCCGAGGCATCCTCCTCTTCTTCACTGTTGCCGGTCTCCAATCCACCTCCACTGCAGGCAGCGATCATGAGTGGTGTGAAACCATCTGGAATTAGATAATAAGCATAGGTTAACTAATGGTACAAACCTATTTTTGTTAACGGGATGAGTTTATAGATGCACAGTGAAATTGTAATTCAAAAGAAAGTTTTAAAAAATTCGCTTACCAGGGCCGCGAACATTGACATCCATGCAGTCTGCATCAATCTCTCCCTGCGGTGGGGTTGGCGCCATAGCTGGAATGCGTAGATCAGCCGCGTCCAAATGCTGCTGGGTCCACTGTCTGTTGTCTGTTTGATCATCAAGATCTGGGAGCATCACCTGTTCTTCAAACTAATAAAATAAAAAATAGGTTGTCAGTATAAAATATTAAAATGTGACTTTAACCACTCCAGTATTGTACAACTAACATCATAATTGGATTGCTTCCCATTGATTTTTTTTTATCAAGAGTAAAATATTTTCATATATACATTAGTTCTTGCTTACCCTAAACCTCTTGCTATCCAAGGTCTCTTCATCTCCCCATTCATTTTGATTATCGTCCATTAACGAGCCATCTGTAGCATTTCTCAGGGGTCTTTAATGGAAGACATTACGGTTAGTTGTAGTTTATAAACCAGGTTACAGATCTTGTTTGACAGGTATTTTAACACGTAACGAGTTATCTCTGGTAGAAAAGTATTTGCAATCTGTTCATGTTGACTCTCAAATTTTACTACTGTTGACTAAATATATTCTTTTAAATAATAAATCAATTGTTTACCAGGAAATTATTTTAAAAAAGTACAAAATTATAATCAAAGACATTCCCAAAATCTAGCAACAAAAAAATCTAATTAAAATTACAAAGACTAATAAACAATGATTAATTAGTGAATGCTTTAGTTGTACTTAAAACATTTTAGCAATTAATTTTAAGGTCATGCATTAGAACCCGTATTTACATGCCGATGACAAGATTAACTTACTTTAAACCCACAGAGTCCTCTCCGAGTGGTTCCCGGCGCTTTTTCTTGCTTGGTTCTTTTACAGCGAAACCCTCTGGGAACCAAAGCTGTCCGTGTTCCCTGCGCCGTTTCCTCTTGACAACTACCACCACAAAGACGAAGACCAGCAGCAACGTGGCAGCTATCGTACCCAGTGCATACTGGAGTGTAGAGCCCTTGGCAGGATTCCCCGTCTCACCTGAAGAAGAAGAGCAAAATCCTTTCAATAATTCCGACATCGAAGCTGCATTTCAAACCAACAACCCGAATGGAAATGAATTGAAATTAGTTAATAAAAAGACTGGTGCGTAATCTTTAGGAAGGGAGAGGGAGAGGGGGGTATCATTGCAAATATAAGGTCATTTTACGCTATTAATCAGAATTGCAAAATAACCTTAAATTCTCTACTGCACAAGTCGGCAGTACCCAGAGACGGCTTTTCTTTACTCCTTTAAGGAAAAGGATTAATAAACTTCACATCACTGCGCTTTCATTGAGCTGTTAAGACAGAGGATTTAGGGGGGATTTTGAAGATACAATCTCCAACACTTCATGTACGCTATTGATCATTTTCACTCGCACATTCGTTTTTTTTTTTTAAAGGCATTAATGATTCTGATATAATTCCAGTGAAGAAAAAAAAACCTCAGTTTATTTATTTAGGTGAGTTTAATGAGTGAAAGATCAAGGTTACAAAATCCTCATGAACTGAAAAACCACTGAGATACTGAGCTCAAGTGCTGGGCCTTCCTGGAGTCCTGAAGACCAAAAAGCCAAAATTACATAATGAATAAATAGTGTAAATAAAAACCAATAGCTTAATTTACATACTTTTAACAAGTATCATGAGTATAACACGCACCAGACCATAAGATGCATTTTTTGTGGGTTTCTTTATAATATAATCTACTAAAAACAAACCAGCATTAGGATGCATCTAAATTTTATAGCAAAAAGCAATGAATGTGTATTTAGAAAAATATCACTCGTCAGAACTTTTTGCTGATTAAATTTTCAGTGCTGCTTGTGTGATAATCCAATTAAACAGGACATCAGTGAAGCACAACCTCAAGGCATCAGCGATATCTGGTGTAATTGGATTAGCATAGCATGGATTTGCACACAATTACACTGACTCTTCAAGAAAATTTCTGACACTGCGGCAGAGAATTCCGATTGTTGGAGAAAAAAGTTACTATACTTTTTCCACAATAGCTTAGTGTAATTATGCCTTGTCTAAATCAATTTATTAACACTTACTTTTCGCTGCTTCTATCTTGTATGGAATATTCAGTTCCCCAAGAGATGCTAAGGCTCCAAGGAAGGCGGCAGCATCTGTTGCACTATTGAAGCACTGTGATGATGAGTGGAGGCACTGGCGATTGTCTATTTCCAAGTATACAATTGAGCTGTATGAAAAAAATAAAGATTTAAATATTGTCACAATGCTATGATTGGTCTGATAAAATACATCACTCTCTTTAAGGCACTGCTAAAGTACCATATTTACAGTAGGCTCTTTTGAAGACCTTGTCTTGCATTAGTAAGTCTAGCTCTTCCAGAGAGCTGGGGGTGAATATGGGACATTAGCAGTGCTCTTTAAAGACATTGGTTGTAGTTTATTATGGCTGCTCTAACGGAATGCAAAAATATGCTTTAAGAAGACTCTTCACTTACCCTCTCACTTCCACCTTGTCCAATTCTCTACGATACCGTCCTGGAAGTATGGAGTTCTTGACAGTGCTGAAGATGGCAGTGGGTGCCTCGTACCAGTCTGGAGTTGACCTCTTAATGTGATGCTTTTTCAGTTCCTCCTTATTTCCATAATAAGGGAAAATCATATATTCACCTTTGTTGTTCTTCTTGAACACCAGATTGGTATGGAGTAAGCGGCTCAGCTCCCGCAGGAAGTTGAAAGAATTGTTTTTTAGTTTCTCTGGTGGCATCAGGACAACCAGCACTAGGGTACCCTCTGCCAGCTTCTCTGGCATGTTGTTGGCACAGTCCAAACCATCCCACTCACACTCAGCATTGTTACAGCCTTGGTCGCAATGTCCATCTTGAAAGTGGTCTCTACAGTACTGGTCATACAGTGGGCTAAACAGAGCAAAAAAAAGTGTCACAGATTAATATATCTTAAATTAACGGTTATTTAAAAAGGACCTTCCATATAATATAGAATACAATAAAGGCACATATATTTTTGATACAGTTTGCCCATTTTAATTTATGATTATTTAAAACATCATACTTCAATGTCCTTTAAATCATGGACTTTGCATTTTAGATGACTAATCTATAGAGTAGGTGCACAAAACACTAGGAATGTAAGTGTACTTTGAAACCTTTAAGGAGCCTGCTCAATCATTGACTGCTTTCCTCTGGAAGGAATAGGCAATACATTTTTGAACACTGATGTTAAGTAAACACTGCTGGCTGGAATCAAAAATCAAAGAGCCAGTGCATTGTCTGCTTGCATTTGTACATAAATGAAAGATCAATCACTCTATATTTGTCTGTTTAACTTCATCATAAATAAAGCAAAGTGTCTAGCTACTAGAATAAATGCGTAGGTAGATAGAGATAGACAGATAGATAAAATTATAGTGTTCTCATTTTATCTACCTAAATAGCTTAGGCAGTACTTTATTAAATTGCCCCTGAATCTGCACAGTATGTGCTACTTATCTATCCCCTCCCTGAATGAAGTATTGTCTCATTTTACACTGCTGTCTGTTACTAATGTGAGTTTCACATGAGGTTTTCAATTTGGTACTTCCCCATGGGTGGCTCCCACTCCAGAGACAGTACATAATTCGAGTGTCAAGATCTGGAGTTTATACACAGACTTTCAATGCAGAGTTAAAGTATAATAAATGTTTTTGTTTTTTTATCAAGCTCTACCCAACAATTATTTAGAGATCCCCATATAATGCAGCTAAAGTGGACCTTTAAATACTCAAATTTCACTCCTGAACTTTGATGAAAGCCCCTAATACATATTTGCTCTCCTCCAATTAGTGCTGAAATTAAATATAGACACAACTGTTTTTGCTCACAAACATAAAGATACCCACACACCCCAACATTTTCATGTATGTTACACTTACTTGCATTGAACCTCCACTTTTTGGCAGTCAAATCCATCATACAAACAGCCCGTGTTGTTGCACTGTGGGTCACACTTGTTATCATTGAAGTACTTCCAACACTGCAGTGACTGGGTGCAATTCTTCCATGGATCATCAAAGTTTAGAGAGCAGTCTCCTCCATCCCATCCGCAAGCATGGCTGTTGCAATTTGGGTTGCAGATCTTATCACCAGCCTGCTCTGCGCACATATCGATCTTGCAGCTCTCTTCGATTTCAGGAGGCACAATGTCTTGCCCCAACCCTCCACCAAAATCATAATCCAATATATGGCAGTAGAGACCATTGAAGTTTCTAGGGCAGAAGCACTGAAAGAAAGGCTCCTCTTCTGTGAGCTTACAAGTTCCACCATTGTAACATGGGTGGGAATTGCAAGGGCTGTTGACAGGGAATTGGCAAACCGGGCCAGAAAAATGTTCTGTACACACACATTTGGAGCTCTTTGCGACAGATATACAGGTCCCACCATTCAAGCAATGAAGGTTCCCACACGTACGTGAATCATATTCACATGTAGCACCATCAAATCCCTGCAAAAAGTACCAATAAAATCAGTTAATAATTCATGCAATTCCTATCATTACATCGATTTGACACATTTCTTCTCAACAAGGAAAACCAATACTTACAGGTGGGCATCTGCAGATAAAGCCACGTTCAGTATTGCTGGCAACTGCGCACGTTCCACCATTTTTGCAAGGTTTTGCTTTGCACCCATCGAGTACAGAGTCACACCGTCTCCCTGGAAAACGAAGAGGCGCATTAGTACCCTAAAAAATATATATTGAAGGTGGAACAAGGCGGGAAGTGTGCACGCCCTCCTTACCTGTGAAACCCTGCCTGCATTCACAACGGTAATCATTCACCAGCTGGATGCAGTTCTGCGTGCCACGATTATCACATGGGTTGGACAGACATTCATTTACATCCCCTTCGCAACGTTCGCCAACAAAACCTGGCGGGCAGATACAGTTGTAGCCACCAACTCTATCAATGCATTTGCCGTTATTAAAGCACTTGGGTTCCAAGCTGACCGGATCGTAGAAAGGCGTGCAGTCATCCACATTGATCTCACAGTGTACACCTGGAATTTAAATATCAGGAACGTCAAAGAGGAAATGTGTTCCAACATATATTATGAATTAATATCAATACTTAAATGGACATGTCTAACTCTTCAAAGCTCTTTAACTTACCCTGGGTTCCTCTGGGACAGGAGCATTTGTAGGTGTTGATGAGATCTATACATGTTCCTCCGTTCTGGCATGGATGAGACAGACACTCATTGATCTCTTCTGAGCAGTTTGTTCCGTGATAGCCAGCAACACACTATGGAAGGTAGAGAATGGTGACTTTTGGATCTCAAGCCGGGGGAAGCAACAATGTATGCTTTCTCAAACAGACATTTTTCCCACCACCATGGTTGCATTAAAAGGAAATGTTGATCTTTACCTCACAAGAGTAGCCTCCCAGATAATCTGTGCAGGTGGCTCCATTCTGGCAGGGATTTGGAGCACATTCATCCACTTGCTCTTCACAGTAGCTACCTGTGTACCCTGCCTGGCAGCGACAGTAGTGAGTGTTCCCAGAGTCAATGCACATCCCAGAGTTTCTGCATAAATGGATTTGGTCCACACCTACAAAAAACAGTGAGATATTAGCACACACCTAAATAACACATAGAATAATGTAAGCTTAATCTTGACATGACTTTGAAGAATGGTTTAGAACTTACATATACATATAATGAGGACATTTATTTTATTGAGTTTGTCTGAAACACAAGGCTGAGCTTCTTGATTAGTCTAGGCATTTCTAATTCAGAAACTTTAATACTTGGACAGCTTGGACAGATCTCTTAAGCTATCACTGAACTGACTGGTATATTACAGATTCAGAAGCAAATAGTTAACGCAAGTTTAGGAAAGCAGGCTTAAACAAGCTGGAGAGATGCTTTACAAAAAAAAATGTCCATCAAGGTAAAGTTTATTCTATTGCATACAATTTTTTATAAATAAAGTCATAAAATAAGGCACATTTTGAGAGGTGGTGCTTACCTTGCTGTTTTGCAGCCACCTCACAGGACACACTAGGGACATCACAGTAAAATCCTGTCCATCCAGTATTGCAGTCGCAACGATACATATTGTTGGTCTGCCAACACCTTCCTCCGTTCTTACATGGAGAGGAGTCACACCAGCGTACTAAGTTCTGGGAAAATAACCCAACACAAGCATGTTAGAAAATCACACACAGTCATATAGACAGCACAAAATAAATCAAGTATTGTAAATCTACCTGGCAGTTGAGCCCAGTGTATCCTTGGGGACATGTACACTTGTAGGTGCCATAGCTGTCCTGGCAAGTGCCACCATTCAGACATGGCTTGGAGTCGCACTCATTGATGTCATGTTGGCAGTAGCTTCCAGTAAATCCCGGTGGACAAAGACAAGTGAACGTGTTTATTCCATCCACGCAGGTCCCACCGTTAAAACAAGAACTGGAAAGAAGGCAGCAAATTTAAGCCAAATTTCCCAAAACTATTAGTAGAACAATGGGTTACCAACTGAATGAGTGTGTGTGATGTAACAATTGATTAGTGCAACAAATGGGTCAGTTGGTAAAAATGGTAGAAAATTGCCAACAGGTATAGGCACAATATTAGCTTTTAAATTCTAAAATTAAAGATTATTTTGTTGACTAGCCATTAACTCACACAATGAAGATGAACCATTCTGAATATATGAGAGTATTAAAGTTACCTTTCTGTACAGTCAGGAGTGTTTTTTTCACAGTGGATGCCACTGAACCCAGATGGGCATGTACAGGTGTAGCTGTTAACACAGTCTGTGCAGTTGGCACCATTCTTGCATGGGTTGCTTGCGCACTCATTGATATCCTCCTCACACTTTGGACCTCTGAAACCAGCCAGGCAGTCGCAAAAGAAGGAATTGACGCCATCAGAGCAGGACCCGCCATTGTGACAAGGATCTAACAAAAACAGCAAAATTAGAACAACTCAGAAAAACTCAATAGAAGATTGTTCGAGCATGAGACACCTGTGCACTTCCCACCTTTGTTAATTATAATAGTACAAATTCAAGCATGAAGTACAATCTGTACAATACATAATCAAAGTAGCCACATTCATCTTTCAGCAAAAAAAAAAAAAAGCAACAGTTATACACCCGGGCATTAAAGACTCACTTGGCTGGCAATCGTCTATGTCCATCTCACAGTTCCGCCCTGTGTAACCAGGTTTGCAATTACATCTATAGCTCCCGTTGGTATTCTGACACACCGCACCATTTCGACAAGGACTTTTCACGCATTCATTAATGTCGATCTCACATGTTTGTCCTAAGTGAAGAGAGATCATGTTACAATGTATATAAGCTTGGTTTCAATTCAAAGATAATGCCAACAAATGATATTATCTTAAAAGAGTATGCCGCTGGTAGGGTAAGCTCTCAGAGAAACTACCAATGGTTTCCAGCAAAATGCTCTTCAGAACTCGGGTTACAAATCACAATGCTTTTAGGGGAGGACAAAAACGTCAGGGCCTCACTCCTTTGTACACAATTTATCTGAACTTGAAATGTAGAAGCTCGCATTTTACAAAATGGGACACTGTTCATTCAATACGAGAGGCCTTCAAGTTAAAGCGAGATTAGTCTTAATTGTTTAGAAGAGTACAATTCAAATATTGCACCACCATCTCCCTCACTTTAACGATTTGTCTATATATCCACCGAGTCTATCAAGGATTAAACCAATCTCTTTCCATACTGGAAAAAAAATGGTCATATATAATGTTACTGCTGTCTTTAATTTACAAGAACTGAATCTATCTAGGAATTTATTACATTGGTTTGTATTGCTTACCTTGCCACCCTTGTGGGCAAACACAAGAAAAGCTCTCATAATCTTCTGATTCCTGGCATTTGCCACCATTTTTGCATGGGCTGTTGGCACATGGAGCCAAAACATCTTCACAATTGGCTCCTGTAAAATTAAAAATAATCAGAACATTAAAAGATGAAAAAACGCAATAAAGTATAAAATATTTATTCAAAAAGGATAAAAGAAAATTATGTAATGCAGGTAAGTATAATATGTATATAGTTTGAAATATTCAGCGCTGTTATTTGGGGAATCGTCAGAATAGGATTTATAGTTTTCCTGTTGACATACATGCAAGATAAAAAAGGGACATTATAATCTTCTTTGCTGACGGTTATCTCCCAAGTAGGCCGCGGTGACATTTCACAGGCCGCCCCATTCATATCTGTTGCCATGGTGACCGGGGGAGGCAGGAAGTGCGGCAACATTTCCTGCCATTGTACAAGCTGCCATTTTAGTGGCAAGGGAAGCAGGAAGTTAGAAGCAGGATTCAACTCAACAGCTATTCCCAAGTCTTCTCAAATAACCCCTTCCCCGTCAGAGGCCTGTAATATACTGCCAACCTTTTGGGGTTAGACAAACAATTTCATAGTGACAACCCCCCCCCCCCCTCAATAGGAGCCCCTCTGAACGGGTCTAGAATGCATCTATAGTGAGATGTTTCTTGGAAAACGCAGCGAGATGTGTTTATGTTGGATTAAAAAAAGGAAAAAGACTAATCATCCCAAACAAAATATTTTTTCGCTCTTTAGTGAGCCTGGAACAATAAAAAAGTGAATAATAAAGAAAACAATTCTGCCTTCGGAGCACATTCTTCTGCATTCCATTTATTGAACAAACTTTTGATGACCAAAAATAAAATACTGGTCTTTGAGGCATCCGCCCTACATAAAATTCTTGCAATTCACTGAAAATGAATCTTACAGTGATCATACAAAATGGCACTATTCCTTTATTTAATATCAGAGCTCCATTAATATTGTTCAAAAGAAGACAATTCATTAAAGCCTTTGAAAAGCCGAGTCCAGATAAAAAAAGCTTCAGGTTGGCATTCTGTCGGAGTACACGGAGGCAATACTGGAAGAAGATTTTTGAGACCAGACAAGCTTGTAATATGAATTTGTAGCAGATCTGAATCTCCGTCAAAACTCTCAAAACCCAATAGTTCTTTATACTCATGTGAAGAACTCCTCCAAGTTGCAGCTAGGCAGGTGGTTCACTTAACGTAAATCACTAAATGCAAGTAACCTCCAACACTCAGTCACTTACCAGTATAAGGTAGCATGCAGTTACATTTGTACCCAGCAACATCATCAATACAGGTCCCCTGGTTCAAGCAAGGATTGGATGCACATTCATTGATGTTTGTTTGGCAATTGGGTCCTGAAAGAACATAATAAAAAGGGATATTATTATAATGCAACATGTGTGCATAAAATAAACATATCTCCGTCTAATACTATCATTCATATGACAAACTGTATGCATTTATTTATTTAAGACAATCGTAGCCACGTTTTTTTTTTGTAAATGTTCATATTCGAGTGGATTCCTGCAGCTTCCTAGGTGCACATACTTCCTCAAGCTGCTATTACTAGTAATGGGTTTATAATGCACTCTAATAGAAAACAAGAGTGCTGCAAAATCAGTGGATCATTTTGAGAATTTTCACTAAACACAAATCATTAGAAATATACAAAACAACAAAGTCAGAGGTGCTCATCATAGAATGAAGCAACCTTAATAGGTTAGTTCTATAGCCATGATAAGCCACTCTGAGAGCAACCTATTTTAGCTCACTTGTGCCCTTCACAGGGAGAAATATCCTGTAGTATATCACTCTGGTCCCACTCAGTGACCCAGCCCCGAAATACCAGGCAATTCTACCCTGAACAGGAGAAACAGCAAACTACAGACGCGTTTCGGCCTTCATGGGCCTCGTCAGTGAGGTGCAGCTGAACTCCCTAAGACACAGTGAGCCAGGGGTCCACGTCTGGAGTCCCCTATTACCCTTTGGGAGACTAAACCCTAAAGGTAATTTGCATATACAAAACAACAAAGTCAGAGGTGCTCATCAGACAACGAACCAACCTTAATAGGTTAGTTCTATAGCCATGATAAGCCACTCTGAGAGCAACCTCTCACTAGAAATAGACTAATAGTTTCAGTTTACTATGTCATTTTATGTACTGCAAATAAGGTAGAACTGTATTACTTTGAGTGATTTTACACCGATATCCCTTATTATACGTACCACTGAAGCCCTCCCGACAGGTGCAGATATATCCGCTGGTCATGTCTTTGCAGGTCCCACCATTCATACAAGGGTTGGAGTCACACTCATTGTTATTTATATCACAGTTTGTTCCACTCCAGCCAGAATCACAGTCACATTTGTACCTACAGAACAAATATAAGCAATGCTAGAGTCACTTTTGGATGCACAGGTTGAAGTCACAATAATGTTTTGAGATTGAGATTATTTAAAATGATGCTGTATTTTAACATAAATGTATCTGGACTTTCAAGGGCTGACTGGTGACCTGAAAGGTTTGCTCCTCTAACTCTTTGTTTGACTGGTTTTTAATCTACAGTGTTCACAAGTATTTCTGCAATTTGCTAGCTTGCAAGAGAGCGTATAAGTTTGTGAGTTTTCAATCCTGCAAGGTGCTTTGGGGAAAGCACTTTGGACACTGGATCCTAAGCTCAAAGACAGGGCCTCCATTCTTTGCAACGTGTTAATACTGCTATTGTTTTGCCTTGATCGTAACCCGTGTATAGCTCTACGCAATATTTTGGCGCGTTACAAATAAATAATAATTATAGACTCGGTCTTACCCGTTCAGACCATCGTGGCATATCCCGTGAATGCACGGGTTGCTGTTGCATTCGTTCACTTCGGAAAGGCACATATGGTCCTGATAGCCTTCGGGACACACACAAACAAAACCATTGACGCCATCTTTACACGTCCCCCCATTGTGGCAAGGATTACTGGAACACTCGTCTATATTAATGTTGCACATCATCCCTGAAGAAAAAAAGACAGGACACAAATAATCATTCTCCAAGAATGGAACTGAGCTCCATATTTAGGCACAGGTAATAGTCTCAGATTACTAACCTATAGTTATCAAGATCTTGTAATGCTACACACACCAGTCATTTAAATGATGAAAAGGTCTTTTGACCACGGGACAAATGAGGCATAGGAAGAAGGTTCCCGTGGCAATAAAGGCTCAATGCAGGTGAGCAGTGGGCCACAAAAAAGGGGGCTGTTCTTATCAAAAGGATGTATTAACCTCTCCTAATCAAACACACCAGTTAGACAAGCTAAGAAATACAATACCTATTCTACTGAATGCACCACAATCCTTAGCAGCTATTGTATTCCAACATCCTAACCTGGCTTGCTCCAGCTAGCTCTTACTATGCTTGGACTTATTGTAGTAGCCCAGTTTAATACTATACAAAAAGAGAATCAACCAGAAATCCAATACCTATTCATTGCTCAACTGTGACCATTTTAAATAAGATTACCAAAAGATAAACTGGACATAAAGAATGTTTCCTGAATCTTTGACCTCCTCATAAAGAGGATTATAATACGATCTTGAACGGTATTGTAAAGACGGTCATTATAAAAATCATAACTACTATTGAATAATTGTAATAGGTTATTTTTCTGTAAATATACCCATTTTTTTTAAAATACATTTAGCAATATATACAGACTTTGTTTACCCAAAGTCTTAGCCCAACATTGGCAATGCTTACAAAATAGAAGAAGTTTACCACTTAATGCTGTGAATCAAGTAGGAATTAAAATAAGTAAAGAAAAGATTGGAAAAGATAAAAGCACATACAAAAATAAATATTTTTACAGAAAACTTAAAGCAAAAAAAATATAATATTGATTTAGTCTTTGTAATAGGTCCTTTGCTTTACACAAAATAGGCACATTGGGCAGTTTTCATACCCATATATCCTGGTTCGCAGACACATTCATAGCCATCGATCTTGTCCTCACATTTTCCATAATCGCACGGGTTACTGGCACAGTCATCTAGATTTACTTCGCAATTAACTCCTGTTAAAAAGGAAGAATGTGGGATTTAGGTGATGGTGTATAAGTTACAGAAACCTACAAAAACAACTTCATTTTTAAAGCCATATATAAAATATGTGATCCAAATCATGATGCACAGGATGGCTGTCCTCTAGTTGGCAAATGCAATAAACAGCAAGCTTCTATCTTCATGTCAGACAGACTGCCTCATTGTCCAAACTGAAGAATAAGCTCCCATTGCAGACATAGATAATGAAAAGAACTGAAAGGAATCCAAAGTCATTCCTACCTGTGGTCCCTTTCAGGCACTTGCACATGTACCCATTGTCTCTGTCCTGGCATTCACCACCATTCTGGCAAGGCATGCTGTGGCATTCATTAATATTAATCTCACATCGTCTCCCAGTGTACCCAGGTGAGCACAAGCAGGTAAAGGTGGCAATGCCATCTTTGCACTTGCCATAGTGGCACGGATCTGGGTTGCACTCATCAATGTCAATCTCACAGTGATGGCCTGCATAACCTGGTAGAGAAGATAGATGTTATGGATATTTTGGAAAGACAATATTGAGGTTGGATGAAAACACTTGTAAAAATTGAAGAGGGTAAGACATGTTGTGAAGCTGTGGCTTGAAATGTAACAAGGCAGCCTGCATCAAAAGTGGACAAAAGAAACACTTATTTTTTTCAATGCCATAAAAATGTTTGGAAGCCTTTTCCAAAAACTCTGCAGAGTTGCTGCACTGTAGTTAAACAGGCCTGCATTTCCCATAAGTCTGTGTGTATTTGTATTATTAAAACACTGCATTTCTCGCCCTCCCTAGCTACACTGGCCTATCACCATACTTCAAATGCTAACAGCTTCTGGAAAACATAGCAAGGGAGGCTTGAGTTTAAGATAAATTATGTTGGTTTTCTAAGTAAAGGTTGATGATGAAGTGTAAAGTATCTAAATAATTGCTTTAACTTAATGCATATATATCCATTAATATGAATGAATTGGTAGCCTTTAATCAGAAATAAATGATGAAATGAGTTTGCTCCCTTCTTCATTCTTAAAAAAAAAAAAAAAGTATTTAGAAAGGACAAAAGTGAAAGATTGCTCGGTGCCCATAAAGGCTTTCATCACTGGCTAGCATTCACAAAAGTCTGATTAGGGTTATTCATCTGTGAGCTTTCTGGCAGGAGTAGTGTACAATAGGTGCTTTGTCTGCCCAGTGGGACTCATGTCATCATTTCAGTTCAGCCGTCCTTGGGTTTCACTCTCTGCAACCAGAAAGAAGCGGCCTGTTCTGCAAGGCTACCCCAAACTTTCCCGCGTTTTTTTGTTACGAGTATGTAAATGTGACTCAAGGAGCGGGAATTGGACAAAGGGAGGGTAACAAAACAACTACTCCACTGGCAACATCTCTGCCCTTAAATCTACATGGGAAGATGCTTCTTTACACACTAATTCTGGCTTCCAACACATCCTTTTTCCAGGAGGTTTCACAGGGTCCATTTGTTGTCAGTTCTGCGAGTTATAGGGGTAAATACTTTGGGTGTATATTGGAACATCAAATCATATAACAAAACAAATAGACTTATTACCTTCGGCACAATCGCAGGTGTATGTATTGGGACCGTCCACGCACCTGGCACCATTCTTACAAGGTGTGCTGGCACACTCATCAATATCATATTGGCAGAGATGCCCATTGAACCCTGAGAAGAAAGAAATCTCCAGTTTGAGTCTGATAATCAGTTTGTTTCAGTAATTATATTTTTATATAGATCCAGATGTCAGGGAGGGGGGCAATTAGGGCAAGAGAGACAAGGGGGGAGGGAGACAGGTCTGGAGTCAGGGGAGAGACAGTCTAGAAGTGGGAAAGTGAGAGGCAGTAAGGGCAAGGAAGAAAGAAAGCAGCTAGAACAAGAAAAAAAAAAAAAAGTGTGGCTTTCTTTGAAAGCGTCTGTTGCATTATGCCATGAGTGCCCTAAGGATCTTAACAGCTGTCCTTATCCTGAGACCCACACACAAGAGTCTGACATCTTGCCCTTACAAACCCTGCCGCTGAAGAATTGGCTGTGGGTTTCCATGGATATGATAGTACAGAGGGTGTGAATGGGATTGGAGCCTCGGACCATGCATTCTTAGAATTGTATTTACATCTCCAGTGGAGAAATTAGCTGTCTGCTGCTGGCATTAACCTTTTGTACCAACACTCAATTCAAAACCAGAGCCTTGTGGCCTGTCACAGCCATTCTTTTTGTCCTCAAGAGAAACCAACAAAGTTTCAAAAGATTTGTATTGCACTCATAAAAGCCTATTCTCACTTCTTTATGCTAATTGGCTTGATTCACGACATACACTTTAAAGTAAATTTTAGTAGAAAGTTTAATTTAGCATCAGATATTAGGGGAAAATGTATCATTTATATATATATATATATATATATATATATATATATATATACACATACATATATACATATATATATATATATATATATATACACATACATACATTATATATATATATATATATATATATATATATATATATATATATATATATATATATATATATATATATATATATATATATATACATACATACACATATATACACATACATACAGTTCAATATAAGCAGATATCTGTACCTCAAGACATTTCCTAAATTCTAGACTTGTAAATTCCAAAATTAGTTTTCCAAGAGGAGAGATTTAGAAAATCTGGTTTTGCAGAGAAACCCTTCCATGGCTTTACTTCAACATGATATGTGTCTATTTATTTAAAAGGAACATATTTATTTAAAAGGAACATTATAAAAACGCAAACTTTGCTTTATGAACCTGAAACCGTAAGTGTACATAGAATGCCTAAGGCCCCAATAAAATAGGTCTTAGCTAAACTCCAGAGAGGGATTTTTCTACTACACACCAACCCATCATATTAAAACCACCTTAGGGTGGAGATTAATTCTAACCTTCAGTACAGTACAAAGGCAAGCAGTGCTATTGATCAATGGTATTACCTGTGGGGCACTCGCAGTGGAATTCATTGATTTTATCAATGCATCTGCCATGGTGTAAGCAGGGGCTGCTGGCACACTCATTTGTATCGATTTCACAATAAAGTCCTTCATAACCTGCAAAACAAAGAAATTACATATTTGAATTCATATGAAAGCAGACAGAAGAGATAATAAATAAACTCTAGATAAATAAACTCTACCATCCCAAGTTATGTTAGAAGGACGGCTGTAGGTCTAGCTTTAAAATACACAGATTTTAAAACTACATTTGAAAAACAGGCAAAATGATTTCAAAATATAAAGAATACAGTCTCATTAACTTTTATATGCAACCACGTTGCAGTGTAATCTACCATTTGGTCAATATAATATTTAATCACATTAGATTGTCTAATTACATCACTAAGTAATTAGCCATCCCAATACTAATTTTACGGCACTGCAATTTTCAGTACTGACCTGGCATGCATATACACTGGAATTCTCCAATCTGGTCCAGGCAGGTGGCATCATTCATGCAGGGGTTGGACAAACACTCATTGACATCTATCTCACAGCGAGGTCCTGTGTAACCCGGTAAGCAATGGCACTGGAATGATCCCAGGGTGTTTATACACTTGCCAGCATGTTCACATGGGTTGGCACCTGGAAGTCAAAATTGGGAACAATTGGTTAAAATGTGTACAGCCACAATGTACTGTAGTCGACTAGAAATCTTTTCCTATGAAATGTCCAGCTGGCAACCCTCATATAACATGCCAACTGGTCATTGGTGTCACCGAAAACCTCAGCAGCCAAACCACTCACCAAGAGAGCACTCGTCCACATCGTAGTTGCAGGCAGGGCCAGTGTAACCAGAAGGGCAGGTGCAAATGGCTTTCCCATTAACAGGATTGGTATCACAGTTAGAGCCCTCGTTGCAGGGGTTGCTAATGCAAGCATCATCGAGATGGCAGAGTAGACCTATAAAAAGTACCAAATTACAATTATTAAGATTAATATAAACTATGCGTTGGACAGTAGTGAACACTCATAAAATATTGGCAAACACGATCTATAAAAAGGTAACACATTAGACAGAGCCAATAACTATACCTGTTCGCCCATGTGGGCACTCGCAGAAGAAAGATGCAACTCTGTCATGGCATGTGGCACCATTGTTGCAGGCAGCATTAGCGCAGTCGTCAATGTTCTCGCTGCAATCCTCGCCCGTCCAGCCATTGACACAGACACAGTTGTATCCACCATGGGTGTTGTGGCAGGTTCCACCATTCTGACAAGCATTTGGCATCAGCTGGCACTCATCAACATCTTCTGTACAATATTGACCTAAATGTACAGACAAGGAAAAAAAAGAAAAAAAAAAGATTTTTAGACCACTATTATATAGAAAAAAAATTCTGTACTTTTGAATTTCTGATTGTAAATTTTGTAGACCTAAATGTGAAAAACATTGTACACACACACAGCCAAAATAAGTTGGGTACTGTGGAAGTACAAGGGTGGAATAACTCAATCAGCCTGATTTATAACATACATTTCTCATAATAAAAATTAAAAAAAAATCTAATTGTTGATTCTTGAGTTATACTCTTAAGTAGGTCAAAAATATTTGGGAAATACATATGTTTGGATGTTTTTAATCATAGCAATATGGATGTTAAAAAAAAAAGCAAGGTATTGCTACTATCCCCTAGTCACGATCATGTAAATTTTCACCAGACCCTACTAATATATACCATTTCTTGGCATGTCATTACACAAGCCTGTTTTTGTTTCGCATGACTGGGAACCTGTTTCCATGCTATCATTCGAAATGTTCAAACAAACTTCCCTGTTAGTTGAAACTTTCCATGGTCCAGTTCTCCATATAACAGCGTAAATTAAAAAACAACTTACCTGTCCAGTCAGGAGTACATTGACAGTTATAGGTATTCACTCCGTCTACGCACGTTCCTCCATTCCTACAGTTGTTGCCAGGGCAGTCATCAATGTTTTCCTCACAGTTTTGACCGGAAAAACCTGATTTTAAAGAGAAAGTCTTTTTTAACGTTTAGGTACATAAAACACTTGCCCATATCTCACTGATATCTATAGCCAAAAGCTAAGGCATTTGTCAATGTTGAAGAAGTGATACAGTCCTAGTCCTGGTGGAAGCAACCCAGTTACCGTTCATATCCAGTGCATATAAGGGGTAGGTATGGAGCAGGAAAAGCAGCAAGTTCACTTTAATGTGATTGCCCGTTCCCGAGGATATGTGGGAGAGGGGAGGAGGTGTCAAAGGCTGAAAGCTGAAGTCGCTCTACAACTAGGCTGCAAACCCCCCTACCTTCAGGCCACCAAGCAGAGCGCTGGGGATACAATATGGAAGACCGTAGACACACCCCAGACTGCTAATATTTTCCTTAAAATTTTTTGTTTTTTATGTCTTACAAAGCTTCTGTTTGTTTGACAAACTTTCATGTTTTTGAGTAAGATACACACATTTGCGCATGTATTTTTTAAAACTTCTTCCTTCTTAGTAAAAATACAATTATCTACTTAGGTAAAACTACTTGTGACACAGCGGTTAGCATAATGTATAAACAGTATGCAAGGCTTAAATGAGTCTTAATTGTTCTGGAACTGTCTTTGTTTCAGGAGAAGATCTGTTTACAGTCTCAAGAATACCTGGGTCATGTCATGATGATTTAATTACTGCAGGCCTATTTGTAACCGCTGTCAATAAAAATGTCCACGTTTTGGTGTACATAACACACAGTATTAAATCCGCTGTGTTCACAGTAAACAAAGCACTGCAAACTTCTGTTTAAATCGGTTACATTACATGCGGCCGCAGTACAAATTGCTGCCAGCTCTTGACTGCATGAACCTTAGATCGGGCGGCGCATTGAGCCGCAATCAAAAGGAGGGACACCATAACACTAGCAATCAAACTAGTCGTAAAACTCAATTCCGATAGCACTTCTCTGACTGTGCCGCCAGTTCGTCCACAAGACCAACATGTGGCAAGTTACTAATTAAACCCTCAACTAATGCACCTACCTACAAGCAAGAAGAAGTTATAGGACTGGAATAGTTTCCTTGTAGGTACATGTAGTTTATTAGTTTTGCCAAGACTATCTTGTCATAAGTTATCTTCAGTCGTCAAATTGTATGTAGCTTCCCCCAAACTACAATTTAAAGCAGTGGAGGTTTGGTATATGCTGGACACCAACAACTAAAAAAAGCTATAACACACTCCAAATCACGTATAATTACTCAGTTTTTGTGCATTTTAAGAGCAATTATAGGCACACAATAAGAACAATTTTCTACTCCATTAAGGGATATCAGTGTAATTTGTATATATCCCCTCTAATTTAGTGCATCCTATATCCCCCAAGTAAATTGACAATGGTGGCATTAACAGATTCCTCGTCTAAGAAAGTTTCTCAGCACAGGAAATCATTAAAATTAAGACTCTGTGCAATTAACAGCGATTTGCTGTGTATGCAAATGTAAGTAGTTCTTCTGGTTCCTTGGCAAAAATCCTCTGACACTCCTTGCATTCGAAAACCCTGCTGTCCACATGCCATGTTCAATCAGGACTGTATTTAAAGGTTTTATCTGATAAGAGAACAAAAGTAAACATTATGTGACCTATTCGTTGGAGACGTGAGCGGAGATTTTCTACATAAGCTCATCTGGATAGCTGGGAGTGGCCGATGCTCAATCAGGCAGGTGAACAATGTTACCTGCCCACGCTTCTTGTTTTGGGTTTGCCTTACTTGTTTACTGTAAATACTCAGCAATTGGCTAAACTATCAATTTAAGTTGTTCTAGCTGCCAAAGAATGGTGGATCCAGTTTAAGCTGCAAAAACACGGCTTCTTCTCGCAAGAGTGAAATCTGACTCATTAATATTTGTCCACCAACAAAAATAAATCTTTCTTTAGAGATGTACTTAAAACCGCTCGTAGAACGGATTTACTTTAGAAACTGGTTCCAACGGCTTCAATATCATTTCACAATCATTCTACAAACATGTCAACAAAAAGTGGCAATGGGTGATCTGATCTTTCTACAATATTAACAAAAAGTTGCTGTAGATGATTCAAGCTCAATAAAAAGCCAAAAAAACTGACCAATCTGCAAACAATGCAACACACCACCTTGTTCATAATTATTAAGAATCTCCTAGTTAGTGGAAGGATTTTTACATACCCCTACCTAAAACCAATGGCAGAATTGGTTTATTTTAAGAACTGATTCTAACTGCATCCATTACCTACCTAAAAACTCATAATTGCTAAAAAAAAAAAAAACTCAATCTCAGAAGACCCAATAAAAGAGACTAATCTTCCAAGCAAACAATTCACAGTTGCACCTTGTACATAATTCTCCTTAAGAACCTCCCTAACAACCTCTCTGTAAGTGGATGATTCTTTGTACAAAGGCTTTGGCGCCTCACTCTTTGAAAACTTGACTTGCTCTTTGATCTCCTCCACCGTACGCAGCTTTTGATAAAAGCCTACGCAGCGCGTGGTACAGAAGACACCTGCTAGACAAACTCATAAAAGTCGGCCAGCTATTGTTGCTTTTATGCTTCAAAGTATTATGAAAAAGTTAATGTTTTCCAAGTTTTATGTGCCTGGGTACAAGAAACTAAATATGATAAACACAAGTGATGAAGTTCACACAAAATCTTGGAAGAAGGTGCCTAGGTTGTAAAATAGTCTTTCAAAGTTGAAATGTTATATGTAGTCCTGGGACTCTCCATTGCAGTCCTATAGGTGCTTCTCTATAGTTGCTTATCGGTCTTCTCAAGTAGGATTGCCGATAGATAGGCAAGTAGAGAGATTAAAGACTAGCAGTATCAGTGTTACTGGCATCTTATTCACATTTGTTTTATTCTTTTGCTTAGTCTGTATTGTAAGAAGGAAGAGAAGCTTCCGTTTGTGCAGTATCTAGGTTTCCTGTTTTAGAAGGTTACTTAAGTCAGAATCTTCATTCTCAAAATTGTAATCATCTCAAGGAGTTTGTTAAAAATAAAAATGCCTTTTTTTTTTTTTACAAAAACGGTAATGACAAGACTGTATGATGATCATCCAATACCAACAAAATACATAAAATCCCATGAGATTTTACAATAGCGGTTTAATTAAAAAGCAAATATAAAAAGTCTGTGGCCCCTATATTTAACTTTTTGTTTGGATTGATTGTTTGTGGAAACTAGGTTGGTTATATTTATCAGCACATGCTCAATTCTCCTCTCTTTTGTATGGCTTTAGACCAAAAAGGAAACTGTAGTGTAGACCTCCAGGGATTAATATGCATTTTTCAGCAATAATCACCCAGAAAGAGAGAATAAAGACTCTGAAGGTTACCAATTTTAATTGATCCACCCAACAACAATGTAACTTTACTATTGATAAAGTAATTTTTATTATTTATATTTAACTGATGCCATATGGAATAGAGGAATAAGTAAGTGTAATGTCTTTTTAGGATAAAAGAGGGTGATATACTTGTTATAGGGGAGAAAATGGACTGATTTCCTCTTACACAGGAGAGGATGGGGGCTGCGTGGACACCGCTGCTCTACACCAATACTTTCTATGATGTTTTTGAGAAAGTGAAGATTTTAATCTTCCCGACATTAATTTTCTACTGAGAGGTATTCACATTTTTTGTGTTCAATCGGTCATTTTCAGAAGGGCAAGAGTTCAACGTGAATGGGCATATCCTACAATTGTGGATGCAGTTTAGTTAGTAATTGTTATTTTAGTAAACAGAACACTTCCTGTTGCAACATATTCCGAAGGGAAGCTTCGTAGGGACAGCCATGGAGAAAGAAACTGCAGCGGCCAGATATGTCCTGCAGCGCCAAGGGCCAGGGTGACACTTAGATATATAAGGTATAGTTTAAAAAAAGGTCATTAAGGAGTCACTGAAACAATACTTCATTTAGACTTCTGGGCAGAATGTAAAATGGCATTAAAACAGATTTATTAAAAACGTACTTTAAAGATGACCTGAATGGCATGTGGAGGAGCATCTCCTCCCATCCATTGTTTTTTTTATTTAATTTGTTGAAACACACAAATGTGAAGCTTCAATTTAAAGGATTATGGTAATTTGGGAAAATGTCATGTTCCTAAAGGTGTTCTAGTCTCAGAACAATAACAGCTGTGTGAGCCATGAGTATAGAAGCATTTTGGGGCAAATCGTAAATGTAGATGGTTCTGCTTGTGTCATGGGCGCTTCCTTCTCTGACTACTAGTCAAAAGGAGGGTTATACAACCGAGAAGGTTTTTTATTGTTATCTCCGGCGTTTAGAGTAGAAGTGTTCAACACAACTGAAAAAAGATCTCATCTACATCTCATACTATAAATATAATTCAGTGACCCCTTCGCACCAAATTCTCTGGATTATGGCAGCCATATTGAAAAGGTATATGAAAGTGAGGTGGGTTATGAATGCATCCTGTAGCATGCATCATAACCCACCTAGCAAAAAATGTTTGCATGAAAAAAATGAAAAAATGTTTTGCAGAAAAGAAAATAATGTGCTTGGGGTGATGTAGACACCCCCAGCAACGGAGATTTGCATATTGGATATCTCATTTATAATGAGATAGCCAATATGCAGCACATGCCGATTGGCTAACGGAAAGGAAAGGAAAGTGTCTGACATGTGACTTCCCACAGTAGTGCAGACTACAGGTGCTAACTGAGTATGTCTGCACAATCCCCAGGCAAAAAAGAAACATTGTATAAATTATGCTAATTATCCCTGGAAATTTCAGAGGGTGTCAACATTGAGAGAAAACTCTTTGCAAATGCAAGAAATTCAGCAAATTTGGAATTTTTTCAGGCAAACAAATTTTTTCAGAAACTATAAATTCTATCAGATGCATTAATAACCCAGATCACTTGCATATACACCTTTAAGCTTCTTGGAGTGGCATTTTCCATATGTGTAGACTATGTTCCCACTATTTTGTACAGTATTCATATATAAAAAACACCTTAGGTTTTAAATAAGATAAAGCACCAATAGCTACCTGGAAGACATGTGCAGTCATATGAAATATCATCAGGTTGACGGCAGGTTCCTCCATTTTGGCAGGGTGACGGGTTGCAGGGTATGTAAGGGACGTCACAATTTCTCCCTGTAAACTTGTTCCTGCACTGGCATCGGTAGGACCCAAACTCATTGATACAGGTGCCCCCATTCTTGCAAATTGAGGGGCTTTGAATACATTCATTGATATCCTGCTTGCAAGTTGCTCCGTGGAATTCTGGAGGACATTTGCAGACATACTGGGAATCGAAAGGAACACACTTTCCACCATTTCCACAGGGGTTAGATGCACAAGGATCAGCTTGGTGGCAGATTTCACCTGGAAGTTAGAGATGAAGAACAAATTATTAACATTATATTATATATATATATATATATATATATATATATATATATATATATATATATATATATATATATATATATATATATATATATATATATATATATATATATATATATATATATATATATATATATATATATATATATATATAAAGATGACATTACTACCACATCTTGCTCTTTCTTGCAAGTAACAATACACTCTTTAAAAAAGGAACAGTTCCACCCGCAGAGAGTTTATAAAGAGGTACAATCAATAAATCAAGCCCCGATGGTTTCCATACCTGTCCAGCCTGGAGGACATCTGCATTTATATTCAGACAAGCTGGCGGCCGGATCGCACGTTCCTCCGTTTCGGCAGGGGTTGTTCACACAGGCATTATCCACAGGAGTCAGGCACACTTTGTCTGTGTATCCTAAAGGACACCTACAGATATAATCCACAATATTCCCTCGGATCAGAGGCTGGCAGGTACCAGAATTCATACACGGATTTCGTAGGCAGGGGTTTATGTACTGGCATCTTTCACCAATATAGGAATTGCTGCAACTGTGAAAAACAAAAACACGCAATGTCACATTTACAGCCTACAGTACTTTTATAAATCTAATACGCAAAAGAATAAGGATTAAAAAGGTATAGGATTTAATTTTTCACCACAACAAGCACATGGGCAATTGCCACTAATTTAACGTATTTAAGCAAATTCATATCAGTGTTTGTATGTATTTTTTTTTATAGTAACATTAAATTGTTATTAGCTATAGAGTCAATTAATACCACATTTGGAAACTCCAGTGTCATCATTTTTTTTTCCCCTAGTGTTTATAGTGGTACATCAAGCACATGGCATAACAGCCCTAAATTAGTATTAAATGTTGTAGTCTTTGGAATATTAAATTTACAGGAAAGGCCCAAAGAAAAAAAAAAAAAAAAAAAAACTATTTTCAAGGCAGTACCACCCAGGGACACGAGACACACGCACCTCAATGTGATAAGCTTTTATTACAGGCTAAAGAGTTTAATGTAAAAGCCGTGAAATCATCTCAGTGAGCTTACAGCCTCTCAGGGGGACGCATGCAAAGCCCATATCCCAATATGACCACCTGTTCCCAACACTACTGGCAGCACAGAGTTTGCCATAAATTAAAAAAAACAGGGAGATCCTCTGGTGCCTGCCTCAATATTATATATTACAGGACAGCCAAACAAACCATGTTTGGGATCAGTGCTTCCAAATCTTCCCAAAACCCAAGAATCAACAGAGCAAAAATTAAACAAACAACAGAGGTAAACTCCCTCCTAGGCAATTAATGAGGCAGAGACTAGTGTGACCTGGGCAGAGCCAAGGAAAAACATTCTTCATAGAAACCCTGACCCTCTGCTTGGCCATCAGCTCAATAATCAGTAGTTATCTTAAAGTTTAGGAAGAAAACACTTACGTTTGAACTACATATTTACAAGATGTATACTTGCCGCAGATCTCATTTCAGATAATGCCGTCAATCTCTCAATGCAAATCACAGCTTCTTAATGCAGATGAAACCAAAACTGCATTTTATTAAAGGATTACTGAAGTTATTTTATGTGCTTTTGAAGAATTTGACTTGATAATGGTCTGTATGTTTTTAGAAAGTAAAAAAATAAAAGCAGGCTTTCATTTATTAAATATTGTGCTGACTTATATACTACAGGTAGATATTTATTTTTCCTACCCTTAATAATCACCTGGATAAAGATAAGAGGTCTACTCCAGCCTATTGAATGACATGGGACATGCATTGGGATTAAATGGAAGTTCAACTCACAATAAGACAAATGAGACTCACAATGAGAAAACAAATGGACTCCCACAGTAAAAATGTGCTTACTTTCTACAACTTTTCCCCCATTATTATGCCTAGTTTTTAAAAAGAACATACTATAAATATGGAGCATTTCATTGAAGTTGCAGAGAACAGAAAAAAAAAAGAAAAAAAAAGAATAAACAATGAAACCAATAGTAAGAGGCTGCAGAATCAAAGTGTTTTCTTAATGGTCAATTTACAAATGGACATTATATTGTGGCAGTGGATGCATATGTCAATGTCTTAGTTTAATATCTCCAAAGAAAGAGATCAACATGTAAAAATCTGAGGAATGTCTGTATCTTCAGGGCTGATGTTTATAGATTCACCCATCATTAGCCATAATGTGCAAGATGGTCAGTCATCCGAATAAAGCCATGACAGAGATGGATTTCTACAAAGCCTATGAATAGCAGGAGTGAGAGCAGCTCAACCCACCATCTGCTGTGGGAAGCCAAAAGGTCCAAGCCAATTGGTCTACCAAGACACAAAAGTGTTGACTTGTTTTGCCCGGGGACTTGTTTACAGGGCTGTCAATGGGTTCTTCACTAAATTATGGCCTCACAAAGATGCTAAAAGGCCAAGGGGGAAGAAACAAAAGTAGACATATGGGTACAAGCTCCTTTGTCAACTTGGATCTATTGACAACTGTCCCATCTGTTATTAAATAGGCGCTGGTGTTTAGATGTTAGTTTCCTTCAGGAAGGTTACCACTACACCTCACACTTCAACTCAAAGGATGGTAAAAGCAACACATGGCTTTATAGATGTAGGGAACAAAGAGAAGGGGGGGTTCTTACAAAAACAAGGCTAATTCTAGTGAATTTAGACATTTCTCAGTACAAAATAAAAATGGGCATTATTTTATGCTAAGAATGACGGCTTCAATAGGTTTCTGATCAACTGAGTGTCATTGGAGACCAATATATTAAATATTTAATATATACTGTATTAAAGTGTTCTGAGCTTTTTTGCTTTGCCTCATAATTAACCCTTGTTCAGCGCTACAAAATATGTTGGCACATTACAAATAAAAATTATATTAATAATAATATTTATTATTATTATTATTATTATTAATATTAATAATAATAATAATAATAATAATAATAAAACAAGCTTGATTACGGAACTAAAACTCTTGAAGTTGCAGTAATCTAGATTTATGGAGCCCTACTTCAGAAGTTATACTGCAGAAAAAACACCTTTCTTATACTACTTTTTATTTAGCCTTACATTTCTAGCTCCTGAATTGAATACAATTTGGTCAACCCATATGAAACTGAAGCCCCAAGACAAATATGTGAACGCAACAACTGATCGTACCTGGAACATTTATTGTAAATCATAACAAGACTTGAAATGATCTACCAAATGCCTTTTAAATGATCAAAAATGTATGTTTAAAGTATGTTAAAGAAATACTGTCCCAACATGAAACTGGTCTTGTGGGTTTACAGACAAGAAATATTTTCTATGACAAACCTCCAGTGACATAAAGAACAGAGAAGTTGATTTTCATTTTGGAGACAGGCCCCATCAACACATTCCTAGCACAAATACACAAGGGCAATCTCTTTTGTCCAACTTTGTAAATGTGGCCTCTTTCTGAATGTATTTCACTCTTTGAACTTTCTGCCCGCTCACAATATGTCATTAACTCTTTCACTCCTGGGAAAATCTGTTCTATATCCCAGTATAAACCACAAACTGATTGGTTTGTTTTTTCTAATGTTAGTTTACACATAATTATTAACCAAATTACAATTTGGTTCAGCTTTCAACATTTAAGTGTATTAACAATTCAAAGAAGATCTAAAAAAAAAAAAAAATTACTTTGTAGACTAAAAGTCTTTTTTCAATATCAATTACAATGTCATTTTTGCTTGTCCGATTCAGCTGTGAGTAATGTGCCAGCCCTATCCTCTTATTTCTCACCCATGGCTATACCAGTCACATGGACAATTTGGATTGGGTAATAGAAGACCCCTAACTAGCCCCTCTTCTCTACTTTGCAAAAAGAACATATACAAATCCAAAATCCAAATGAAGATCTTCAAAATGGAAAAAAGTGTAGATTAAAAATTACTTGGACAGAAAGGGAAAATAGGGTTTATCAAGGCAAAGATAAAAAAACAAAACAAAAAAACAAACACACACAACATTTGGCGACATCTATTTGCTCCTACAATGTTCAACTATTAACCTTTTTCAGATTTTTCATTTTAACACTTCTTAAACATGAGTAGAGGGCAAAAATGATATACATTTGCAAAAATAGGCAAAAAAGGGAAATAAAAAATAAAAATAAAAAAAAGAACAGACAAGATGCTGTAAAATTAAATATATAACAGACATTATGCATGCTTTCATATTCAAATGCATGCATCATGAAACTTAGTAATTTTCCTACTTTCTAATTTATTATATTTTATTAGTTTGAATTAATTTTTGCAAGTAGTAATCTACCACAAGAAAGCAAGCAACAAAAAAAAAAGTTTGTATTTGTGTTTTTTCCCTCCTATTTTGCCCGCTCCTAATTTCTTTGTTGGGGGTTTGTGAGAGAATTTGTCCAGAATCAGAGACATTTCAAGTTAATGAGATTGCATTATCCCAGCCAAAAAGGAGTGAAAAGAATAGGCGCGGAATTAAGCAGGGCATCTGCTGGCTGCACAAAGGCCTGCAAGTAGCAGGTGTGCATATTAATGAGGGACGGCAGCTGCTCCCGACCAGTGGCGCCCAATGGACTTCAAGAGTAAGGTGGGGCTAGGGGAACGGGAGTCCAGAATGGGCCAGGGCTTCTGGGTGGCTGAATGGTTTGTCCCAGTCAGGGAATGCTCCAGGTTGGGTTTAGAGGCCTGCTGCTCTTATGAGAGGGACTATTGTTCCACACTCCCTGGTCTCTGAAGACCAGTGAAGGCATGTTGGCTGCAGACATGTGAAGTGTGCATTCTTGCACAAAGTCCACTATACTCAACACCCTTTTAGTGCACTGGCGGCACTTTCCTAGCACGCCACTGTGAGCCATCCTTTCTGTTTGCTCATGTCAGTACATCATCTTTGCATATTCTGTCTCTACTGTACTACCTGCAAAGTTGGAATGGATAGTGTGTGGATGGATGGATGGATGGATATATAAATCAGAGTATTGCAGTATATAGGGATACCTTTTTTTACTAGACAAACATTTCTAGAGACTATCTTACTCATCTAGATTACTTGACACTACCTCACTCTCTTTATATACATACATTTAAAATAAACAGTTAAGAGCCACAAGAAAAACGTAGTAGCCAATGGCTCAAGATAATATGACCAGATAGAAACCTATAATGACAGAGACACAGACATATAGAGATTGATAGATTTTAATATATTAACAGTGGTAAAGATCCATCTTCATTTTTGCGACAAAAATCAAGTGTCACAAGATAGAGGATTTTAAATAAACAATTAAAACCACACAATAGGAAATTAAGATTTATTTTTAGCCTGTGCTCTCAGTAGCAGAGGTGTAAAGGAAGTGAGAAAATCTAACAAATACTTCATTTGATGCCAATGGTGGCAGATTATTACATAAATTAAGTGGCTTGTGGTTTAGCAGTGATTTGGTAGGCTGATACAAAACAAATGCCCTCAATACCTTCTCACATGGTTTTTAGTGCTGTGTCTGATTATGTAGAGCAGTATCGACCAATTCAATGTCCATTTAATTGGTAACCATTTGCTATACAACATGTAAGAGATGCCCAAAGCCCTTATAAAGTAATACTAGTTATCCTGACTCGATTACAAAGAAACAGGCCTGTTATAACTCAATCAGATAAAATGGTTTCTATTCCCCAAATAGAGGGCATCTGTATTACTTTTCATGCCTCTTTCAGTGGAGTCTGGATCTTAGATAGTTTTGCGTGCCAGCTTGGTTATGAAATAGCCCCATTGTCTTTGATGTGCGTTATTCCGTTACTTTGTAGAATGAACAGATAGAAAAAGAAATTCATCCTTCATGGTGTTTCTGCAACAAACCTACTCTTTCATTGTGGTTTCTTCATGGCGACACATCAATCTCCCTATTAATAGAGCACAATGAAAATATATGTTGTATTATTTATTTGACCATAGCCCATTTTACATCAATGGCCAAGTCTTTTTTCCCCCCCCAATTCTTTTTTGCACATAGCAGCCACCATGATGTATAATCCTGCATTATCGGAATCTTGTGTTGGCCCCTCCTCTTCCATTTCTGAATCTGTACCAAAGGTTCCGAACTAGAATTGGGGACACAAGTTACAAAACAGTACACAACATACATAAATATTACCGTATTTGGTAGATAAGTTGATAATTTGTCATATGAAGAATTGCTCATATGATATACGCATCCAGCCCAGGGCAACGAACTGTGAAAACTCTAGACATATTTCTAATTTTTCATAGACGTGCTAAATACATAGTGAGCTGCAATCTTGTATGTTTAAGGAACCAAACAGGGATTCGCTAAATTATTTTCTCCAAATTGAAAACAGAATTTATATGTCTGAGATGAGGAGATATTCCAAAATATAACACCAAATAACGTCCCTTTCACAGCACTGAGTGGCTGTGAGCTTTTTTAATTTATGATACTTATTATAGTGGTTGTTAATGTATCTAGAATCTTTGATCACATGCTTAGCTCAACCACAGAGGCTGGAAATGTGTCAGTTCTGACGTCTTCCAGAGGTGATATTTTAACCCTGTCCATCTGAAGCGGTTGCAGTAGTTAATGTTCTGCAATTGTATTTATCCTGTTAAACAATAATTCACACAATATATTGTGGAATCTAATCCTCTCACTGCAGCTCAAAGAAAAGCAATACTGCTAGATTGTATTATAGATACCTGCTCAGACTAAACTATACTGAGATTTTGGCCTTTTCAAATATATATATACATATATATATATATATATATATATATATATATATATATATATATATATTCCATAAGCAAAAACAGTATGGTTAATATTAAATGTACCAAGTTATTAGACTGGAATTGATGAATGACCATTAAAAATGTGCATCCCTCTGTTATAATATAGTGTTATATAAAGAGTTAAGCACCATAATAATAATAATAATAATAATAATAATAATAATAAATGTGGATGCCCAAGACATCTGCCAGACTCTTTTTGTGGGTAAGGAATATATTGTTTGCTGCCCCCCTCCCCAAAAGGGCACTAATTTGGCTCTCTTCCTGTGTCCCATCCAAACAGCTACTGGCAGATGTTTTTAGGATTTTTTTTTCCATGAACTCTCACCTCTGACTAATTGTGAAAAAAAAACTTTGGTAATTTTCCCCAAATCTGTACTGAGCTGCCATCTGCCACCTTAAAGAAATAAACAAACAATGGAGTCTAAAGGAAAGGAGAGAGCCTTAGACACACAATGCCTGGGTATCAGACCAATAAATATTAACTTCTTCCAAGACACTCAGTCACCAAGCAATACTGCAAAGTACTCCAGGCTTTTATGTAAAGCTCTTCTGCTATAGTCTTTGGATAACTTAAAATCATCTGGGCCTTTAAAGCCATTTAGATTATTGTATTTTAAGCCTATAATATTACATTTAAAAATCTAGAACAAATGTATACATTTTCACAAATCTTACCCAATAGCTGCTGTTTTTATGTCCTGGTCTCTTATTTGCTATGTTAAAATGTAACTCGTGGGAAAGAAACATTAAAAAGTAAAAGGGTCACGACTTTAATTAGTTGCTCTGACTTTGAAATTAATCAGTGATGTCTGCTAGTCAGCGCTTTTGGAGTGGCTATAAATGTTCCCAGGTGCTTGGAAGTGCCAAGGCTCACTGAGCAGTGGTGCAAGCAGAGTGTGTCTTGAATTTGCAAAACAATCCCACCGCTGACACCAAGTCCTACGCCTCTGTCACCTGCTCTTCAGTTGTGAGAATTTAGCCATTTGTTAGCTTCCTGGTGTTCACAAATAATGCCAAGTATACTTAAAGTGACAAAGCAAAAGCCTTGTCATTAAAAAGATGCAAAGTACACATACAAAATAAGTCTAATTGCCACTGGCTGTTTTTAAAAACTTTGATTGGAAGCATTAGATGACTGAGCTTGAAAGTTAGATATTTTAAGCATACAATATCTAAACAGGATCTCCCTGTCTCAAAGTCTCCTTATCAATCAATTAACTCTCACACTGAAGATAAGAGGAACATGCCCAGTTGAATAAATATAAATCACAAAGACTGAATGGTTTGTCCCCGTCAGGGAATGCTCCAGTTGTTATTAAATTCCATACCAACCAGATATGTTTATCACCCCCATTATTAGTAGATCTTAATTATAAAATGAATGATTATGATCAATTAATTATAAGAGTTAGAGAAATAGGGACATCATGTACAGATAACTCATACTTAAAATACCCAACCTTTAAACTCAATTATCTAATATTTATTTATTTATTTATTCTTAACAACCACCATGTATTTAAATGTGCACTTATCAATCTTGAAGAAAAAAATAAATAAAAAAAAAGGATGATAATGAGTTTTAGATATATCAAGAGATTTAATAAAGTTCACAAGAGTATTAAAGAGACACAATATAACAAGGTGATATGAATTACAAGAAAAGGGGTATACTTTGTGAAAGGGTTGTAGATAAGTGCAACAGACTTCCATAATAAAAATGGTAGGGATACATACAGTCAAGAACTGCAAGAATACATATTAAGCGTGATTACTTTGCATAAATACAGCAGGCAGACTAGATGAGACTTTAGTTCTTTATGCCATTAAAAAAATGCCACATTTCTCTATAGGCATGGACACCGTCAAAAGTTATTCAGCCAGACTGAAAAATCTTTTAATCCCAAATCATACACTGAAACACTATAAGAATGCAAAAGATCTCTGTATTACAATATGAAATAATGAGCACATTTATATAGACTTGCGTTTTATTTCTTATGTAAAAAGTTTGGCTTTCCATTCAAGCACCCATGAGATCTCGACATGTTGCCCACACCAGCCATCTGCTGAGGTCATATCACAAAACAGTCACTTTCTCTCTAAAGAACTGCACATAAAAACAGGATAAAGATCTAAGATTCCGCTAAGTTAATATTTAGACACTTTTGTCGGGAGAACATCTGCTGTTGAAAATGTGAATTCTCAAACTAGATATATTTTTCAGCTTTGCATGAGAAGGGGTATATTGTGGGGGTGAATACAGTTTAAATGCCACAGTGGCGGGAATCTTCCCCTAACACCTGCCACTTAAAAAACCACAATAAATACGCTGGCACCCTCTAATTCACCACCAAACTGAACAGAAGGACAGTGTAATGTTACCCTAAAATCTCACCTGCATTCTTAATTTAGTTTTCTAGCATCTGTCCAAGGAACTTTAAACACAACTTATTTAATAGTTAGACCTGATTTTCAAAACCCAAGGGAACCAGAAAATAAGTGGTTATTATCCAATAAAAAAATATAAAAAAAAAAGCAATGATGATTTAAATACCAATTAATTTAAATCATATTATAAAGCTAAAAAATGTGTTAATTATTAAAAAATGTTGTCTTACCAAAATGTAAAAAAAAAAAACTATTTTATATGAAGTTACTCAAGATCTCTGACATATAGTACAGTTGAACTCTGACATATTCTCATGAATTAAAGTTACCCAAGTAAGTTCCTCTTTGGTAGCCCATATTCAAAAATAAATACTTTTATCATTTATAAGAAAACAGGCAATTATTTTTCTCGGTTTCTATACTAGACGAGACAAAGGCAGTTACCATATGATTGTTGTTGAGTCATATTGCAGTAGAACCATTTCAGTTTGCATTATAGGTGTCTTTGACAGAATGACCTTTGTGTCACATTAAAGGGTCCTATAATTTTGGCACTTAAAGTGCAGCCCCCTCTCCAGCCATACAGAGTTCATGATAAAGTGGCATGCTCTGCTTCACATTATACACACTTCTGATTAAGAGCTCCTGTATGCTGATAAGTTTAACTGCTGAGCACCATCGCCAAAAATGGTCCTGTACTGTGTCTACAAGGTCAACTAGGTACACCATAGAGCCTCTACATTGGAGAAACCAATGTTTTGGGTCTATTCAGTTTCAAGAACATAGTTCTCTATGACAACCAACACCAGAAAATATAAATATAAATATAACCAACCCCAAGAACTAGCTGGATTAGAATCCATACCTAATTTACAGAGAGATTTAGTCCTTTATTAGAAATATATGTTGAAATATGAAAAATATTTTGCCTATTATACAGTTTAGTTGTTTAAAATACTAAATAAAAAAAAATAATGACCACAATGGTCGTTTAATTTAGTGTTTATTCATGGTTCAGCACCCATCATGGCTGCATATTCTACATATTCAGTATCTGTACTCACAGCCTTGTCAACGAGCTACGAATGAGTGACCATGGACAATAGTAGGGAATTTACACTCATATGGGCACATACTTTCGGTTAGCTCCTAAGAAACCCAACTGGGTGAAGAATCAATCTGTAAGACAGTTGGCTGTTGAGCGTGGACATCCAGTTCTTGTCCCATTCGTAAAGTCTACCATGGGAGGATAGAGATGTAGATAGAGTAAGTAATCCTATTAAAGGGACCACTCTGGGATCATTTTAGTTTAAGACATCAGAGGATTAATCTTTCCATTTTAAGAGGCATCATAAAATAAAATTGTGTTTTCAACGTTTTCCATTCCCAAAAACAATTCCCAAGAAAGCCTACACTCATTTACGTGAATTTTAAATTGACTGTTAGAAAAGTAAAAGTTTACAATGAGCAACACCTTTTTTCTTTTAAGAACCGATTATACCGCACAGGAAATTGCTGGTTTAATTGTTTACTAAAATTATAGCTTCAAAGGGGTGCACGGAGTCATGTTTTAGTGTTTTCTTAACACCTGTCTGAACACAGAGGTGTACAGAAGTGTGCCATTAGGCACTTCTCTGCGCACTTTAAATTCATGAGCCACCTGATATTAAACACGGGCCAATCTAGATTACAAACACAGGACCGCCTGCAGGGGGTTTTGGCAATAAAGTTTCAAGGCATTAAATGATCACGGAGTGAAGTATGTAAAAACTAACTAACGTGTAACCTAGGAGCATGAATACATTTTTAGAGGATTCCATCATCATGTTTCAAGACGTCCTAACAGTTTGAAGCCTGAGGGGTGTGCTCATCTTTATCACTGGAGGATGAGAAAGGGAGGTGGATTTGTTAAATAATTGGATCTTTTACAAATGATCACAAATCCCACATGCTCAGAAGCACTCAGCCTGCAACAATAATCAAAAATAAAAACTCTTCTCTCGTGTACACACACAGCCATCACCAAAGTATCATGGATGCCTCCATTTACAACTATATGATACCTAATTTCCTCAAAAGAAGATTATTTATATATATATATATATATATATATATATATATATATTTATATATATATATATATATATATATATATATATATATACACACATATATATATATATACACATACACACACACATATACATACACACACACACACCTCGTCTGATTCTGAAAAGGAAAACTATGAGAGAAAAAAAAATGCAATATTTGCGTAGGGGCGCCGCGATAACCTGCTAGCTAGGAAACACATCATTTAACTTAAGGAATGCCAGGCCATTCATTGCACGAGTTCACTGGCGCCTATCTGCACCTGCTGCGCGCAAGCACCTTTGAGTGGAGACAAACAAAATGCTGGTGCTAATTTACTGAGGTTATATGATGGATGTATATGTACCAAGTAAGCTAGAAACATCAATAATGTGTTTTGAACATTATAAAATATGCATTATTTTGCACGAAAAAGGTGCAATGCAATTGTTATAAAACGTAACTTACAATACCTTTTGCAAACTGCATTTGCAACTATGTTAAAAAAAATAATCACCCAACAGACTTTAGATAGTAGGCACAAGTTAAGGAGTTCTGTGGATAAATACTTTAATTGAAATGAGAATTGCTATGGATTCTTTTAACTCTGCTACATTGTGGCAAAAGAAAAACTGAGCAGTAGCAGAGATAACTACTTTGTGTTTTCGAGATTTTATTAAAACAAATTAAAAAAAACGTTTTTAAAACAACAAAATAAACTGCTATGAATAAAACCCTGTCCCTAAGTGATTATTAGGATACAGGACTCTTTGTTTTGGCTGCTGTGACTATTTCCCACAGACACGCGCAATAGACTTCCGCTTGCACACTGTCACACATCCCCACCTTTTCCTCTCTGCTTGGGTGCCTTTGTGTCACCCAGGCACAAGATACTGCACTTGTGATAAGTGTAGGAGGAAATTTCAGAATTTAGGAACAAATAAAAAAAACCACATAGGTCCCAAGAGAGAGAAAGAAACCACACGGATAGAAGAGTATAGTGGAAAGAACAGAACTGTTTTAGTGCCAGGAATTATTTGGTGTCATTTAGAGAAAATGTAAAAGTACATGGTTTTGGGAACAGAAGTTAACGTTAACATCATACAAGGGTGAGAAAGAAAGAGATAAATAAATAAGAAGTTCATGGAGAATGGTAAAGGGCGAGAGCGAATGGTAAAGAGCAAATGAGAGCGATAGCGAATGAATATCTTTCTACTGTATTTTGCATTTCATGTAATCATAAGTAAATTCAAAATAATTTCAAAACTGCCTTTGCTCAAACAAAAAGTCAGTTTCCCAGACTTTAGATCACTCATTTCTAATGCAAAAACAAAAAGTTTAGTATAAAACATGCTTTTAAATGCATGCCAGAAAGTCTGTGTCCTTTTATATTCAAACTAGATATATTCAAGCCTTTAAAGAGTTTTAATATATTAAATGTAATACACTCCGTGCAGCAGAGTAATATGCATATCAAATTGGAGCAGTTTAGTGTCACAAAGCTCCCATAAGAACAGTTTCCAAGGGGAATTGAGGTTTAATGTGATAATTACCTCCTTATTCGCAGCTTCTACATAGTCCTTTGGGAGAACCATTTAAGGAACTGATCAGGCTTAAAATGACTAAGCTAGTTAAAATTGCAGCGTAAAAACACACTGTAAGGATTCATTTTGAGAAATGAATTGAACAGTTGTGTTAGGGAAGACCACTTGGGAAAAAGTGACCATCTGCCTCCAGATTGCTGGGGACTAGAGCAATCAGTGCGGGATTTGCAGTGTTCAACCACTGTATATCTGCCTGCTGGGGATACATTGCAATGGGATATACACAAAGCACAGCTTGCTCATTTGGATACAGCTGGTGGATCAGGGGACTGGCCAGTGCTCCCAAAGTTACATCCACTAAAAGACCCATAGCATAATAAGACTATTAGCAAGGACTAGTATTGATCATCTACAAAAAAAATAGTATATTAAATAAAAAACCTAAAGTATATTAAAAAATATATATAATGCAGTTGTGTGCTATCCTTGCTATGTCCATTGTTGATTTCTCATAAAAGCCGTGTGAGTATATGTTATAAGTAGAACCTTGGAGGGGGAGATTATTCACTGACTCTATGTGAATTGCTATTTGTACTCTTATAATATATCCAATTAACTTTTCTCAATCAGAAATGGAGGCGGCCTGCGCAAAAACAGAAAGCGACCGAGGCGGCCTGCGCAAAAACAGAAAGCGACCGAGGCGGCCTGCACAAAAACAGAAAGCGACCGAGGCGGCCTGCGCAAAAACAGAAAGCGACCGAGGCGGCCTGCGCAAAAACAGAAAGCGACCGAGGCGGCCTGCGCAAAAACAGAAAGCGACCGAGGCGGCCTGCGCAAAAACAGAAAGCGACCGAGGCGGCCTGCGCAAAAACAGAAAGCGACCGAGGCGGCCTGCGCAAAAACAGAAAGCGACCGAGGCGGCCTGCGGAAAAACAGAAAGCGACCGAGGCGGCCTGCGCAAAAACAGAAAGCGACCGAGGCGGCCTGCGCAAAAACAGAAAGCGACCGAGGCGGCCTGCGCAAAAACAGAAAGCGACCGAGGCGGCCTGCGCAAAAACAAAAAGCAACGGAGGCGGACTGCGCAAAAACAAAAAGCAACCGAGGCGGCCTGCGCAAAAACAGAAAGCGACCGAGGCGGCCTGCGCAAAAACAAAAAGCAACGGAGGCGGACTGCGCAAAAACAAAAAGCAACGGAGGCGGACTGCGCAAAAACAAAAAGCAACGGAGGCGGACTGCGCAAAAACAAAAAGCAACGGAGGCGGACTGCGCAAAAACGAAAGCAATGGAGGCGGCCGGTGCAAAAAAGAAAGCAATGGAGGCGGCTGCCTATGCAACAATGGAGATGGCCAATACAACTTATAATTGGATATCATTAGTTTTTTTAACTTATGAGTGAAATTGGAAAATTTAGAAAAAAATGTATTTCTTGCAGTAGACAGAACTTATACAGACTTAATGAGGAAGTTAGGCCTTGCTAAAACAATTTTTTTAAAGATTACATTCTTGAATGGGGATGTGAAAAACAGTATTTCCCTTCTATCATCTAGACAGTTTTGTTTAAAATGAAGAAGACTTGATAAATAAATATAAAATACATCTATTTTGGCCAGTTTTATCATTAAATGCAATTAAAATGTGTTCCTGGTATAAAAAGGGTTAAGGAAAAGGGCACAGGCCCTAAAATGAAAAGGGGGCAATGTGGCATTGTGGGAAGTTACACATGATTAGTCACAGAGCATTAATCTGCTTCTCTTAACAATAGCGACTGAATTTCGACCGAACCCCAGCTGTCGCTATCCCAGTGGCAAGCGTCCGTGTGGCTTGAGTGTTAAAGAGAAAAAACATCGTGACATGCATTAATTAGGGCCTTACGGAGAGGGGCTGCCCTTACTTGTGCTCAGTTGCAGATTGGCCTCTAAAACCCATCACTATTGTGGAAACTTGCCGGGAACTTTAAAATTTCACAACACATTCCTAACAAAAATCCCATCATAAAGCACATTTAAAAACTTTTGTTTTACATGAAAAGTTAGAAAAAAATATTTTTTTTACACCAATTTCAAATTTGCCACCATACAATCTTTACTTACTGGCACACATTGTTTGAGGCATCGCATCGTCCACCATTTAAGCATGATTCTGCAGGTTGTGTACATCGTAAACCTGTGAGGAAAAACAAAACTAATCATCAATAAGCCAAAATTGGGAAAATTCAATATAATGCCCATGCATTGCATGGTCCTCATAGTAACCTACAGAGGATAGTTGTTGGTTGTTTCACAATACTCGTTATCTCTTACAAATTCCCATCTCTTACCCTCCAAGTCATTCCACAGAACTTAACAGGACTTATCATTGTGTAATTTGTTAAATATTGCAAATTTCTACAATTCCCGGCAGCAGACATCTTGTATAAACTGCATTCATGTATTGACTCACTGACTCCACCCCCTTCTAGTATTATTACTGTACCAGGTGGTCTAGTTATCAGCAACATGCAAAGATTTTACAGCACTTCCTGGATTTAACAAGTGGAGGGAACCAGGCCTGTAAAATATAATTATGCAGGAAGAAGACTATATCTATAAATATAGTCCATAATGTAAAAGCACCCCAGATTATTCCAACTAGTCCACAATTTAAAATGTCTTAAAATTATTTTATATATATATATTTTTTCCCCCTTAATAAGAGGGAATCTACAGGAAGTGAAGTGATTTAGAGTTCATGATTGAACATTTAGATATAAATTTGAGAAAAAGGTGGTACATACATGGAGCAGCCTACCAGAAAATGTGGTATTGACAAAACAGCTGGTAGGAATATATAGAAGGTAAACCTGAGGTCTAAATAAGCCTGAGCTTAGTAGTTAGACAAGATAAGCATATTACATGGATTTATTGGGCACAGCATTTCTGACTGGTGAAAAGCTTTGGTTACATCTATAGGGTTTCATTTCCTGCTTTTCATTTCATTTTGTTTTCAGGGACTTAAATAGAAAATGTGTGTCATGCAACCAAAGACAGACTTATGGGTAAAATGTAAGAGTTTAACCATTTCAGTGCCAATCTATTGAGTTTGCTTTAAAGGTTTGTGTAAGTTTGTGGTGGTGAGGGGGGGGGGGGGTGGTATGCGTCATTCAGTCGTTTCCGACGCTCAGTAACCTCATGGACTGTAACACGCCAGAACATATTTATGTCCATGATCATGCTGATCCACTTGGTATTCATGGCAGAGATTCTGTAGTGGGTTGCCAGTTCCTACTCCACAGCATACTGCTCCTGGTATTCCTAGATGGTCTCCCATCCAAGTACTGAAAGCACCGAATCCTAACCACTGGACCACCAGGGAATCCTTAAGTTTGCGTTAACAATACATTGAAATAAAAAAAAGTATTTTTTTTTTTGTTTTTTATTCATTTCTTTTTTTTATTTATTTATTTATTTATTTAGAGGACTGGGGTCGATGCGAATTGAAAACCATGCAATAATTTTTATAACGATCAAGGTTGTATTGAAAACCATTGCTTTCACACTGCGGCTTTAGAAATATTGGACATACAAAGTAACAATTTAAAAAGGAAATATACATCCACAGATTGTTTGCTTTTTTTTTTTTATCTCATTTTTGTGAATTCAGCCATAAATGTAGAAACAAAGTGTTTGTCTTGTTTCAGTGAGAAACTAAAGGAAGTATTTTCTTTTGCAACACACATAAAAATGCATCACAGGGGTCACTCAACTGTACAAATATTCATGAAGCACCAGGCCCAATTGTCCTGAAGTGGCCAGACTGGGTGTGGGGGTGGTGGTGAGGGGGGACTGAACGCAGGCAAACACACACCCCCGGCCGGCCATGGGAAAACACAACAGCTGCACAGCACAGGCTATTCTCAACTCCCAACAAAGAGGGGAATCAGAGTGGCCCATTGTGTCCGGTTGAAGACAGCTCTCTGCGTATTGTCTACAACAGGGCAGGATTTCAGCCCTGCCACCTTATACCTGCAGCCTGGAGGCTTGCATTGATTCACTAATAACCCCCTGCTATCAGAACACACTGCAGTCTGTGTCTCTCTTTGGAAGGAGGGTGGTGCATAAATGTAACCCTCTGGGCCTTTAAACTTCCCTCCAAAACCTTGTCAGAAAAAGTAAGACAGTCTAGCAATCAATGAGGTTTATTGAGAGAAAATAAATTATAAGGGTAAGAAAAAAGTATAGTTCCTGAAAAAACATATATATAAAAAAAATAATACATTTCAGACGTCAAAAGCAGAAACATATTGAATGGTGGATAAGAACCAAGAAGATACATCAAATCGCCTATTCTATCTACCTAAAAGACAGTGGGTGGCCTTCTGCTTATTCAAGGCATTCCTTAACAGTGTTTGACCCTATCTACTACCATTTCTACTAGTACTTTTACTCAATACCCCACCTAAAATATATACAAGTTTTTAAGGATATTCAACTGAAGTCTCAAAATACCAACATGTTGCATAATATACATTATAGGAGTATGCTGTTCTGTATGTATTGTTATGCTATATATTGTATTAATATATTAAATTTCACGAAATTTATTTATATATATATATATATATATATATATATATATATATATATATATATATATAAATAAAATTATGATTTGAGATATAGAAGGGGAAAGGAGGAGGAGCTGCAAATGTCTCAGGGGGTGAACAAACGTGAATGGCCAGGGCAGTATAGAACCTAAATACACACTATAAACAATATATTGCAATGCATTACAGGCATGGCTAGGATATCTGAAAGCTAAACAGAACTTGGCAGTGTTACATTCAGTTATATATAAATATCCTTAAATAAATACAGAATTGTATGTCCATAGCAATTTCCAGAACAAACAAAAACAGATGGGATCTTATATATAAAGAGAAATGATTGGGACACTTGGATTCTATATGCTGAAACTGTTTCAGAGTACAATAAATGGATTCCATGTTTTTACTGAGCTAAGGGATGGCCCCTGTCAAGCAATGAGTAGTAGTATAGTTGCATTTCCTATTTGTTTCAAAGAAGCTTAGGCAGGATGTGCTTTTTCATGCAAAAACAAATCCATATACTGTAACAAAAAAAAAAAACATGAGTGTATGTACGAAACCAGACAGGGGAAAGTCTGCAGGAGCGTCCTCTTTTAGTGCAAATGCTGCCAGGCCCGGCCTTTTCTATTTATGAGTCAGGTGAGAGACAACATATTACTTATATTAAGTGGTTTAGGACACATGTAACTGCTGCTAAACATCTCCCACGCCTCCCTGTAAAGGTGTGAGCTTTGAAGTTAAAAACAGCCATGAGCATGACTAACCAAAAAGTGGGGAATACATAGAAAAGACCAGCGTGCTTTTATATTCGCACGTGGGTGTACAGGAATCATATTGCATGTTAATTCCTAATAAAAAAATCACTGTATTTTTACACTTTCTCAAAAACATTTAGTGGAGAGCAGTTTCCAAACAGGATAAGAAGTTGGTTGCAAAAGCTTAAGAAGTAATCTGAGAAAGGGTAGTGGATAGGTGGAATAGTCTTCCAGTGTAAGTGGTAAGGACAGTTACAGTAAAGGCAAACAAGAGTGTCAGGGATACTGATGAAGCCCAACTAAGGCTGGGGTTTGCTGCTCCTCCTGTTCAGGGTAGAATTGCCCGGTATTTCTGGGCTGGATCACTCTTTTCTCCATGTGAAGGGCACAAGTGAGCTAAACGAGGCTTATCATGTCTATATGGCTATCCTATTAATGTTAGTTCATTCTCTGATTGAGCATCTCTACTTTTGGTTGTTGCTTAAGAGTATCTAGAGGAATAATTAAACAGGTGCATTTTATTAGGGAGACAGAAGAAGAATGGCCAGACGACTTGGCCTTTATATCTTCACTCAGACCAATATATAAAGTGCACCACTATAACTTTCATATACTGCCAATAAATAGCAGCATTAACAACCCACAATAAACTCCTTGGTTAGTAGTGCATAATAAAAAAAAAAACACACAAACAATATATAGGATTTCTCTGACTTCTTTTGCTTGTGTTATAATACAAGTTCATTTCTAATAATTTGGTTTTATGAAGAACAATTACAGGAATCATTGTTTGGTTATATACAACATTTCAAATAATCCAGGTTACGGTCTTTCAAATAAAGATTTTCAGACAAAGAATTATTAACCACTCTAAAAAAAAGCCACACAACATATTTCCGAGACCAGCTCTTTCGTTGCTGTTTGCAGAGACAAAAAGCAGAACTGCGAGAGCGTCAGCCTCAGGGAGAGACAATACAGGAAACTAGACTAATAGAGCAGACAGTCAAACCACCAGCCCCAGAGAGACTGTGTCATAAGGCAATGTGTTGCAAGAGAGACACCCCCTTATTGCAATAGAGGCGAATACGCAGATTCCAGCATTTGGCCACAGAGCTTGCAATCTATTGTTTGGGAGTTGCCTTAGATGGCTCACATAAGTCATTGCTAGTGCCAGTCAGCAACATACAGAAAACTAAAAGTATTAAGTTATTTAGGTAGCTACTTAACCATTGGAAAGGGTAAATAAATGAGATGGTGCACATCCAAAACCAAAGCAAGGCTCCTCGTGATTTCATAGATAAGACCCCATGTTATACGTCTCTGGGGTGTGTATGAGATGCCAGAAGTTGTAGTGAAAACTGAATAAATCTATGTGTAAGAGCTGCAGAGGGAAACTGAATCTAACATATAAAGAGATATTAGGCACAAAGGGTATCACTTATCAGCAACCAACACGTTGGAATAAAGTGAAGAACATGGGGGGGGGGGGGGTGAAGTGGGAAGGGAAATAGAGAAGAGCATGGGGGGGAGCACAGTGAGGCAGCAGGGTAAGTAAGCAGAGTAGGGAGAGGAAGATCATCCAATGTGACACTGGGGAGGGCAGAAGATGGAAGAGCACGGGGTAACTGGGAAGAGAGATTGGAATGATATAAGGATTGTGAGACCTTGGAAAAAGCAGAGAGGGTGAGAGATCAGGGGTAGCACAGGAGGGGTGATAGAATGATAGAAGCAGGGGTAGTTGGTTTATAATAGGGCAGGACGAGAGAGACAGAGGGGTACAAACTGGTGTTGAGAAGTCAGGAGGTAACAGAATGAGAGAGCAGGCTGAGAGTGAGAGGACAGGGGTGACAGAATGAGAGAAAATCAGAGGTAACAGAAAAAGAGGGCATGATAAATCAGGGTGCCGGATGAGAGCAGGCATGATGTGGAGCAGGAGATGGGTGTGTGGCTTGGGGGGGGGGGGGCAAGGTCCCCCCAAAGAGTTTTAAATGTGTGTGTGGTATTTTTATACTATCTGGAGCAGGAGATGGTCCCAGTGCTTCCACATCCCTGCAACAAGTCCTCATGACCAGCCCCAGCTCTTATCATAATACAATGCCTGGAAATCTAAGAGATTGCACTGATGGCAGAGCAGCATCTCACTAAAGTAACACATTATATATCATGGATCACACACAACTTCCTTACACATTGTACTCATGTCATGCAGTATAAGCATGTTACACTTTATACACTGATGGCCATACATAATATCAGATCATTAGATTACATGCAATATGGGCATGTCACATTTTATACACTGATGTTCATACATATTTTCCAGTTGCATGCAGTGTGAGTTTGTTAAACTATATACAATAAAACCCACACACATTACCAGAGCAATATATTGCATGCACTAGGCTGTCCCATGCCCAGTCCATTATATTGCATGCACTAGGCTGTCCCATACCCAGTCCATTATATTGCATGCACTAGGCTGTCCCATACCCAATCCATTATATTGCATGCACTAGGCTGCCCCATACCCAGTCCATTATATTGCATGCACTAGGCTGTCCCATGCCCAGTCCATTATATTGCATGCACTAGGCTGTCCCATGCCCAGTCCATTATATTGCATGCACTAGGCTGTCCCATGCCCAGTCCATTATATTGCATGCACTAGGCTGTCCCATACCCAATCCATTATATTGCATGCACTAGGCTGCCCCATACCCAGTCCATTATATTGCATGCACTAGGCTGTCCCATACCCAGTCCATTATATTGCCTGCACTGAGATGTCCCATACCCAGTCCATTATATTGCATGCACTAGGCTGTCCCATACCCAGTCCATTATATTCCATGCACTAGGCTGTCCCACACCCAGTCCATTATATTGCATGCACTAGGCTGTCCCATACCCAGTCCATTATATTGCATGCACTAGGCTGTCCCATACCCAGTCCATTATATTGCATGCACTAGGCTGTCCCATACCCAGTCCATTATATTGCATGCACTAGGCTGTCCCATACCCAGTCCATTATATTGCATGCACTAGGATGTCCCATGCCCAGTCCATTATATTGCATGCACTAGGCTGTCCCATACCCAGTCCATCATATTGCATGCACTAGGCTGTCCCATGCCCAGTCCATTATATTGCCTGCACTGAGATGTCCCATACCCAGTCCATTATATATACACATGACCCTTCCCACATTGATGTCCCGGTATATTACCTTGTGTCCGGGCTGACAGTGCCAATAGCAGCGCTGTTATCACAATCCGATGCATTCCTCCGGCTCTGTGCACTATCACTGAGGTAACATAGATCCTGTGGGTGCCCAAATCCCAACAAGAAGGTAAAAAGTAACAAATATCCTCTGTAGGTGAGTCCTCTCGCCCCAATCACAGCGCGTGGAATCCTCTTACACAGCTCTGATACAATGTATCCAGCTCTGAGCAGCGCAGAGAGTGAGGAGACCACCTCACACAGGAGCTCAATCAAATCCCTCCGCCACAACTGCCCCGCTTCATTCACAGCCACAGCACCGGGGGCAATCCCCTGGTAATAATAGCAGGACACACAGTGCTGGCCCTGGGGGTAGTATGTGAGGATATTGAGACGTCCACTCCGTGACAGCCGCGAGCAAGGAATGAGGCACTACTTTTCTTTTGAGAAACTTGAGAAAGTTTTGCTGTGAGGGGCGGAGTGATTCTTGTGCTTTATTTGCATGTCAATGGGAGTGTGGAGAGCAGTCAGCCAGCCAGGCTGTGGGGAGGCGGCAGGAGCTCTGGCGAGTGCTCCCTGGGGCACTCTGTGGTGGCTTTTGTCTTGGGGTTTTATCAAAAGGAATGGGGGCAGGGCCCTGATAGGGACAATACTGACTCCTCCACATGCTGCCCTCACACTGAGAAGTCTGGGAATAAGGGTGGCAGGTGACACACTGGGGCAAATACTCATCTAGCATGTGCCCCATTATATCCCCTCAGGCTTTGTATATGTCTTATTTACATCACTTCATCTGCACAATAATATATCATCTATATGTCTTCAGCTGGATGTTTCCTTATATGGTAATAAGATATAAGAATACAAGTTTAAACTATTTTCAAGCAGCTTTCTTTTGTTTATAATATCAATATAAAAGAAAGTTTAATCTGCTCTTCTGCTTCATTTCCCCTTATAAGATTAACATAAAATGGTTCAAGTTTTTCTACTAGCCATAATATATAAAATAATTTAACTGATGGTGGTCTGAAGAGTGATAGAAGACCTCCACCATACAGTAGTACACAATATATATATATATATATATATATAATCTGGGCTCTGTACACAAAGTATCTTTGACATTTTTTTGTCACTTGAGGCACCACAGGGATATAAAGGAACTTGCCCTAGGTCACCAAAACCTACCATGGGAATTGAACAAGCCTTTCTCCCATCAGGGCCGGGGGAGGAGTAAGAATTTGCATCTCCAAAGGTTCTCCAATACATTTTAACTGTCTATCTATGTGTCTATCTATCTATATATCTATGTGTCTATCTATGTGTCTATCTATCTATATCACTTTATCTATCTACTGTATCTATCTTTCTATCTCTCTATCACTATCTACTGTATCTATCTTTCTATCTCTCTATCACTATCTACTGTATCTATCTTTCTATCTCTCTATCACTATCTACTGTATCTATCTATATCACTATCTATCTATATCACTTTCTATCTATCTATGTGTCTGTCTATCTGTTGATCTATCTATCTACTGTATCTATCTTTCTATCTCTCTATCACTATCTATCTACTGTATCTATCTATATCACTGTCTGTCTGTCTATCTATATCACTTTCTATCTACTGTATCTATCTATCTTTTCTATCTCTCTATCACTATCTATCTACTGTATCTATCTATATCACTATCTATCTATATCACTTTCTATCTATCTTTATTACTTTCTATCTATCTATGTGTCTGTCTATCTGTTGATCTATCTATCTACTGTATCTATCTTTCTATCTCTCTATCACTATCTATCTACTGTATCTATCTATATCACTGTCTGTCTGTCTATCTATATCACTTTCTATCTACTGTATCTATCTATCTTTTCTATCTCTCTATCACTATCTATCTACTGTATCTATCTATATCACTATCTGTCTGTCTATTTATCTGTCTATATCACTTTCTATCTATCTACTGTATCTATCTTTCTATCTCTCTATCACTATCTACTGTATCTATCTATATCACTGTCTGTCTGTCTATCTATATCACTTTATCTATCTACTGTATCTATCTATCTTTTCTATCTCTCTATCACTATCTATCTATGTGTCTATCTATCTATCTATCTATCTATCTATCTATCACTCTATCTATCTTTCTATCTATGTGTCTATCTATCTACTGTATCTATCTATATCACTTTCTATCTATCTATCTATATGTATCTATCACTATCTATCTATCTCTGTCTAGTTTAATTCTTTTTTTATTTGTTTATCTTAACACTTATACCACATGTCTAAAAAAACAAAACACCCAAAATATTTTAATAATGATACATGCGGTTCACACTAGAAACATATATACACCCCAACTGAAAAGATTAAACTGCAATACTGAAAAAGCATCACCATATCTTAAAAATATTAATTGAAATAGATTTTGTTTTGTTCACACAAAGTGATATTTCAAATGTAAAATAAATGACAATATTTGTTTGATGCTTTAATGAAATGTCTAAATAAACCTACAATGGACCATATGCTGTTAGCTACTTGCAAATGCATGGAACTCATACATTTGTTTATAAGCGTTCTCTTGACTTAAGAATTCATTAGTTCTAATAAGTAGTATTTGCCAAATATATAACAATTTTAAGAGTGATTTTAAGTGTGTATAAATTCACAAATTGGGCAATTGAATCGGGCCCCTTGTTTGTCATGGTGTGTATTGCTAGTAGGCAGTGAGTAAAAACTAAAAAGATATTCAGGGCCAGACTGCCCCCCACAGTGGGATCCCCCTATATTTTTCTCAATTTCAGTGTAATGTGTATCTAGTGACTCCAAGCCCTCCATATGTGGCTGTGCATATGTTAAAGAGTAGGTCCCTACCCCATCTGCCAGGCAACCCCCATCACAGCTTCACTTAATGTTGTTTATGGGATTCTCAACACGTTCTGGGCTATTTAACCCTTGTAGTGCTGAGAAGACATATTTGTATCATGCTACAGCCTAATGAAATACAAATAAAAACTATATATATATATATATATATATATATATATATATATATATATATATATATATATATATATATATAAACATAACTTTTGAACTCTTGTGTTTTTGCATGGAAGAACTTTTTCTGTGCTTCAGAAAATTCGGGGGAATTATTTATCATTTGGATATTATTAGAATAAATTGGTGATATTATATATTATTAACCTTTATTTGTAACATGCCGACATGTTCCATATAGCTGTACAATATTAACAAACTACAGAAATGAAAGGGCCCTGTTTTAAGCTTAAATCTTTGTAGAAATTGCTTTATTCCAAAGCACCCTACAAGACTGGAAACTCGCTACTATATATATAATAATATATAAAACAGACAGGATAATTTTAAAAATAACTTTAAAAAGTGACCTAACTAGCACATGGGAGGTGTGGGAAGCAGCTCCCACGTGCTATTACGACTCTGTAATATGAAATTTGAGCAGAACAATAAGTAATGCACAGACATTTAATGAGGAGATAAAAAAGATCAACTTCTTTGTTCTGGTCTATTGTTTGTGAACAATAAACCTGCTGTGTGAGGTGGGAGAGACTATTCCTACTTATCTCACTGCTATTTAGACTTTGTCTATTAATAAATATGTTTGTTATAAAAAAAATTGTATGCAGTTTGCTCCTTGTGGGTCTTCACATGCTCAGATATTTCCTAGCACATGGTTTGAGCTGAGAACAATTCAACTATTATTTCATTGAATGAATCTGGGCATATGCATCGATTACCAATGATAATACTCTAGCTCAAGAGCAATGACATGGTGGAAATATTAGAAAAAGTATAAAAAATATGAAATTTAATGTAAGTTTGGAATCTATCCTGTTATGGTATTGGGACAGGTCCGCCGCTGCAGTGCGGCCTCCAACTGCAAGATGGCGCTGTGGATATTTTGCAGGGCTGCCGATATGTGAGAGAAGATGTGAGCTTATAATGTTAGCCTAACCCTCACCCTAACCCCAATCATAACCCTAACAGTTTACCTAAGCCTTGACTCTATGATATGGCACCTGAATATCGGCAGCGCCATCTAGCAGATGCTCACAGCCACTGCTGCTGCTTTGTGCTGCGCTACCATAAGAGGACAGGTCCTAAGTTTGTTGTAAGAAAATCTATTTTTATGGACATTAAATTAATAAATTGCTTGTTTTTAAACAACACAACTTTTGGTAAACTGTTGCTATATTGCTACAAGAAATCTCCAACATAGCCTTATACCATAGGTGTACCATGTAAATGGAGTTGCTCAGTCATGTCCAACTCTCCGTGACCTCATGGACAAAACACCATGCTGATCCACTTGATTTTCATGGCAGAGGTTCTGGAGTGGGTTGCCAGTTCCTTCTCCAGTGGGCCACAGCATACAGCTCCTGGTATTCCCAGGTGGTCTCCCATCCAAGTACTGACCAGTGTGACCTCTTGGTTCCCTGGCTGGTTTCAAACCCACTGGGCCACCCCATTAAAAAGGGTGCAAAAAACGAATACATACTGGATGTAACATGCCTTGTCAGTTTCATATGGCATTAGACTAGCAACAACACGTCCAGATCGCCAGGGAGGTAAAAAGCACCAATAAAACTATCATCAATAAATGCACCAATAATAATAATCATTAATAAAACGAGATAAAACATTCCTGACTGACAAGTGAAACAATTTAATTCAATGTATGTTTACTTTAAGAAAATTAAAGTTTTTAAAGTAACATTCGAATAACATATTTTTTCCTTAGGTGTATTTGTATTTTATTCAATATTTGAAAACTCTGCTGGGTCCCTTTAATCATTGAAATACATGTTATAGGGGAAACTAGTGTTAATGATATTAAGAAAACTACGGTATACCGATCCATTAATTACATATTGTAGCATAATCTGAAGTAACAATAATAATGTAAACAAACACAAGATCAGACCAAAACATTGCGTAATATTGTCTTTTGTCATGAGACGGAGGCGCGCTGAGTTATTGTTGTGTCACACATATTATTACACAAACAAGGAAAAGTGACTTCTGAAGTGAGGCCTTGGGCTATGGGTGTAGGTTAGGTGTCGCTCTCGTCTCCTGTCTGGGCTGTCTTTCTCTGTCAGTTAGTGAGGTGTTGTGTCACTTACCAAGCCCTCTGTCTCTTACCATGCCCTGTGTCTCTTACCAAGCCCTGTGTCTCTTGCCAAGCCCTGTGTCTCTTACCAAGCCCTCTGTCTCTTACCACGCCATGTGTCTCTTGGCAAGCCCTGTGTCTCTTACCAAGCCCTTTGTCTCTTACCAAGCCATGTGTCTCTTGCCAAGCCCTGTGTCTCTTACCAAGCCCTGTGTCTCTTACCAAGCCATGTGTCTCTTACCAAGCTCTCTGTCTCTTACCAAGCCATGTGTCTCTTACCAAGCCCTCTGTCTCTTACCAAGCCATGTGTCTCTTACCACGCCATGTGTCTCTTACCATGCCATGAGCCTCTTGGCAAGCCATGTGTCTCTTACCAAGCCCTCTGTCTCTTACCAAGCCATGTGTCTCTTACCACGCCATGTGTCTCTTACCAAGCCCTCTGTCTCTTGCCAAGCCCTGTGTCTCTTACCAAGCCCTCTGTCTCTTACCAAGCCCTCTGTCTCTTACCAAGCCATGTGTCTCTTACCAAGCCCTCTGTCTCTTACCAAGCCATGTGTCTCTTACAAAGCCCTCTGTCTCTTACCAATCCCTATGTCTCTTTCCAAGCCTTGTGTCACTTACCAAGCCCTGTGTCTCTTACTAAGCACTGTGTCTCTTTCGAAGCCCTGTGTCTCTTACCACGCCCTGTGTCTCTTACCAAGTCCTGTGTCTCTTACTAAGCCATGTGTCTCTTACCAAGTCCTGTGTCTCTTACTAAGCCATGTGTCTCTTACCAAGTCCTGTGTCTCTTACCAAGTCCTGTGTCTCTTTCCAAGCCCTGTGTCTCTTACCACGCCCCGTGTCTCTTACCACGCCATGTGTCTCTTACCAAGCCATGTGTCTCTTACCACGCCATGTGTCTCTTACCAAGCCCTGTGTCTCTTACCACGCCCTGTGTCTCTTACCACGCCATGTGTCTCTTACCAAGCCCTGTGTCTCTTACCACGCCCTGTGTCTCTTACCACGCCATGTGTCTCTTACCAAGCCCTGTGTCTCTTACCACGCCCCGTGTCTCTTACCACGCCCTGTGTCTCTTACCAAGTCCTGTGTCTCTTACTAAGCCATGTGTCTCTTACCAAGTCCGGTGTCTCTTTCCAAGCCCTGTGTTTCTTACCACGCCATGTGTCTCTTTCCAAGCCCTGTGTCTCTTACCACGCCATGTGTCTCTTACCACGCCATGTGTCTCTTACCACGCCATGTGTCTCTTACCAAGCCCTGTGTCTCTTACCAAGCCCTGTGTCTCTTACCACGCCCTGTGTCTCTTACCAAGTCCTGTGTCTCTTACCACGCCATGTGTCTCTTACCAAGCCCTGTGTCTCTTACCAAGCCCTGTGTCTCTTACCACGCCATGTGTCTCTTTCCAAGCCATGTGTCTCTTACCAAGCCCTGTGTCTCTTACCAAGCCCTGTGTCTCTTTCATACATTCCCCTGGCTACTTCTCTTCTCACTTGCCCTTACTGTCTCTTTTCTTCCTTGCCTTTGGATCTCTTCCTTCTCCAGTCAATCTCTCTAACATCCCCCTTCTTGTCTCTCTTCTCCATTGCCCTGGCAGTCTATTTCTCTCCTCCCTCTTGCTGCCATCCTCTAACCCCTTCACTTGCGGTGTCTTTTCTGCACTCTCTTCCTCAGAAAGTGAGTCTGTCTCCTATAAACCCCTGGCTGAAGACTCTCCCCCCATTCCCTTTCTGTTTCTCTTTCTTCCCCTGACAGTCTCTCTTCTATCTTCCAGCAGTCTGTCACCACTCTTCTCCCTGCACTCTCTTTCTCTCTCTAGCTATGCAATTCACCCTGACTGTCTCTCTAGTGCTTTCCTCTTGCTGTCTCTCTTCTCCCTTACCCTGGCAGTCTGGCTGTCTCCTTCCTCTTGCTGCCATCTTACCCCTGACATTCTCTCTGACATCTCCTATCTTCAAGCAGTCTCTCGCCACTCTACTCCTTGCAGTGTCTCTCCTCCTTGTCTCTCCCATGCGTTCTCCTTTGTTGTCTTACACCTCCATTTCCTGGTTCTCTCTCTCCCATATCTTCTTTACCTATATATTTGTGTAACAATGCTCATATGTAGCAGTCTCCTGTTCACTTCCCCTTACGGTCTCTTTTCTTCCTTCCATTGGATCTTCTTTTGGCTCTTTTCAATCTCTCTGCCTTTCTCTTTGCTGTCTCTCTTCTCCCTTACCCTGACAGTCTATCTCTTTCCTCCCTCGTACTGCCATCTTTCCCCTGACATTCTCTTTAACCTCTTTACTTGTTGTCTCTTTTCTACACTCCCCTTCTCAAAGAGAAAGTATCTCTCCTATAAGCCTCTGGCTTAATATCTCCTCGACCACTGAAGATGCTCTCCCCTTCCCATTTCGGTTTATTTTCCTTCCCCTGACAGTCTCTCTCTTAAATCACTCTTCTCCTGGTGTTCTCTCTCCCTCTTCTCTATTTATATCAATCACCCTGACTGTCTCTTCCATGACTTCTCCTTTGCTGTCTTACACCTCCTTTTACTAGTTCCCTCTTTCCCATATCTTCTCTACCTGTATATATGTGTAACAATGCTTTATATATATATATATACTTACATCCTCCCTCATTTCTCTCCCCCATCCCCCTCATCTCCCCCCATCTCTCTCCCTCCCCCCATTATCTTGCACTCTCATCTCCTCTCGCTCTCCTCTTTCTCTCTCTCTTGCTCTCATCTCTCTCTCCCCCATTATCTTGCACTCTCATCTCCTCTCGCTCTCCTCTTTCTCTCTCTCTTGCTCTCATCTCCCTCCCCCCATTATCTTGCACTCTCATCTCTCCTCTCGCTCTCCTCTCTCTCTCTCTCGCTCTCCTCTCTCTCTCGCTCTCCTCTCTCTCTCGCTCTCCTCTCTCTCTATCTCCCTCTCTCTCTCGCTCTTGCTCTCCTCTCTCTCTCATCTCTCCTCTCTCTCTCTCTCTCTCTCTCGCTCTCATCTCTCTCTCTCTCCCCCATTATCTCGCGCTCTCATCTCTCCTCTCTCTCGCTCTCATCTCTCTCTCTTTCTCTCTCTCGCTCTCATCTCTCTATCTCCCCCCCATTATCTTGCGCTCTCATCTCTCCTCTTTCTCTCTCTCCCTTTCTCTCGCTCTCCTCTCTCTCTCACTCTCATCTCTCTCTCCCCCATTATCTTGCGCTCTCATCTCTCCTCTCTCTCCTCTCTCTCTCTCTCTCGCTCTCATTGCTCTCATCTCTCTCTCTCTCTCTCTTGCTCTCCTCTCTCTCCTCTCTCTCGCTCTCCTCTCTCTCTCTCTCTCTCTCTCTCTCTCTCGCTCTCATCTCTCTCTCTTGCTCTCCTCTCTCTCTCTCCCTCTCTCTCTCGCTCTCTCCTCCCTCTCTCGCTCTCCTCTCTCTCTCTCTCTCTCTCTCTCTCTCTCTCTCTCTCTCTCATCTCTCTCTCTCGCTCTCCCCTCTCTCTCTCTCTCTCTCTATCTCATCTCTCGCTCTCCTCTCTCTCTCTCTCTCTCTCTCTCATCTCTCTCTCTCTCTCTCTCTATCTCTCTCTATCTCATCTCTCGCTCTCCCCCTCTCTCTCTCTCATCTCTCCTCTCCTCTCTCTCTCTCTCTCTCTCTCTCATCTCTCTCTCTCGCTCTCCTCTCTCTCCCTCTCTCTCTCGCTATCCCCTCTCTCTCTCTCTCTCTCATGTCTCCCCTCTCTCTCTCTCGCGCTCCCCCCCCCCCTCTCTCTCTCTCTCTCTCTCTCTCATCTCTCTCTCTCTCTCTCTCTATCTCTCTCTATCTCATCTCTCGCTCTCCCCCTCTCTCTCTCTCATCTCTCCTCTCCTCTCTCTCTCTCTCTCTCTCTCTCATCTCTCTCTCTCGCTCTCCTCTCTCTCCCTCTCTCTCTCGCTATCCCCTCTCTCTCTCTCTCTCTCATGTCTCCCCTCTCTCTCTCTCGCGCTCCCCCCCCCCCCTCTCTCTCTCTCTCTCTCTCTCTCTCTCATCTCTCTCTCTTTCTCAGCCCTGCCTGACAATGCTCTAGGTATTTGCAAACTCTAGGCCAGGTCTTAGTATGTGCCTTGTTAGACACATTCCTTGAGGAAGGTTTTATTATAGTGACCAAAAGGAGTGAAATTCTACACCTGCCCACCCTCTGAAAATAACCTGACCCGCGATTCCTTCAGGAGCCTGCAGACTCTTATTTAGCTCTTGCCTGTCTATTTATTGTTACATAAAAATAGCAACCGGGCAAAGGCTCCTTGTCTTAGAGTATAAGACGATATAATGCCCCCTCTCCACATAAAATACAACAATAACATGCAAATGGGGTAGTAGAATCAGCTCTTGAGCAGGAATGAGACTTAGCGCCTCCGTCACCTGAAGTCGAGTTGTTTATTAAGTTATTCTTAAGGTGCATGAAAAACTAACTACACATTTTAATAGATATATCTTCTGACATGAATTATTCCTGAGATATTTATTGTTGTTTGTGTTGTATTGTTATGCAAATTAGTTTCACCCAAGTGCCAAGTTTTGATGTGTTAATTAGTAGCGCAGTCTGCTTGTTTGTTTCTGTGATGCTTCAGAAACTGCAAAGAAAAAGGTATCTTCCGCCATATTTGGTGGGTTTTCCGATTGGCTTAAAAAATGTGGTCTAATATCACCAAAATAGACCTTTGCCTTTTAGGTATACCTAACCCCCACATCACTAAAAATCTAAAGAAATGGCTACAATTGTTAATGCTGGTGGCCAAAAATCACCTGGCCAAAAAATGGAAATCATCTGAATTAATCCAACAAGAAATAATTAACAGACTAAATAATATAATGATTTACGAAAGATTGACCCACACCCTTAACAACACGTACCCAACCTTTCAAGAAATCTGGGGAAACAGGATAAATTCTATAACTTAAAAATGAACTAATACCTCTCATAAACATCTTGCAAAAACTAGCATTCCTCGGGCTTCGGTGGGGACCTCAAACCTTATAACAACCTTCCGAAAAATGCATTGAATAACTCTGAGGAAAAGTGTCTTTACTATTGTTTATGTTTATTTGGATTTTGTGGAAAAAGGAAAATGGATTTGGAGAAGTTACAATTTTGTCTGTAGTAAACAATTAATTAAGAAACCAAGGACCTTTCCTGTTTTATGCTAGCACGACATTGGATGCCTCCATTTGCCGAGTGTGCTCGCGTCCCGATGTACTCCCTAACCCCCTACACCCCTGCCGGCCCTAACCCTAACCCCCTAAACCAGTTAGAGGGCCTAACCCCCTAACCCCTACATCACTTGCTGGCCCTAACCCTAATCCTAACCTGCTACACCCCTTGCCAGCACTAACTCTAACCCCCTACATCAGCCTAACCCTAAACCTAACCCCCTAACACTAAGTTCCTAACCCTAACCCCCTGCCGGCCCTAATCCTAACCCCCTACACCCCTTGGTGGCCCTAACCCTAACCTTCTAACCCTCTTAGCCTAACCCTAACCCCATAAAACTAAGTCCCTAACCCTAACCCCCTACACCCCTTCCCGACCCTAACACTGTAAACCTAACCCGAAAACCCCTAAGCATTTACCGGCTACAAGGAGACAGCTTCATCGGCGCAGGGCAGTGCAGCATGAGTGCGTGCACATCACAGATGCACGTGCACGTGTGGTAAAACAGGAAAGCGCCGAAACCAATACTGTATATAATACATAAATATACTCTTTGACCTACATATCAGATTTGCTATATATAATACATAAATTGTCTCTTTTACCTGCGTGTCAAAATTGCTACATCTAAATGAAACAGACTGTTATAACAATAAAAATCTTTGAAAAGTAAAAAAAAAAAAAATTAGCATACAGAGTGGTGCATTAGAATATATTAGCTGTATAAACAACAATGACAATCTCAGGAATGATTTACTGTAGATAAGAACAGCTAGTACAACGTATAGCCAGCTTTAATGTCCTCTAAGATAGAGCCAACTGGCTGATGGAGTGCCTATTTACTATCATTTGCAATTGAATCACTGCAAGCAAACTAGTGCTGCAAAGGTTACAAAAATGCAACTGTGACCCTATACAGACGGGCTGGAGCTGATACAACCTAAGCTACCGTATTGCTTTCAGAAGAAGCTACAGATATTGTTGCAAAACCAGTTTTTAATTTAATTAATCAATTTAAAAATGCTTGTAATCATACTGTATATGTTTGTTTCAAGCGTATAGCAATTTTTTTGCTCATTTGTCCATTTTTTAAAATATGATCCTTTCGACAATAATATCTAATATCCTTTTCTACGTTAAATATACAATTTTTGTTTAAGGCAGTCACAGTATCCCAGTTCACTGAGTTAATCGGGGCTTAAAGACAGCGATTCCCCTTACTAATGTTACATATAAGAGCTTATTTAATTATATTAATTTCATGAAAAAGCCATTACTCTTTATTTTATATGTTAGGGTTTAGTTACATTGAAATCAAGTCATGGATATAAGATATTAGTGTGTGAAAGAGCACATAGGGCAAGCAATTATGGGATAGATTTACTTACGGACAGAAGTCACACATTTTATCATGCACTGAACAGAGCATGGCATGGGCTGCAATGGCTATGGGATAACAGCCATTGCAGGCCAAATGCTTTAAACATGATTAAAAAACGGTGTAAATCCTGGTAAATGTTGATTTAGCTGGTATTTAGTCCTTAGTTCTGCACGTTCTCAGATGGTTTAATAGTTTACCGGTGTTTATTTTTAGGGTCAGGACATGGGCAGACATCCCCTTAATAATCAAGTAAAGCGAATGGAGAATATGTTCCTGCTCAAATGCTGCAAACACATGCATTGTATACATTGTAAGTTTATCATAGACTAAAATGAATTGCGACACTTAAAACCTGTACTTATTAAAATGTGTGAAATAAAATGTAGGAAAAAGTCAGTAGAAATAATCCAAGACAGGACTAAATTACTAATTTGTTATGGTCACCCCCCCCCCCCCCCCACACACACACACACACCCACAAACACCACTCTCACAGCTCATCTCCCTCCTCTTTCTCCCTCCCTGGAATAGCCTTAATTTTTGAAGCTACTACTTCCGTTAAATGACCTTCCTTTGACATCACTCTTCCCCTGTTTCACAATCTAAATCTGCTTTCTGATGTCAGTCTTCTTCCTCTTACTCTCCTAAATACACTCTATTCTCACCCCCCTCCCTGAAGTCCCCTCCTTCAGCCCCCATCTCTCTCTTTTGGGGACAGTCTCAGTCTTCCCATTCACTCCACTTTCAATTTGTTTTGGCCTCTGCCTCCCTTCTCCTTCCTCTCCTGAATTGCCCTATTTTGTGGTCAGTCTTTTTTCTCCCTCTTCTAAATCTTCCGGTTGGGGTCAGTCTTCTTCTTTCTTCCCCCTTCTCTGAAACTCCATCATCCCTTTCAGCACACACATCTCCCCCTTATGTGGTCCATCTCCCCTATATTAATATCACTATTATGAAGTCAGTCTCCCGAATCTTCCTCTCATGAGGTTCATCTCCCCAATCACTCTCCCGAATCTTCTTCCCATGCGGTCCATCTCCCCAATCACTCTCCTGAATCTTCCTCTAATGAGGTCCATCTCCCCAATCAATCTCCTGAATCTTCCTCTCATGAGGTCCATCTCCCCAATCACTCTCATGAATCTTCCTCTCATGAGGTTCATCTCCCCAATCACTCTCCTGAATCTTCCTCTCATGAGGTTAATCTCCCCAATCACTCTCATGAATCTTCCTCTCATGAGGTTCATCTCCCCAATCACTCTCCCGAATCTTCCTCCCATGCGGTCCATCTCCCCAATCACTCTCCTGAATCTTCCTCTAATGAGGTCCATCTCCCCAATCAATCTCCTGAATCTTCCTCTCATGAGGTCCATCTCCCCAATCACTCTCCTGAATCTTCCTCTCATGAGGTCCATCTCCCCAATCACTCTTATGAATCTTCCTCTCATGAGGTTCATCTCCCCAATCACTCTCCTGAATCTTCCTCTCACGAGGTTCATCTCCCCAATCACTCTCCTGAATCTTCCTCTCACGAGGTTCATCTCCCCTATCACTCTCATGAATCTCCGTGTTATGAAGTCAGTTTTCCACTCATTCCCTTAAATCTCCCTCTTCTGGAGTCATTCTCCCTGAGATGTTCATTGTTGTTTGTGTTTCATCTTTATGCAAATTACTCTGCTGAATCTTCCACTTTTAGGCGTCAGTCTCCTACCTACCCCCCAATCTCTATATATTCCTCTTTTTGGGGTCAGACTCCTCCTCCCTCTTCTTTCCCTGGAACTCCATCATCCTTTTCAACCCACAAATCTCCCTCTTACAAGGTTAGTCTTTCCTATAATGCCTATAAATCTCACTATTATGAGGTCTTTCCATCCACTCTCCTGAATCTTCCTCTCACAAGGTTCATCTCCTCTATCACTTTCATGAATCTCTCTCTTATGAGGTCAAACTTCCACTTCATTTCCTAAATCTCCCACTTCTGGAGTCAGTCTCCCTCCTCTCTTCGACTCTGCTAAATGCTCCTTTTTAGCTTTCAGTCTCTATCCTCCCCCAAATCTCCAAATATTCCTCTTTTTGGGGTCAGTCTTCTCCTCCCTCTTCTTTACTTCTTCTTTTGTTGGTCCAATTGCTTCATCCCATTTATTCCCACAACCTTCCACTTATTAAATATCCCCTGTCCGTCCCCATCCCATGAATTTCCCTATTTTAAGGGCAGTCTCCCCCCTCTCTCTCTCCCTCCTTTCTCTCTTGGGAGTCCATTTCTTTCATTGCTTAAACCTTAAAATCTCTTGTCCCTCTTACTGGCATGTGGTCCACTAGATTTGTAGATCTCTAGTTCCAGTGAGAAAATGTTCTGTTAATGTCAAACTCTTCAGGACATGGGTAGAGGGGCTTTGAAAAAGAAATACCCATTAGTGGAATAAAATAAAATGGTTTTGCCCTGATACTGCAAAAAGCAAATTAGGTATTTTTGCCTTGTAATGGTAAAATAAAATGTAATTACATCATCCCTGTTCAGTCTTGTTGTACGGAAATCCCCAATCTCTCTTCTCTTGACTAAATACGGAGCAAATACCTTCCAATTAGAAATTAATTCCCATTGGATGCTTTTATCCATTTATTTTTTCATTCATATTTTGAAACTCTTCATGGCAGCCTCAGGAGGGGTAGCAGGACTTTTGGTCGAAGGAACCCTGCGTGACCCACATTCACCCTCTATTCAGCTCTGTCACCCTCTAACTTTCCCCTGTACCAGGTCTTTCTCCAGCTGTGCCCAATCTCTAACCCCAGGTCTCTCTCCCCCTGTGCCCACCCTCTAACCCCAGGTCTCTCTCCCCCCGTGCCCACCCTCTAACCCCAGGTCTCTCTCCCTCTGTGCCCACCCTCTAACCCCAGGTCTCTCTTCCCCCGTGCCCACCCTCTAACCCCAGGTCTTTCTCCAGCTGTGCCCACCCTCTAACCCCAGGTCTCTCTCCCCCTGTGCCCACCCTCTAACCCCAGGTCTCTCTCCCCCCTTGCCCACCCTCTAACCCCAGGTCTCTCTTCCTCTGTGCCCACCCTCTAACCCCAGGTCTCTCTTCCTCTGTGCCCACCCTCTAACCCCAGGTCTCACTCCCCCTGTGCCCACCCTCTAACCCCAGGTGTCACTCCCCCTGTGCCCACCCTCTAACCCCAGGTCTCTCTCCCTCTGTGCCCACCCTCTAACCCAGGTCTCTCTCCCCCTGTGCCCACCATCTAACCCCAGGTCTCTCTCCCCCTGGGCCCATCCTCTAACCCCAGGTCTCTCTCCCCCTGTGCCCACCCTCTAACCCCAGGTCTCTCTCCCCCTGTGCCCACCATCTAACCCCAGGTCTCACTCCCCCTGTGCGCACCCTCTAACGCCAGGTCTCTCTCCCACTGTGGCCACCCTCTAACCCCAGGTCTCTCTCCCCCTGTGCCCACCCTCTAACCCCAGGTCTCTCTCACCCTGTGCCCACCATCTAACCCCAGGTCTCTCTCCCCCTTGGCCCACCCGCTAACCCCAGGTCTCTCTCCCCCTGTGCCCATCATCTAACCCCAGGTCTCACTCCCCCTGTGCCCACCCTCTAACCCCAGGTCTCTCTCCCACTGTGGCCACTCTCTAACCTCAGGTCTCTCTCTTTAAGGTTTCTCTCCGCCAAGTACTCAGCGGCCGCCATGCTGGTGTGTACTTGGAAGCGGACGGTGAGTACTTGGAGGAGAGAGTTCTTAAAGAGAGAGGGTGGGCACAGAAGAGAGACCTGGGGTTGGAGGGTGGGCACAGCAGGACAAAGACCTGGTACAGGGGGAAAGTTAGATGTTTACAGAGATGGATAGAGGCTGACTGCAAGCGCGTGTGGGTGCGCCCATTTGTGGGCGCGTACATGACGTTGCGCAGGGCTCCTTGGCCCAAAAGTTGGTGTGCCCTCAGGAGGAGATGCATATTTTTTTTAAAGGTAAACCAAACTCCAAGATTTTGAAACAAGGCAATTTTAACAACTCTGAAAACATTATTCCAACTGCAAAAAGCAGATATGACATATTATTTTTTTCAAAGATTAGTATGTTATTTTAACTTATAAATAACAGGGGTGCAGTAACCAAAATAATTCTGGGGGGGATACAGCTCACTTGATACACAGAACACTTAACAGCTTCTATACGCATACATACACACAATGAGAAATCTGGGGGGATTTGTCCCCCTCATCTCCCCCAGTTCCTACACCCATGATGCATACTACTTGCAATTTCATCTCTCTTCATACTCTCCATCTTTTATCTATTCCTTGCATCTATCCTCCTTTCTTCCACTCATCATCCTCATTTATCTTCTATTATCTCTTCTATCTTTACTCTATCACCCCCTCTCCAACTTCTTTCATCAAATCCTCCCTTCCTCTCCTCTGTCTCCTCTCTTTTCCTCCCCTCCATTAACTTCCTGTCCTCTCCTCCACCACTCCTCTCTTTTTCTCCTCCATCACCACTCTCTTCCTCCCCTTATCACCCCTTTTCATCTTTTCTTTTAGTGACCCTTCTACCTTTACTCCATTAATCCCTCTCTAACTTCCTCCATCACCCCTCTTCTCCTCCGTCACTCTTTTCCTCCTCTCCTCCATCACACCATTCTTTTTCTCTAACACCAACTTCCCTTTTCTGTCACACCCTTTCTTTCTCTCCACCATCACCTCTCTGTTCTACGCCATATAATTTCATCCTCCCATCCCATTTCTTCCTCCCATTCCCATTTCCCCCCCATGTCTTCCCAGCATTCCATATCTTCCTCCCAATTTCTTTCTCTCTCATCCCATTTCTTCCTCCCATTCCATTTTTCCTTCCATTTCTTCATCCAATTCCATTTCTTTCTCTCTCCATCTCCAACAACAACTGCAAGTGCTTTCATTAGGACATATAAAAAGCGAATTATTTCACAAGAGCATACCCTCCTGAGCAGGTGACAGCAGAAACAGCTGATAGAAGAAAATGGAACACCACAGGAAAGACTTATTGCATATAAAAGTACAAAATGTAAATGTAGCATTCATTTTATTTCTGGTTTATTTAAAAGTCCATATAGAAAATATCTGATCACTGTGATCTTATTATTTATTTTTAAATCAAATCTTCCAATCAAAAAATATGTATTTTTTTTTAATAAACATAATTTCATCCCCAAAAAAAAATGATCAGATGTGCAGCAGGTATGTTATATCATTGGAATCTGTGCTCGTACTACCTGTGTGTTTTTAAGGATTTAAAAGAAAACATCCTTTCTGTTCAATTCATAACAACCGCATGCCACAAAACAAGCCGCGCACTACATTCAAACTGTAATAATTATATGTCCGGGCATGTTCCACTTAAATGCCGTGTACAGTACATGCTCTGCATATCCTCAGAGCCGCAGCAGCTTTAGTTTTCTTATAGGCTATTTCAGTGGGTTGAGTCCATGCTGAGAAATGTCTATATCCACTAAAATACATTTATATACAGATAGATATCTTTCTAAAAGTGGGCTTTATACACAGGGATATTATTTAGCCCAATTAAATGTCATAAAGTTAACTTTAAAATATATATTTGGATGCTTTTGCTGGTCCCTGGAGGTGTCCATGATACTTTAGTGAAGGCTCTACGTATCTGTGAGGGCTGTTTACATTTCTGCAAGAGCAACCTACATTTATTGGTGCAAGCTGACTGTTTATGAGAAGAATAATATGTATTTGTAACGCACCAACATATTACATAGCGTTATACAGGGGTTAAGTACAAGTCAAAAAATGTTTTAAGATATTGCAAAGGAATGAAGGGCCCTGTCTTTGAGCTTAAAATCAAACGCACATAGTGCTTATCTTGAAACACCTAACAAGCTTGAAAACTTACAGTCTAATGGAGGTAGATGTCAAATTCAATATAATCTACTTATACATTGCAACTGTATAAGTATATCACTCACTACACTAATATATATATATATATATATATATATATATATATATAATACAGGAAGAAACCAGACAAGATGGAATCATCTATACCTAAACAGTGTCGGATTTTCTCTGTATAAGCCATGTTGTGCTCAAGGCTTCTACAGCTGCTAGTGATGTTTGTTTGTTACAAACTACAAAAATATGTGCAGTTTTTCCTTAACTTCAGGGCTCCTTTAAGATGAAAGCATTGCTGCTTTATATCTATAACACCAAGATGCTTCCTTGAGAGGCCGGGACAGCTCCTTTTATCTGTCCTGCTCCAGGATCAGCTCTCACGGTCCCAGTGCAGACAGGACTCAGCTCCTGCAATTCATTACCTCCTACTTAGGAGGCCAAGGAAGCAGCACAGTGCGAGCTATCAATGGTCCAGTACTTACTGAGGGTCAGAGATTAATCCCTTGATAATTTAGATATTCTAGTGGCTGATGCGTGTAGTGGATTTGCTGTCTGACAGCAGCTTGCCGTATACGGGTGACTTGAAGCTGTATCTTAGGGGTCATTGTAACGGATCTACTGGCACCCCGACCGGGTACCTCCGTTGATGGATGCGTCCTAGCTTGCGTCGAGGCCTACAAGCACCGCACCGGACACCAAAACCACCACAGACTCCAAGGATAGTATGACAGGAACAAGCGTTCAGTAGTTACAGCTCAAGGGAGTATGCAGAAGCATAGCAATCCCCAGTATGATAGCGATCCCCTCAAATAACGAGACGAGGCTACGTTTTGAAGGGTCAAGAAGAACTATATCTTTAATGACAGGGAATCTCCTTTTATGCAATGTGCCCTCTGAAGGGCTACACCCACATAATTATCACAACAGCCAATTATATACATGGTTCAACCCCCACGTCTCCTCCCCTCAGATAACAGGTAACACAATTAAAACAGACACAATTTTAACCACATTCTGGATGTACCCCAAATACAGGGGGTACACCTTTAAGTCCCGCACCATTCAATATCTCTCACCCAGGGGAACAACATATACAAAAATGGCATTAATCAGACCAGGGGTTCAAAAGTTAGTAAAAGTATGTTTTTACACATAACACACAGACATTGCACATATCCCCCATACAATACACATATAGGACAATAGGTGAGTCACACCTCCCTGGCAACTTGGATACAATCAGACATTAATTAGATCATTCTTATCAGAGAATGAAAACACTTTGGAAAATGCAAGGATCCTTTACAACTTTCTTATCTCTTGAATCTCTGTAATAGGATTATCTATTAGCCTAGGTCTGCAAAAGTCTGGCTAATATTCTGAGCCAATATATTCTGTAGAACATCAACCAACATATATATAGTAGGATCATATTTTAACCATAATAATCATAAAACAGGGTAAAACAGTGATGGGTTCCGCTACACTCCTCCCCCGTGACCATAAGCCGGCATACACGGTCTGATCCCAACGGATCGGCCTGGGGATGTCCGACAAAAGTATTTGTTGGTCAATTCTCTAGTTTGACAACCCATCAGCATTACTGCAATTCACATTTACTCATATTTCCCATATCCCCAGATAGCTGGGATCTGAGCGCACAAAACCACCGAATAGCGCTCAGATCCTCTTCACACAGTTCAATTGCCATGTAGCTAAAGTCTTTCCCATAGTCTTTCATCATATGAATGGGCTCCATGGCATAGCTATCTGGGGTATCACCGCTCCCACAGGGCAAGTACCGAATGACCCCCCTGTATGTAAAGGGCCAGAATGAGTGACATACACTCTGGTATGGCCGAATACTGTGTTTAAAGGGCAATATGTCCCAGGGCCATAGTCGCAGGGCAGGAGGCTGGCAAACAGTCCTCTCCAAGCCAAAGTGGCGAAGGGCACTTCGTCACACATCTCCCCTTTGGGGGGAAGTCTAACCAGGCACCTGACCTTCTGCCTGTCAGTGCTTCCGTTAGACGATCCACCAACCCACAATAAACCGTTACTGCAACTGGATATTTCGCTGTGGTGATGGGGCAACACGCTGAGGGGACTTGAGGGGCAGAGGCCAGCGGCACTCTGCCCTGATGCCAGCTCTTCTGCTGGGGTACTTGGGACATATTCCAGCTCAGTAGCCAGGGAAAGGTGGGGGTCAGTGGGGGTTAACATTTCCTCTGTTAACCCTGGGGCCACATTAGAAGTTAGCTGGGGAAGGGAATTTGTACTTACCCCCTCCTCCTGTTGTCCCAGTGAGGGTAGTTGGGGATCTGGATAGGCTGGGGGCGCAGAGACCACGGTCCCATCTGCGCCGTCTGGGAGATTGGTGTCTCCCCTGGTTAGGGTAAACTGTCGCTGGGGAGGAAGGACGACACCTTCTGCCCCCTGGGGTTCACACTGCCGCTGGGGGGGAAGGACGACACCTTCTGCCCCCTGGGGTTCACACTGCCGCTGGGGGGGAAGGACGACACCTTCTGCCCCCTGGGGTTCACACTGCCGCTGGGGGGGAAGGACGACACCTTCTGCCCCCTGGGGTTCACACTGCCGCTGGGGGGGAAGGACGACACCTTCTGCCCCCTGGGGTTCACACTGCCGCTGGGGGGGAAGGACGACACCTTCTGCCCCCTGGGGTTCACACTGCCGCTGGGGGGGAAGGACGACACCTTCTGCTCCCTGGGGTTCACACTGCCGCTGGGGGGGAAGGACGACACCTTCTGCCCCCTGGGGTTCACACTGCCGCTGGGGGGAAAGGACGACACCTTCTGCCCCCAGGGGTTCACACTGCCGCTGGGGGGGAAGGACGACACCTTCTGCCCCCTGGGGTTCACACTGCCGCTGGGGGGGAAGGACGACACCTTCTGCCCCCTGGGGTTCACACTGCCGCTGGGGGGGAAGGACGACACCTTCTGCCCCCTGGGGTTCACACTGCCGCTGGGGGGGAAGGACGACACCTTCTGCCCCCTGGGGTTCACACTGCCGCTGGGGGGGAAGGATGACACCTTCTGCCCCCTGGGGTTCACACTGCCGCTGGGAGGGAAGGACGACACCTTCTGCCCCCTGGGGTTCACACTGCTGCTGGGGGGAAGGACGACACCTTCTGCCCCCTGGGGTTCACACTGCTGCTGGGGGGGAAGGACGACACCTTCTGCCCTCTGTAGGGCCGGTAGAGAGACCTCGGTCCCATCTCTACCTGCCATCTGGAGGTCATCCCAGGACCAGTCAATGAAGTCTGGTTCTGCTTGTCGAGTAGGTTGGGGCTGCACAAGGCTGAGCAGGTGTTGGTAGTCCTGCTCCAGCTCCCACTCTCTCGTTACCAGGTGGGTCATGTCTTTGCTCACCTCGCCTTCGTCATCCCAGACATACATGCCCATCCGGTAGTCGTAGATGTCCCAAAACCTAGACCCCTCCGTGCTGCCAAGATCAATATCGTCCTCCAAGGCATCCCATAATAAACCCGGGCCATCATAATCATCCCCCTCCGGTAAGTCGTGTTCAGACGTCCAGGGGGTAAGTCGAACGGTATGCCACCAGAGGGCCTGGTATGCGTTGTCTAGCCAGAGCTCTCGCCATACCAGGGTTTCTAGTCTTGTCACCCACTCATCCAGGGGCTGCTCTCCCAATAGATACATCCGCATCGCCACACGCTTCTGTAGCCGCTGCTCATCACTGGGGAGACTCTCACCTCGCCGCCATTGGGCATCTTGCAGGGCATCATACCAGATTTCCTTTCTGTCTGTTTCCCTGTAGTCTGCGGCCTCCTTCTCATCCTCATCATGGAACGCTGTCCGAAAACTAGCCGGTTCCATCCTGCTGTAGCCAGGGGCGCTGTACGGATACTAGCGTTGCCCTCAATTTGTACTCCACGGAATGGTGTCTCCTGTAGCTGTCCTTCTGACCGTGGGAACAATTCCACCACTTGCCAACAAATGTAACGGATCTACTGGCACCCCGACCGGGTACCTCCGTTGATGGATGCGTCCTAGCTTGCGTCGAGGCCTACAAGCACCGCACCGGACACCAAAACCACCACAGACTCCAAGGATAGTATGACAGGAACAAGCGTTCAGTAGTTACAGCTCAAGGGAGTATGCAGAAGCATAGCAATCCCCAGTATGATAGCGATCCCCTCAAATAACGAGACGAGGCTACGTTTTGAAGGGTCAAGAAGAACTATATCTTTAATGACAGGGAATCTCCTTTTATGCAATGTGCCCTCTGAAGGGCTACACCCACATAATTATCACAACAGCCAATTATATACATGGTTCAACCCCCACGTCTCCTCCCCTCAGATAACAGGTAACACAATTAAAACAGACACAATTTTAACCACATTCTGGATGTACCCCAAATACAGGGGGTACACCTTTAAGTCCCGCACCATTCAATATCTCTCACCCAGGGGAACAACATATACAAAAATGGCATTAATCAGACCAGGGGTTCAAAAGTTAGTAAAAGTATGTTTTTACACATAACACACAGACATTGCACATATCCCCCATACAATACACATATAGGACAATAGGTGAGTCACACCTCCCTGGCAACTTGGATACAATCAGACATTAATTAGATCATTCTTATCAGAGAATGAAAACACTTTGGAAAATGCAAGGATCCTTTACAACTTTCTTATCTCTTGAATCTCTGTAATAGGATTATCTATTAGCCTAGGTCTGCAAAAGTCTGGCTAATATTCTGAGCCAATATATTCTGTAGAACATCAACCAACATATATATAGTAGGATCATATTTTAACCATAATAATCATAAAACAGGGTAAAACAGTGATGGGTTCCGCTACAGTCATCTTGGACTTCACTCCCTAATCTAAATATTATATCCCCCAGTTTGCTTTATAAAGGCACACAACTCTTCCAGGTGTTCTATAACATACATTTGTCAGCAGGTATGTACCAATAAACCCATCTATCTACCTGAAAAATCTTGTATAGCATTGTGGAATATGATGGCGCATTAAAAATAAAAGATAATAATAATAATATATATATATATTAAGGTCATGAAGTCTTTTCTTATCAGACCATGCCCCAGTGCTGATGGTGGTATGTGTGTGTGTGGTGGTGGTGGTGGTGGTGGTGGTGGTGGTGAGGGGGGGGGGGGGGCGGTGGATAAAGCAGAGTGCCCCATCTACAGCCCACTGGAAGATAAACTCGGCTCAGACATCTTCCCAGTGGAGAAAACCAGGTGGTACCCTGTCAGGAGCACGACTGTACCCAGATCATGGCCTCACATGGTAGTGGAACCTCCTCTGCCAGACACTGCTTCCTGGTCTTATAAATAGTCAGCTTCACTAATGCCAAGAGTAGTTTGATGAGGAGGTCCCTGGCCCTATTACTCAGGGACACAGGGAGCCTGAACAAAAATATGTGAGAGGAGAAATGGAGCCGGAACTGCAGGAGGAGGTCCCCCAAAGAGTGACAAGAGGGTCGCCAGTCTGGCACAACAAATTAAATGAGGTAAACCAACTCCATTGCCACAGAATGGACAAGTGGCTGAAGAGTGAAGACCAGCCAGGTACTGTCTCCTGCTCAGTGCACCATGGAGCACTCTCCAACTCAAGCACCTGGTGGATTATGGAACAAAAATGGTATATAGTTCTTTTTCGCCCTCAGCTGATAGGACGCTCCTCCAGATTTGGACCAGTCACAATGGCGAGGAATGCACAATATTGAACACGAGAGAATACAAGCTCTTCCTCGGCATGCCCAAAAGCATGCCAAAGGAGAACTGGACAAGGTGTAATAGGTTTGACTATGGATCTACAGATAGTACCTCTGTTTATGCTGCTAATTTCTCTTCCTATATAACCAACTTTGCCAAATTATTTTCCTTTGCACTAGAAAAATAATTATCTCTACTTAAAGTGACTATTTGATCTTATTAATCATTTGTGAACATATTTTCTTTTATCAAAGAACCAATTAATTCATGAATTATGGCATATTTAATTAATTATTTGTCCCAATTACTACTTTTTTTTTTTAAGTAATTTTTTCGCACTCCAGCAAGGTGCTTGAAGAGCAAAGTAAGTGTGTCTGCATCTAAGCACCTCGGTGGGTGGCCTGTTGTTTCTTGGCAAGAAGGATCCAAAGAAGATTCCCCAACTCGGCTACAGATGCACGAGGGGGGCTAATGTGGGCCTCTGCACCCCGTGAAAAAGCCTGGGAAATCTACATGCGGCTCTTACATCTTTATGCTAGAATAAAAACTGATAAGCCCTGCATTGTTTTCATTAATGCAGACAAGGCCGTTTGTGGAACTTGTGTAAACACGGCACAAATATGTACAGGCTTTTGCACATCTGCCAACTGTTTTTCTAAAGTCTCCAGAGATGAGAGGGGGAAAGAAAGCTCAGTCCAACCAGTATTTGGACGTACAGTATTCCCCCTTCGCAGCTAAAAAAAAAAAAATTGGCGCAATCCAGACTTGTATATAGTGTCAGCGTGGGAATGTTGCTTTAAGAGCAGAGTTGCCTTGGGCAAGTTAAAGCCAGTTTATATTAGGGAGAGAGGATTCCCTCACTGAAGCTGAACATGCCGCAATGTATACTAATAAAAAGTAGCAGACATAAATGAATGGTAATCCACAGGTTTATTTAGCTGGGACTTGTTGCCTTTTTTCTGACCTATGTTAACCTTTCTTTTAAAAAAAATGCACACCTTGTAAGTGAAGATTTAAATAACAAGACTCTTGGTCTGCTCTGAGACCCACTTGTCTGGTTATTTGAAGCAAGATTGTATTTTTTTAATTGGGGTTCATTATTAATATTGAAATAAAAAAAAAAGATTCTAAAATGTTTTAACTTTATGGTGAAGCTAGGTTACAAGGGGGCACATAAATAGCCACTGTAGTGCGCATAGAACGGGGTTTAGTTGTTACTGACAATCAACAGAATCATTATATGTAGGAAAAAGTCAATGTAGCTTGGAAACTGACATTTTAAATTAGCATTGTTGTATTGGACAGTACAAGTGAAAGAAGACACGTATTGGGTGTGCCTGTAAGAGCCAATGTGCAGCCTGTGACTGTAAGAGCCTATGTGCAGCCTGTGTCTGTAAGAGCCAATGTGAAGCCTGTGCCTGTAGAAGTGAATGTGAATCCTGTGCCTGTAAGAGCCAATGTGCAGCCTGTGACTGTAAGAGCCAATGTGCAGCCTGTGTCTGTAAGAACCGATGTGAAGCCTGTGCCTGTAGAAGGGAATGTGCATCCTGTGTCTGTAAGAGCCAATGTGCATCCTGTGTCTGTAAGGGCCAATGTGCATCCTGTGTCTGTAAGTGCCCAAGTGCAGCCTGTGTCTGTAAGAGCCAATGTGCAGGTTGTGCTTGTAATAGCCAATTTTCATCCTGTGTCTGCAAGAGCCAATGTGCAGCCTGTGCCTATAGGAACCAAACTTCCAAGCAGTAACCTCTCTCCTCCTCTACATCACCATCATCCCATTGGCCATCAAGTCCTCTCAGTACAGTTAAAGTGAAGTTAAATTATATGGGAAAAATGGGAAAAATCTGGTGTCCGGAAAGGATTATTTCAATATACATTGATTCCTATGGGAAATGCTTGTTTAGAACTCAACCTATTTGGAGCTCAACCTGCCGTCCAGACAAAGGACGAGAACCAAGTTACCACTGTACATATATATATATATATATATATATATATATATATATATATATATATATATATAGGTTTTTTAACTCGTTTTAGACACTTTAGACATTCAAATGTGAATACTGTACGGTGGAGGGCTTCTATCGCTCTTTTGCCCACTATATATTAAATGATTGTCGTGGTGAACTACCTACTCATAAGGTCCACAACACAAGCTAAGGAACCGGCCCCACGCTGATGTTTGGCAGTTACCTTGAAATGACTGTCTGTGGGTAGGATTCCCAGCTTGTGTATAATCCAACCTTGGCTATGCATAAAAGCTGTGTAATGCAGCAGGCATAAGCTTAAAGGAATCCATGTTTAAAACGGTTTATGGATTGAAGAGCGAGGCATTTGTGTGCACATTTTCATGTACCTGCTCAGATATATATATATATATATATATATATAATTTATTTTCTTGAGCATTAAGGTGATATGTCTGAACTAGCCCTGTCTGCATCCCAGAGTCAGCTACATCAAAGTATCGTAGTATTTGTCTGCTAAGGTGCAAAGTATTCCTTTAGTGTGTGTGTTACATATTGTCTGAACACTGAACAGTTTGCAGACTTTACTCTGCATCTCATGGGGAATTTAGATTTTATGCTACTCAGATTTGTGTCAGATTAAGGTTACCACAAATATATATAGAGATGAATAATCAGAGTTTTGCGCAATATGATACCTTTTTTATTGGACAAACATATCAAGAGTATCTCTCTCGTTTCCAAGTCCAGAGCAGAGATTCACAGTGACTGCCATCATGATTCTGTTCGGTCATTATTCATGATATCTGTCACAGTCTACACCAGGGTTTGTCAACCTTTTAATACCTACCACCCACCGTGCCGCAGTAACCAAATTTCCCCTCTCTCATTTCTGGTTACACAAATCTTATGACTCTAGCTACATATCACCCTGTACTTACTAGATAGTGATCCATTCCTGACAGCTGCCCCTAGGTTCTCTCACCAGTTCTCCAATCAGCCAAGCATGGTGCTGCGGGTCTCTGGTGTGTGACGTCACTCGTCAGCGACGCGACCTAGCGATTACCCAGCGCCCACCATGAAAGCTTGAATTGCCCACTAGTGGGTGGTAGTAACCAGGATGACTACCACTGGTCTACACTTTGGTAATTATAGTCACAGACTACACTTAGGATCTTATAGGCACAGGCTGCACTTTTGTTTTTATAGGCACAGTCAACACTTTGGTCATTTTAGACACAGGCTGCACTTTGGTAATTTTTTGGCACAGGTTGCATTTTGGTATCCATAGACACAGGCTGCACTTTGGTCCTTTCAGGCACAGACTGCTCTTTTGCTCTTGAACGCGCTGCTTTTGTAGGCACTAACAACGCTATGCCACAGTACAGAACTTTATTCCACTTCTGAAAGACGTTGAGTTCTGAGCAAATTTATATATATGTATGTCTATATATATATATATATATATATATACAGACAAGGGAATTGCCCGTCAAAAGATGACGGCAATAAGTCTGGCAATGCTGTTTGCCACACAACATCATGCTTTGCAATGATCACCTTCAGCACTCCTGGCAATGCTGTTTGACACACAATGCAAGGCTGTGCCCCCTCTAAGGACCTTCGGCACTCATCGGGGCCCCCGCTCTGAGCGTCTTTGGCGTTCATTGCAAGCCTCTCTCCCATGTACTTTACAGGCCTCTGGGTTTGGCCTTGTGTATTACTGGCTTCGGCCTCATTTTGATCCTGTTTGAGAAATTTTATGTTTTTTCGGCCGCCATTTTTTTTCTTGCTTAGTTGGTTTTCGATCGGCAAAAAATGGCAAATATGACTCAAATTAGCTTGCAACCTCACTCACAGGCTCCCTGGCTCTCCCCCTGTGCTGTGTGTGAGTGTGTAAGTAATTTTTTAAAATTATTTTGCTTTTTTGGGGGGTCTTTAGAGTTGCGTGTTTGAAAAAGTTTTTGCTGTAAAAATCGTAAAGTACGGCTTTCGGCGCTGATCGAGGCCATCGACATGAGCGCCTTCTGTGCTCATGTCTAGGCTGTTTTAAAGTCTATAAAGGCCTGGCTCATTGCAGCCTAAATCGTGCCTAAGTCCCACGGGCCTCGCGATGAGCGTCTGTGGTACCTTTGGCGCTCATTGCAGCCTAAGTCATGCGGGCCTTGTGATGAGCTCCTACGGCACTCATCCCAAGACTTGCAACGAGCGCCTTCTGCGGTCATTGTGCATGCGCAACCCGTAACGTTTAACATTGCGTGATGACAACTCGCAATTACGACAACTATAAGTAATATATATAAATAAATATAAATATAAATAAATATATATATATATGCAAGTGTAGGTGGACTTATCTCCAGTATATCATAACATGCCATCTATATATAGACTTTTCTGTGTATATGAACATATTTCTCCATAACTCCAATTATGGAGATGCGCTACCCAAGGCCTGGGCCTCATAGTCTTGGGCAAAAACACACCACAGCTGCATCTCTGGCAAGCTCTGTTATAGGAAATAAGCCCCCTAAAATACATATTTTTAAATAGCATTCATATGATAATGTACTTGTTACAAACTATATTATTTAAATTATATCATATAAAATCACTTATGTTTAAGTGGAACTGATCCTTTAACATATAACACTGTAATCATTTTAATCACTAGACATACATAAAATACATAAAAAGCTTTTTACATTATTTGTATTTCGGTGCAAAGATTAAGTACAGGTTATATATGCAAATAGATGGGTTAGCTATTGTAAACACTATAAATCCTACACTTTCCCCTCCCCTTCATCTTTATATTGAGGATTTAATATATGCCATACTTGGCACGGCTTAAATGGGATATAGAGCTTTGTTACTCTTTCCATGGCATCAGTGAAAGTATATAAAACATAGGAACTAGTGTACCAAAGGGAAAAAAAATATTTAAAAAATCCCTTCATATGAGCAATCTGAAGACTGAACTCTGTGTTTTTATTTGCAGAATAAGGGTAAGAAAATGGGCTATTTTATCCCTCAGTTTATATATCATATCTTCAAGTATGTGGCAGGGCACCTAGCCTGGCTGCTCTTGCAAGTACTTTATTTATGAGGAACTGCCCAAAAAATGGAGGGTCTATAATTTAGATAACTTACACATGAGGCGTTGTGGGGTAAACCATTAGCTTCGATTTGGATGACTTAATTAAATGTGTTTTATTAACTTAATTCTTAAAGTGTATGCTCTTTAAGTTTTTATGAATCAAGTAAATGAAATGATTCTGAGATATTCAGCAGTTGTTAGTGCTGTATTATTATGAAAATCAATATATATATATATATATATATATATATATATATACATGGGTGTGTTTCAGCCTAGGCCCATGAGGCCCAGGCCTAGGGCAGCACATTTTCAGGGGTTTCTAGACATGTACAGAAATGTCTATATAGGGAGAATATTCTGTCTGTAAGTGTACCTGGCACTTTCTCACTTACTGTATACTTTACATTGACACATATATAGTCAAGGTGTGTGGGAAACTTGATTGCTTGGAATATAACAAAAGGAAAGGAAGGGGTGTAACTGGGTGGTTGGGCGCTCACAAATCTGAAAGGACCTAGGGCAACATAAAACCTAAATACTCCCTACGTGGGTAGGATTCCTAGCTTGTGTATAATCCATCCTGAGCTTTGCTCAAAGCTGTGTAACACAGCAGGTATATGCTTAAAGGAAGCCATGTTTAAAATGACAATGGATCACAAGAGGGAAGCCTTTGTGGGCACATTTGCATGTCCCTGCCGAGGGTTCCCAGAATGCAGTGTAATAACTGTATTTTTAATTGTAATATGTTTTTTTAACTTGTTTTAGACATACAAATGGTGCACCTGAGTAGTGCAATTCCACCCTACTCCCAGGACAGGAAGTAGTGGTGGATGATAAAAATATAAATTATGGGTGAAAACTTTCATGGGAAAGACATACTGCTCCATAGCTCTAGTGGCCAAATCTGGCAATGCATAATTAAGTTTAATTTTGCTATTTTTGTGTCCCCTGTTCAATAAAGGAATATAGATAGATAGATAGAGAGAGAGATAGGTATATATATATATATATATATATATATATATATATATATATATATATAGATAGAGAGAGAGATACACAATCAGAGAAAGAGAGAGATTAAAACATGTTACACATTTCAGCTCATTTGCTAGTTTCCCAGAGTGCATTGCAAACATTGTACTTCTTATGATATTGTGCTGGAAACATGAAAATAATTATAAATTAGTGAAAATACTGGTAAATTAATTAGTGATTGGCATGTGAGACGTAAACTCTTGCTTATTCAGTTATTAGTGTCTCTGATAATACTTAATTGCAGCTCAAGATTTTTTGTGCAAAACTGCTATAACATTGCATTTTTAAAAATGTCTTTTAAATGCATGATATACAATTTTAGAACGTTGTGGCCCTTTAACATTACATATGGTCTGTATATAGTATGTTTAAATATATATATGCAGAAATTAAAACATGCATTAGCGTCAATTGCAATCCTGGTGTGGATAACGGGCAAATCTGTCAAACTACAAACTAAAATTAATCTTTTGTGTCAGAGCAATGTGTCTGGTTTTATGTTATCAGTAGTAATGCCATCATCAATCTAAGCCCAGGGGCATCAGGTACAGCTAAAGACATTGGGAATAAAGAGTATCAGCAGCAGAGATACTAAATAATCTGTTAAATGTAGAGAAGGGACACAATTTTTGGAAAAAAATACGTAGAATAAAGTTTCCCATGGGAAAAGAATGAATGGAGATAGGAAATGTCCCTCATTACTGTATGAGAAGGCAGATAAGTGGGACGCAGCTCTCCCCCGCACCAGGGAGGTTATAGAGTAACTAAGCCTGGTATGATGAGCGGAACATAGGGTTGGACGTGTTAAGTATGTAACAAACTATCAACTGTGGCAATAAGGAGCAACTTGAAGAGTTAGTTACATTGGCCCTCATTCAATTGCGATTTGGCCAATTGAATAGGGCCCTAAATAAGCACATAACATATTTTTTTTAAATACGTTTTTAGTTGGTGAAAACCTTGCTTTTGGATAGATGCTTACTAAGTAAAAACTTCTTTAAAAAAATATGTTATGTGCTTATTTAGACCCCTATTCAATTGGCCAAATTGCAATTGAATGAGGGCCATTGTATCCAGTTTGCCTGTAACCTGAGGGGGAGGGATTATGTTGCTAAAACATAATCATTCATAAACGATTCTGTCACCCCAAAATCAAGTTATTTTGATGTTATAAAAACCTGGCTATACATTGTATTAGCCATTTTTTTCTAAATCAGGTTATTCCTGAGAGACTCACTATTATTTCTGCTGCATTTTTTATGCAATTAAGCAGCCCCTGAATACTAATTTGCTGCTTTGGTGTGTTAATTAGAATCACGGTGTGCTTGTCTGTCCCTGTGACGGTCAAAACAATGACCCTCCTCACCCATATCAAGCACTCATATCTGCAAATTAGCACACCGAGCTGCATACATGGCTGTATTGCTCAGGAATGATTCATTGCAGAGAAAACAAGCTAATAAAATGTATGTCCAGTTTTTCCATGTTGTTTAAGATTAAGTCAACAAACTGCTACCCATAATGGCAGTCTTTAAATTAGAACTGAATAGAGATCATATCTGAATACACAGCTCCTCCGAGGTGTCCAATCTTGATAAGAGCAAAAGTAAATGTCTACTGCCATTAAAGCAAATTGGAATACAATAAAAAACAATTAAAGACTGTATTTATTTATATTTATATCTATCAAATGCTAGTCCTCTCATTAGCTTCACATTGCAAGATAGAAACCTATCAAGCGGGAGGAAGTCAACAACAGTGATATGAAGATGGGTTAAATCGTACTCTGTGTTTTGTAGTCCTTTAAGAACCCTTATAGTCCTTTATTTGCACTGTGCTCTACAGAAGAAGTACCCGTAATAATAGTAAAAGTTAATTAAAATAAATATTAAATATTGTATGCAATTATTATTTATTGTGGGTAGACTTTGACTTCATTAAACTTCTTTCTTTTAGGGAGAATAAATAAAAATCACAATGACAGCACTGGCATTTTTAGCTGCCACATTTCCATTGTAGCTGATGGAAACTTTCTATTATTAAAAAATGCAGAAATAAACATCCCCACACCTACCACAGCATCATTTCATATAATAGTTAATTAAAAATTGTATTATGTTTTATTTTCTAGGAATAATTCTTCAACAGAGCATCGGAGGCTTCGGAGATCCTTTAAATCCAGACTTCAAATTCTTATCGCAAGTTATTTATTAACATAATAAAGAGACAGATATTTCATGGAAAACGCGCAGTTTCACATGGTTTCTGGTTTTTATTGAAGATAAAATTAGCTTTGGATGCTTTGTGTTGTCTGGAAGGGATTATTATAGTTCCCAGAATTCTGTGGGGTGATAGACTGGACATTTCTCAGCATGGATGAGACCTAAAATATATGTGAAATCATCTTGGTTATTATCTGGCACATAGCGCTCTCCACATATCCATCATGCATTTAAAAAAACAATTGTAGGTTGCTAAAAAAGAGACTAGGCCTGGGGCAGAACTATTGCCAATGCAGCCGGTGCAAAGCACCAGGGCCCTTCTCTGGGGGGCCCAGTGCTCTTAAACTTTTCTTCTTCAATGCCCCTCATGGATCCCAAAACACCCCCTGGTCACCCTTAGCCTCACCATTTCTATCTCCGCTTGTCCTATGCCCCCGCCATAAGATGCGCAGCAGGGAGTGCATTGGGCAGGGGTGGGGCATAAGAACAAATACACAAATAAATATAATAAAATAGTATATATATTATAAATATATATATATATATATATATATATATATAATAAAATATATGTTTAGTTAAATAAATATATATCTATATATCTGTATATAACAATGAGTACCAAACTGCCATGAGGAGTAATGTAAATTGGTTTTAGCAAGTGCAACAAGTACCAAGGTAGCACGAGTACCATGTTTTTTTGCTCATCTAGCTATGTCGAATACCGGAATCGACGAGTTTGGAGGCAGTCAAGTACTGAGGGTACACAAGGTCTGGGGAATAGGGTGTCCTGATAGGAGTCTTTGTCTGCCTCCTCCCCTGGTAGTCAGTTACTAAATAAAACAAATGTAGCCCTATTATATGATCACAACAGTGTCCCCATGCAAGATGCCTCGTTGGCATGTAGCCCCATACAGCCTGGTTGCCTTGAGATAAAAGTAATTACCCTGGGTGTGGGCAGCAGGTCCTGACTGATACACAAATCAGTTCCACATCCCTGAGACTGGAGAATGTGACACATATCCCCTGCGGCTATAGGAATTCAGCTATCGGTCAATATACACTTTTAGCACTCGGAAAATAGAATGTAGAGTAATACTGAGCGCCTCACACAAGGCCGATGTAATGTCCTAACAACAGGAGCGAGCGCTTCTAATTATACATTGATTGTTAATAAAATTCTGATTTAATGATTTGTAATAATATCCAATATTAAGTACAATATTGAAGATTAAAGTGCCAGCCTCCAGTTGAGGTCATCATGGAGAGTTGTGGGGTTTGCTGAGGATCAGGTTTCAAGAATGATCTGAATAGATAAGGGTCCAAACAATCATTAATAGGCGGCCTCCCCAGCACAAGCTTGTGCCGAAGGGTAAGTCTCAAACACTGTGTTGATACATTTGGGCACTAATATTTGACCATTCCTCCTAGACAAAGCCACCTCCACTCTGAACCTTTTTGTGAGTCTTATCTTTAAAATTAACTTTAATATTGAATATTGCTTTATTAAAAAGCTGAAATTAATATTAAATGAAAATCAAAGTTTCCCTTTTTTAATATTAAAATAAACTACCTAAATGTTTGTTTCCATATCTAAACAACAACAAAAGCTATGTTTTCATTTACTCAAATCTTTCAAACAGTCCCTGCAAAGGTCTGCCCCCACAGCTCATACATACAATGTTTCTATTGATAAGAGATGTACTAGCAATTTCTGAAATGCTACTGAGAGACAATCTGTGATTTGCTAGTACATCATGCATACACTGTATGCATGAGCTGTGGGGGCAGACTTTTGCAGGGACTGTTTGAAAGATTTGAGTAAGTGATATATATATATATATATATATATATATATATATATATATATATATATATATATATATATATATTCCATTAACCTGAGGATGTCCTTGGTTGTATTTTGTTTTTGAGACCTGGGAAGTGCTCTGTCTGAGCTGTTATTCACACATTATTTGTGGCGGGCCTCCCAGAAGAAGACATAACACACAGGAATAATATGGAAAATGGGAAAGCTTGTTTCCTGGATGCAGAGGATCAGGAAGTGCTGTGTGTGCTGTCAGCTGTGGGTGTAGGAGGAAATGGGTGTGATCACATTTTGAGGGAAGAAAACATGTTTTAGGGGAAAAAAAGACATAAAACACAGGAGATAGACGTGGGGAGTGATGCGTATGTTTGGGATGGCTCCAAAGCTCCATAAGTGACTATAACGAGTCAGGTATCGGAAAAATAGCTATTAAAGAACCACTGCAGAGGGGATCCTGGTGGCTGGGTTAGCCAGAAGGGCCACATGCCCAGGACGAGATGTGTGCAAGGGAGAAATTGGGCATAGTATATATATATATATATATATATATATATATATATATATATATATATATATATATATACATATATATATATATATATATATATATATATATATATATATATATATATATATATATATATATTATAAATATACTATTAAATTGCCTGTATATATTTTTTTATTTTTCTCTCCCTCCCCCGTGTCTCACCCTTCCCTGTTCCCTGTTTCTCCCCCCCACCTTAACCCCTGTGTCTCTCCCCCTTCCATCCTGTGTCTCTTTCTCCCTCTCCCCTGTGTCTCTTTCTCCCTCTCCCCTGTGTCTCTTTCTCCCTCTGCCCTCCCCTATGTCTCTTCCCCACCCACCCCTGTGTCTCTTCCCCTGCGGTTCTCTTCCCACTCAAAAGTTAGTCTAATTCTAGCTGGATAATATACAAATCTTAGCACATGGAGAACTCCCTAAACAGGTGGCTTTTCTATCTGTTTTTCTTTTTCATTTTTCTTTTGCTGGTATTGTTGTTTTCCTTTAGTATACCCCTCCTTTCAGGGGACTTGTCTGGAAATGGCTTGCCATTTTCCCTCCCCTGACCTTACCAATGCTAAGGCATGGTTCAGGAGGTTTTGTTATATTAAAATTATTGTGTTACCTTGGTTTTATGCATTGTTAAATATTTTTCCTATATTATTCCCATATTATTTTCTGGCACAAATTCTCTCAGTTTTCTCACAGCACCAGCTCGGAAACGCTGCCTTAGCGGGTTCAGACTACGGATCCGTCTCCTCTTCCCACCAACGTTCGATGGAGGTATGATAGCAGCCTACGCCATCTCATCCAATCGCAACCCACAATGACAAACTCTGACTTTACATCTATAACCCATAACGTCAAAGGGTTCAAATCGCAATTTAAGAGGAGACTGTTCTTTCAAGAAACGCACTTGTCCCATAGCAATATACCCAAATTCCTACACAAGGAATATCCTACTTTTTTTTCTACAAGCCACCCTTCTAAAAAAACGGGCACAGCAATCCTCCTACATTAATTTTCAGTTTAAGCTTGAGTCTAGAAAGGTAGACAAAGAAGGTAATTATACTGTCAGGGATCGATTTTTGGATCCAACCTTTCATTGACATTTACTCACCCACTACTTCTCCTTACAATTACAATTCATTAATTAACATACTAAGATTTCTTGAAGGCCAGGATTTAAGGACAGTAGTTATTGTAGGTGACTTTAACCTAACTTTAAAAAAACTTTTTTTAGAAACTCAACAAATAACCGCTTTTCAAACAAGCTTAACCAGATTAATAGATTGTTACACAGCTTGGACCTAGTTGACGCCAGGAGACAGGAAGTTTACATATTATTCCTGACCCACGGATCATATCCTCAATTCTTATAAGCTCCCCACTTTTTGACAACTCTTCTAGGGCTAAAATTATTCCTTGTACGTGGTCTGACCATGTGGCTGTCCAAATAAATCTAAATGTAGGCCCTAATCTGTCTCCACCCTACTCATGGAAAATAAATAACCTTCTATTAACTAACCCTGCCTTTATAACCCATATTACAAACAACCTAAAAACGTACTTTGACGCTAACATCACTCAAGATGTAGGAGTAGGGTGACTCTTGGTGACTCACAAAGCGTACCTCAGAAGCACCATTATCAAACTAGCCTCTAGCCATAGGAAATGGATCCGTCAAAAAGAACAGGATTTAATCAAACAACTTGAATTACTTGAAAAACTAAATCAAAAACAAACCTTAAACTTTTTGAGGCATAAAATAGAAAAGGTAAGAATAGAATTAGGTGGCGTACTATCAGCAATAACAGAAATAACCATTTTTTTATTTATTCTAAAGCCAATAAACCGGACACATTACTGGCTAGAAGGCTTAAATCTAAATACTCCCAAACAAGAATGACCCAAATAAGAACTCCCTTTAGCCTTATCCAGAACATTTTCTTCAAGTTTGATCAAAAATTGGACTCCTTGCAAATTAAATCCTCGGAACTAGCCCTCCAATCATATTTAACTTTGTTAGACCTTCCCTCTATTACCCCTTCTAATTTGCGTAATCTGAATAAAGAATCACGCTTGAGGAGATTCAGGAAACAATCTCTGAACTTAAAAATGGTAAATCACCTGGTCCAGACGGGTTTTCAAACTCGTATTACAAAAAATTCTCTGAAATTCCTATTTCGCACCTTTGTACACTTTTTAACGCCATTCTAAAGGGAGTCCACATGCCCCAGGAAATTAATCAGACATATCTTGTATTATTTCCTAAAGCTGACAGAGCTCCATTGGAAGCCAAAAACTATCGCCCGATCTCATTGATGAACGGAGATGTTAAAATTCTAGCCAAAAACATGGCCAAAGGGATCTCTGGGTTCCTTCCTGAACTGATCCATAAATATCAAACAGGTTTTATACCCCACACAAACTATAGACAACATTAGGAGGACCCTTAATATCCTACCCCTGGCTGGAAACTCTAAGCTACAAATGTGCATCCTTGCACTTGACATCGGAAAGGCATTTGATTCATTTTCTAGCCAGGTTTGGATTTAGGGGTCGCTTCATAAATTTATTAAAAACTTACTGCAAATCCCCCCTAGCCAATTTGAAATTACCCGGTTCTCAAAAAATGACTATTCCTATTTTAAGAGGCACTAGACAGGGATGCCCTCGTTCCCCCATTCTATTTGCGTTGGCTATTGAGCCCTTACCTTAAGCCATTCGCTCTAACACAGAGATTAAGAGTCTCAAAATTGGTAATCACCACTTTAAGTGCTCTTTATTCGCAGACGACCTTTTATGCACATTAACAGATTCAGAGTTCTTCATAGAAGCCTTAATGTCCACCATCAAAGAGTACAGCGACCTTTCAGGTCTTAAGCTTATCTTAGAAAAAAACAAAGCTGTGGACATAGGCTTACCTCGAAATACACTGGAAAATTTTTAATCCACCTATAGCTTTATTTGGCCCAAAACATTTATAAAATATTTAGGTGTTAATATTACTAGAACAATCCCAGAACTTTATAAGGCTAACTTTCCCCCTTTAATCAAAACTTTAACATCAGAAATGGAAGCTTGGTCGAAGCTAAACATTTCTTGGACTGGCCGCATTACCTCGTTCAAAATGAATGTCCTTCCCTGTATTTTATACCTATTTAGAACTCTACAAATTCCAGTGGACAATAAATAACTTAATACATTCCAAAAGTGGATATTTCGATTCATCTGGAGGAATAGACCTCCGAGAATAGCCAGGAGCATTATGTGGAGTCACAGAACCGAGTGGGGTCTCTCATGCCCTAACCTATTGCTCTATTATAGAGCAGCTCAATTGGCATTTAGACCGTTGGCCCACTCAAACAAACATCAACCAATCTGTACGTTTATGGAAAATTCAAAAATGCACCTTTTCACCTGGGATACGATAATCTGGTCTCCACATCTAAATTCTCAAAAACCTAATTACTCCAATCCGTTAACCAATCTAACTATAAAATTCTGGATGGGAACTAATCTCCAGGGTCAATTGGTCCACTCCAAATTAGATAGATTTAGCTCCTGGTTTAGGAATAACATGCAATACAGATGCAGAGAGAATTTAACATTCCTGCAAAAGAATCATTTAACTTTCCCAAATTCAGACATTGGATGACCACAGTTACCAAAATACACAGCCCCCTAGATCATCCTGGCTTTCAATTATCTGCCAAAACCTCCCCCAGACTAAAGGAATTCTGGGGTCTCTTTATGGAATCCTAAACATGCCAGCTAAGGAACAAAAACCTTATTTTATGCCTAAATGAGAGGAAGATTTAGGCCAGGTATGGGAACCCAACAAATGGACTGAAGCATGCTCCAATCTTTCACGAGATTCCATGAGTTACAGTCTCTTAGAGACCTCCATTAAAATTTTACATCCTTCACTCCGTTAAAGATTCATAAGATCACAAAATCTAGAAGTAAGGCTTGCTTCAGAGGGTGCCGAGCAGAGGGTAATTTCTTACACTCATGGTGGACTTGCCCAATAGTCCAAGAGGTGTTTAGACTGTTGATTCAGCTAACACTTTATTTGCATTGTACTATGAAACGAAATGCTGTTAATAAGTTTACGTATGTTCTTAATAAAAATCATTGAAAAAAAAAAAAGACCACTGCACAATGAAATGAGTATTGGTTCAGACTTGATAAAGAGAGGTTGAAAGCTTGTCAATATAAATAAGGCATTGTCCAATACAAAAGGTATTATAATATATTGCAATACTCATTATTAATCTATATACTGTATATATATATATATATATATATATATAAATAATTACTAAATTAATCTCTCTGTATATATACAGTAAAACCCCCGTTATCCGCCACCCACAAGTCTCCCTATTGCCGGATACGTGTAATCGGGAGTCCACGATTTTATGGGTCTAAACAACCCTTAAACCCCCCAAAACCCCTCAAAATGCCCTTAAAAAGGTATTAGCACCTACACCGGGCCATTTAGGGCCCAAAAAAAACAATGAGGAAAAAATTTGCATTTTTTGTATAGTGCCGGTTATGCCGGTTTAGCAGGAGTTTTTTGAATTTGGGGAATTGATGCCGGTGCCGGTTGCTTGAGAGTCCCAGTTAGTAGGGTGCCGGATAACAGGGATTCTACTGTATATATTTATTTTTTTGAAAGCTCTGAGTCTAAATAGGAACATAATTAAGTAGGAAAAAAGTTATAGAGCTGGCCTGGAACACTAGGGTTAGCCAGTAGACCACATGCCCAGTCCGCGGTGTATGGAAGGTGGTCTTGCATGGCTGGCAAGGGGGAGTTGGGCACGGTATATATAAGCTGTTGGCATGGCACCCACCAGACACGCAAAGCTGATGTTACCTGAAAAAAAAAGTCTAGATTTATTCTTCCCTAATGTGTTATTCTTGTTTTTATGTTGTTATTTTTCTTTTTCTATGTTGTCAAATTAAGATGTTTCCGGTGCTCTGATTAATAACATAGAGCAGTATCGATTCTTTGTATGTCCCTTTATTAGAAAATGCTGAATAAGGGAGGCAATACTAAAATACTTTTTTTAATGACCTTTTTTGCATTCCCCCACCTGCCGTTCCTTTAACATTGCTGAACTAAAAAATGAACAGTGCAAATTCCAGCATGTTTTTGCAAGACACTAGGGTTTCATTTATAAAAAAAAAAAGTTTAAAATCATTTAGATAACTTACATTTCCTCAGCCACATTCATGCACGTCTAGTTTTTATTATATCAACATATATTGTCTACTCGTTAGTATATAGTTTCTGAAGAATACATTGAATGGATATATATATATATATATATTTATATATATATATATATATATATATATATATATATATATATATAATTTAAATGTATATGTAGAATGCTCTTGACTTGATGACGTCCAAAATACTGAATCTGTATTTATTATCTATAAACTTTAGCTTTTTTAACTATTCAAATTTACTTTGCTGGAGGGAAATAATTGCTATTCTGCTCTTGAGGCCTCTGCAGGACCCTGTGAAATCCACAATACATTGGTGGAAGTTGTACGGATGTGAGAAGTGCCTTTACATTTCTGCAAAGATATGGTTGTATTTTCTTAAGCAAGGAGTCTGCTTCTGGGCCAATAGGGGGGGAGGGTGTGGTGACAATTTCAGTCTTATCCAAATATATTAACAAAGGCTCTGTGGTTCCTCCTCCGCCACTCATAGCCAAAACACACTCTCTCATTGTGCAGTTCTCAGAATATCGTAATAAAACACAAAATGGATTCCTGTAATTATAAACAGAGTCTTCAAAAATTCAGATTTTCCCCCAAAAAGTATTATGTTCATGGCTTACGCAGCTGTTAATATTGTTAGTTTTGTACATAATTGACAAGAAAGCATCTTTTTTTTCTTAAACTGCACTGGTCATTTAAAGGGACATGGGATGTGTGTGTTATATACCTGCATATCTATTTACTTGTATGTGCTTTATTTTAAAATATATGTTTAGAAGCTCCGTTTTACTTCCTAACATAAAACAAATAGTACTTGCTTGCGTATGCCCTCTGCAGCTCATGAAGAAACAGAATTGGTAGTTCTGGTTGTGCACTGTATCATACTAACCAATCAGTGACCATGTCTCAGCAGTATGTTGCAGCATGTTACTGAGACTTTGCCTCTCATTAGCTAGTATGAGACACTGCACTGTTAGTACTACAGTCTGTGTCTTCATGAGCGGCGCAGGGCATAATGTTGTAGTTTATAAATAATGACGTTTTTCCCAAATTACAGTAGTATTGTAATGTGACATAAATGTAGAATTTATTACACAACCTGGTTTGGATCTCGCCCCTCTGTATCGCTGTGGCTTCCTGCACCTGTCAGGGTGTTGGGTGATCTCCCGGCCCTCTATATTTTGCCTACTGGTGGATCCACAACCACTTAGGGCTAAACCAAGGTAAAGTGTGGCCTGTACTGTGAGAAAAGGATGTGCACATGAACAGATAGCAATCGCACATTTTGTGGTTGGCTGTGTCATGCTTGGCATGTCAGAAACCAGTCTTGTACAGTTATTTCATAAAACACTTTACTAAATTGCAGTGGTGCAGTAGGTGCAAAGCACCATTGCTCACTTCATGGTAGGGACAAACCTCGGATTTAGGGGAAATCTTAATTTATATGGGGAGATGAGCCGAAAGTTATTTTTACAATAAGGCGATCTGATCAACTCGGGATAATCAAAATATACCCTAAACACCCCACATGACACCACACCCGTCCGCCTCACTTGCCAGAAGCAAAATGGTAGATTACACTACCACAGTATAAAACTGAATATAAAAGGTAATACAAAATGGGCTATATTGTATCCTAAAATAATATGAAAAGTGAGTTATTGCAAGGTCCTATGTAACCCACGGCCTCACAGAGCACTTGGATTTTTATTTAATCTATGTTAATATGGACATAATTCTAGATATTCTATATATTTAAGGGACTTTGTCTCATAAAATTCAAGTTTATTTAAATTCTGCACAAAGACTTAAAAAGTAAAATATTGTTGAGATTTCCAGTATTGTTTGTAATTCATAACTATGCAAATATGGATCTCACAGATACTTTTTGATTGCTTTGAAGTCCTAATTAGTTTTTTCTCTTTTTTGCCTCATTCAGTCTTGTCCAATTCTCTGTGACCTCATGGACCGTAACAAACCAGGTACATCTTTATGCTGATCTGCTTGATATTTATGGCAGAAATACTGCAGTGGGTTGCCAGTTCCTTCTCCAGTGGGCCACAGCATACTGTTCCTGGCATTCCAAGGTGGTCTCCCATTCAAGTACTGACCAGTCCCAACCCTGCTTAGCTTCAGGGTGATGTGACCTCTTAATTCCCTGACTGGAATCAAAACCAGGTTGCAGCGGTGAAAGCACAGAATCCTAACCACTGGACCACCATGGAACCCTTTTAGAAGTTCTTATTAGTAGAAAAAAACAAAACAAGATCAACCTACCCCAGTATTATCAAGCAAATTAACCTACTAACATGCACAATAATGCAACACAAACAGTTCTGAATATCTCGGTAATGATATACTGAACAGAAAATTAGGTGTACAGCTTATAGCCAGTTTTGAGCTTGTTGTTAAGGTGATAATGTTCCTAGAAAGCTAAATGCTAACGGAAACGCAAGATCTTATGATGGAACAGATGTTGGCAAGTCAACTGGTTCTCAAGACTTCCTCAAGATGCAGGGCCGTGCATGTGGTCACCAGAAGAATTCAACTTCTTCATTGCCTTGATGTGTTCTGTAGGAGGGCAGGAAGTACAAACTGTGAAGGAGAAAGTAAATATTGAGGGAAATTATTTTCAGATGCTTATAGAACCCTTGAGAAAATGTAACCCAATACATTGATTCAGGAAAGCACTCTTTTCAAGAAATGCTTATATGCAGATATTACTTTGTTTGCGGGTATATACATTTCAGTTTTGTCCTAGAAGAAAGGACATATAAATTACCTTAATCATATATATATATATATATATATATATATATATATATATATATATATATATATATATATATTCCATTAATTGTGATCACCCATAGGTCATTTCTTCTCATATTAGAGTTTTACTGGCCTGTCTACATACTATCAGCCTTATTAAATTGTGATTCAACCAATTGAAAATGTCTCTATATACGGTAAGCACTGAGCATATGTTTTTTTACAGAAGTTTTTAGTTAGTGAAGACCTTGCTTTTGGATAGAAGTTCACCAACTTAAAACTTCTGTAAAAAAAAATATGCTCTGGGCTTATATAGAGCCCTATTCAATTGGCAGAATCACAATTTAATAAGGCTGTATATGTCTAGATACATATTTACCTGTTTACCTATCTAGATCCCGATCTCTCTATCTATCTATCTATCTATCTATCTATCTATCTATCTATCTATCTATCTATCTATCTATCTATCTATCTATCTATATATCTATCTATCTATCTATCTATCTATCTATCTATCTATCTATCTCTCTCTCTCTCTGTGTCTGTCTGTCCATCTATCTACATCCATATCTATATGTCTATCTATCTAGATACACATTTACCTGTCTTCTTATTTAGATCCATATCTATCTATCTATCTATCTATCTATCTATCTATCTATCTATCTATCTATCTATCTATATATCTATCTATCTATCTATCTATCTATCTATCTATCTATCTATCTATCTATCTATCTATCTCTCTCTCTCTGTGTCTGTCTGTCCATCTATCTACATCCATATCTATATGTCTATCTATCTAGATACACATTTACCTGTCTACTTATTTAGATCCATATCTACTGGATCTATCTATTATTATTATTATTATTATTATTATTATTATTATTAACCTTTATTAGTAATGCTCCAACATATTCTGTAGGTCTGTACAGGGGATAAGAACAAGGAAGAATACAATCTTACCAAACTGTAGAAAATGGAGGGCACAGTTTTTAGCTTAGAATCTTCAGAGAAAGTGCTTTTTTCTAAAGCACCCAACAAGATTGGAAACTCACTACTTACAATCCATTCATCTATCTATCTATCTATCTATCTATCTATCTATCTCTATATCTATCTATCTATCTATCTATCTATCTATCTATCTATCTATCACTATCTATCTATCTATCTATCTATCTATCTATCTATCTATCTATCTATCTCTATATCTATTTATCTATCTATCTATCTATCTATCTATCTATCTATCTATCTATCTATCTATCACTATCTATCTATCTATCTATCTATCTATCTATCTATCTATCACTATCTATCTATCTATCTATCTATCTATCTATCTATCTATCTATCTATCTATCTAGATTCATGTCTATATGTCTACCTGTCTATCAACCTAAGTTTTTATGGAAACATTTATTTATCTTTCTTTAACATTTGGGACTCTGTTACAAAAAATACTTTAAACAAAACACTATATAAAAATTATTAATTACCTATTTTGCTGCCGAAATGAGCCATAGAGGCAGAACTGTGAGTCACATAAACACCTCATTAAAGCCATCCTGGCATATTGAACGTATATCCCTCTAACAAGATCTGGACGTTGGGCCATAAACATTTCCTAAATGGCTGCCCCAAGGGGAACCTGCCTGTAAAATGTCATGGCTGATAGGTATTCACACCCACTGCTGACCCCTGCAAACTAAACATACACACTTAGCTGGCTAGCAGCCAAGAATAACCCGCTCCTTTAACTCCCTTCCTTCCCGAGCTATTCTCATTATCAAATTAGCTCCATCATCGAGTTACAGGCAAAATAAATATAGTTACACATTACAAGAGCTTAGTACAAGATGGACGGAGTATTGATTGGTGCTTCCCAAGTGATTTCAGCCTAGGCTCACAAGATGTTTATAGAATCAGAGGAGTCAAAATGGTTTCAATGGATTCGAAATAAACCCATCCTCCCTGGACCACAAAATGGCTCCTGTGGACCTGTACAACCCCCCCCCCCCCCCCCCCCAATGAATACAAATCATAATACAAAATAAGGTGCAGAAGTGTACAAGCACCATCCTATATCACAAAATGGCTCCTGCAGAACTGTACAAGCCCCTCCCTCTGAATAAAAAAAATGGCTACTGTTGAACTGCACAAGCTCTTTCCCTGTAATACAACATAAGGTGCATAACTGTACAAGCACCATCCTGTACAACAGAATGGCTCCTGCAGAACTGTACAAGCCCCGCCCCTGAATAACAAAATGTCTACCGTTGAACTGTACAAGCCCCGTCCATGAATAACAAATTGCTTCCTGCGGAACTGTACCAGCCTCTCCCCTGAATAACAAAATGTCTACTGTTGAACTGCACAATGTTTCCTGCAGAACTGTACAAACACCATCATGTACCACAAAATGGTGTCTGTGGAACTGTACATGCCCTTCCCCTTAATAACAAAATGGCTACTGTTGAACTGCACAAGAAAGGTAAGGTGCTCTAGGAACCAGTGCTATGTACATTTGATTTTTAACTCAAACGCAAAGCCCTCCATTCTTTTGCAACCTGTTTAACCCCTGTATAGTGCTAGAAAAAAAGGATAATAATAATAATAATAACTCTTCTCATATGAAACAAAATGGCTCCTGTGAAACTGTACAAAATGAAAAGAACACAGTTTGGGTAACACAAAATTAAGAAGAGTGAGCAATAAAATATGTCATATGTGTATATGTATAATTCTCTCAGCAATCTGTACTTTAGTGAGATATTTGTTTCTTTTCAGGCATGTGACCTCTATGAGTTGTTCAATAATTACTTTATACATGCTCATTGGTTGACAGAGACAAGCCCACAAGCTGTGCACAGACAAGCATTTTCTAATTTTTCATATAATATTTTACGCCAGTTTTTTTGTATACATATTTATTTGCCAGTCTTTCAGATGCAGTCCCATATAGCATAGACAACATGCAATGGTTTTCAGAAAATGAATAAAGCTACATTTAATTTATTATTTATTATATACAGTCTAATAGCGAGGCTATTCAATTGCTCCAGGTCGCGAGTTGTAATCTTGAAGCCAGCTTACTAAACCATGCACTGGTTCGGAGCAGTTGTGGGCGGGGACCATATCAATTCACCAAGCCCATTTCGAATCAGCCAATAGAAATTGAGACTGTCATAATTCCGGCAGTAAAACATGGAGGTTACGTGTCAATCAATTAGGTTCGGGGGTCCGATATTCGATCAGACTCGCACAACTTTGAAAATGAAGAATTATGAAAATGAATGCCAATACTGTACTAGTCCACATGGGTGGCCTGATATGTATTAACCCATTGAGTCCTGAGATCGATATAACCCCAAAATGAAACATAAAATGAAAACTTATTTCCTGTATTTGTGCGGGCTTGAGACTTGAGCAATTAATTCTAATGTCTATCATCACTCTCCCTGTAATTTGAAGTGCAGGATTACTGTTTTATTAGCATTTACAGTGCTACGAATAGGTGTTTAACCCCTTTGCGGGTCCTCTCGAATACATGTAGGATTTTCTCCTTCCAAGAGTGGTTATGTTTGCGAGCTTGGGGTATTGGAGCAATTGAATAGCGATTTGCGATTTTAGCAGGATGGTGTTACGAGTTTGACAGCGGACATTTTTTCAAAGTCGTAACTCATAACCCAATTGGAGCCCGCAAAATGACGCCAATTGAATAGCAAATTTGACTGTAAGCTTACTTACGGGCCTCCTGATCTCAAATTCGGACACTTGAATGAGGCTCATTGTCTCTAAATAGCACACTTGATAACAAAACTTAGAGCAAAGTCCTATAGGGTAACCCTCCCCCTCAAACTACAGACACACAAGCAGAATAAGATGGAATCCCCCATGACACAGAGTCAACTAAATATACGATTATCTATTATATTCCTGTTATTTTATTATATATGTCCCAAGCATGTGAAGTTTTTACCAAACTACATGGATAGCTTGTTTAAGTGGAATTGTACATATAATAGGTATTAGATTAAAAGTTGTTTTCTTTTGTTGTTTTTTTTACTTTTCTAAAAATATTTTGCCTTTTATCTTGTTTTTTTAAAAGAATGTATTCTATATATGGAACTCCGTTGTACCTTTAAAAATGGAGACAGCCATGTGCCTTAAACCAGTCTGGCTCTAATTGTGTGTCAGCTTTAATATTATATATCCAATTATACGCAATTTTTTGGGGCTAATTTGTTATGTCTATGAAAATGCTTTTTTTTCTATGAGGATGTAACAAATGCTGAGGAACTGATGCCATTTAAAACAAATTCTTGAAGCTTGTGAGATATTTAAGGCAGTGCGCGCACTCCCATCTGTGCGCAATGATACAGCAATTATAATTTCTTTCATGCCATTTAGTCTTTTGAAGAACCACACAAAATTGTTTTAGACTGGAAAAAATATATAGTGTTATTTATTTTTATTTTGTTTTGCTTATATATAAATATGCTACGGTGGATGCTTCCATTTTGTGTCTGCTCATCAACGTTCAATGCAAAGGAAGCTTCTATTTGCACAGTGGAAATACAGCATCTAAAATTGGTATTACATAAGTGTATAAGTTTCCAAGAAGGAGATTATGTAAACAAATATTTAAAATTTACTTGAAAATAGGGAAATGTTTATAATGTAATAAAATACAGCCATTTATTTATAACTTTTTCTATGTGGTTATGCTGAAGTCAAGCTGCTATTTTTGTTTCTACTGATCAGCTTCCTGAGATGGGAGGAGATTTGTATTGGCCCTTTAGATGCTCCAATACGAACTGTCTCCACAGTGTGCTAAACATAAATCCTGACCTGTGTAAGATTCTCTGAGGTGAGTGAAGTACTGCTTTAGGCTACATAACCTCCTCTATATATGTATATATATATATATATATAATATATATATATATATAATATATATATACAAATGTAATCAGAGTACTGACGTATATATTAATACCTTTTATGAGTTTCTGTACCCCAGTGGGACACCACTTTTCACAAAACAACCACTCCATCCAACACCTTAAAATAAAAATGCTCAGAGGTCATTTTAAAAACACACAAGAAAGAAAGACATTTGAAATCAAAATTATAACACACTTTAATACGATAAATACGGGACTTAATGTAATTATGGAATTTTTATTGCATTATCTTAACTTCTTATAGCCTTCTATATTCCTTATATTATGTTTTTCTCTTTTCTTTGTTTTTCTCTGCTTGCCATATTTTGCGTTTTTTGTCAAACGAAAATCGGCTAAGCAAGGGAAAATGGAGGACGAAAAACTTAAAAATTCTGCAACAGGATGAAAACGAGGCTCAGCAACGCCAGGCACGCAGAACTTAGAAAATATACGACGCCAAAGACAGTAACACACATGAACAATGTGGGACTTAGAAAATACACGACAATGAAAACAGCAACACTTACACTAACAAAGCCAGGCACGCAGGTGCTCAGAGGAGCAAATTGTGTGTCAAACAGCATTTCCAGCCTTACAATTTCCTAGTGTTATAATACTCTTCTTCACAGCTGACCAAATAGAACATTCTCTTCTTAATATTTTAGCTTCAGCCTCATGATCATACCTTCTAGTGAACAGTTTGTCTTGATTTCCTGAAGTATTGATTTATTGGATCTTCTTGCAGTCCAAGGGACTCTAAGCAGTCTTCTTCAACACCACAATTCAAAGGCGTCAATTCTACGGGGCTCAGATTTCTTTATGGTCCAGCTCTCACATCCGTATGCTACTACTGGGAATACCATAGTTCGAACTATGCGGACCTTGGCTGATAGTTTAATATCTTTACTTTTTCTAGCTTGTCCAAGCTTGCCATAGCTTTCCTTCCCAGAAGCAAACATCTTTTTTTTTTTTTTTTTTAATTCTTATTTTTTATTTTCAAAGAATATCAGTAAAATACAGAATACGTCAAGCATGTAACATATATAAACCTGTGCATACCATAATAAATAACTTTTCTTTTTATCACAAAACCGTTCAGGTAAACATCTCATAAAAAGTGAGAATAACATTAGAATCTCTCCTAGGGTTTGGGTACTGGGGATGGTATAGGATTTACAACCGCTATTTTAATTAAGTTATTATCCTTTCCCTTACCTCCACAAAGATTATAAGTATAGTCTGTAAGTCAATTCCCGGAGAGTTAGTTTATTTTTTATAAAAACAAATACTATCTCCAATTGTCACGTACTGAATTAAAAGAATGTGACGAGTTCTCCTCCTTTCCCGTTATTCGACAAAGAAATTATAGTTACCTTCTGCCTTTCTTAGGCCACCTCATCTTGGGCCTCTAATTTTCCAGATGTCCCAACAGGAGGCCCACCGTTTATATCTCGCGTCAACTTCCGCTGAGAATCGACTCATGGTTTGGATATGGTCAATTTTCTGTAGTACTTCTCTAAATGTAGGTGTAGTGTGTTTCCAGTGCTTCGCTATAATGCATCTGGATGCCAGGAATATTTGATTGGTTAGGAATTGCTCGCTTTTTGTTAGATCCTTGTTCGGGAGTCCTAATTTTGCTTCTTCTGGTTTTTGTTGTATAGCTTTCCCCCATAACTTCTCTAGCGTGCTATATGTTGCCTGCCAAATGTGTCTAATTTTGGGGCATTCCCAAAGCATGTGTGTTAACGAACCAGTGTGTCCACAGCCACGAAAACATTTATCGGAGTGTGTTTTGTTTGAATTGTGTAGTCTCGTTGGTGTGAGGTACCATCTCATGACTGTTTTTAATGTGTTCTCTTTCAAGGTGATGTTTAAAGAAGACCTATTGGCTTGTTTGATGATCTGATTCCATTGTTTGTGCAAACATCTTTTAATTTCATGACTACAGTCACCATCTGCAGAGATCTTGGTTCCAAGGAAAATAAAATCTGTCACTGCCTCCACTTCTTCCCCATCTATTTGCCAGGAAGTGAGATTGCTGTTTTCCATGTTCTTCGTCTTTTTAATGTTGAGCAGCAAGCCAACTTTTGCACTCTCTTCTTTTACCCTCATCAATAAGTCATTTAGTTCCTCCTCACTTTCAGCCATCAGAGTAGTATCATCCGCGTATCTGAGGTTGTTGATATTCCTTCCAGCAATATTGATTCCGGCTTTGGATTTGTCCAGTCCGCCCTTACGCATGATGTACTCTGCGTATAAGTTGAATAAATAAGGTGACTATGTACAACCTTGCTGCACTCCTTTTCCGATCTTGAACCATTCTGTTGTCTCATGTTCGGTTCTGACTGTGGCTTCTTGGTCAACATACAGATTCTTTAGGAGGAGGATAAGATGATCTGGTACTCCCATCTCTTTAAGGACATGCCACATTTTGTGATATATATAAAGGGGGCCCAGCATTTATTTTTGCATTAGGGCCCTCCATTCACTAGCTCCTCCACTGGAATGGGGATATCCTGAAAATCTGAATTGCTCCTGCCCTCGAGAACTGGAGTTTGCAAGCCATCTATTAGATACCCCTTTAATTGCCAGGAGATGTCTCTATCTTCCTCAGAGCACATTTCCTGCATGTTTGTGGTTGCGGAAATATATTTGTTATAACCTGTCTTTAATCTATAGGAAAGCATATCTTGTCAGGATACTTCCTTACATGTGCCAACCTCAGAATCATTTCCCAGTTTATTAAAGCTATGTTAATACCTAGAAACTATTTGACTTCGTTTTGGTGTCATTTTCCCACTAAGAAATAAGATGAAACAGTGCAGTAATCCCAATCCCACTGTACTCCTTTTTTCTACAAGCGTTTGAATACCTAAAACTGATAAGGGGTTTAAATGTTTTAGAAAACATACAAAAAATACAAATATTGCAGTGTTCCATTTTGTTTTCTGAGCAGATTCTTTAATCTTCTTTCTCAAAAGAGTCTGTCCTTGTAATTGAAGGAGATTTTGATTAGTCCAAATGAAAGCACTGGCAGTTGCAACTTCCACATTCCCATGCAGATAGAATCTTCTTCAGCAGGTAGAGCAGCAGAAACGTAAATGGTAGATTCCACTACAGCATAATAGCATAAAAATACAATAAATTAAAGGTGGTATAATTTATTATTCTTAGAGTTTAAAAAAAAGCAGTTGCCTATTTTCATGTTTAACTGTTCAAAAGAGAGTATTTAAAGGACCACTGCAAAGAAAATAAATATATGTCTGATAATGTTGAGTCTGATTAAGAGCATAAATAAATAGGAAAAAAAGTCATACTGATTTTTTTATGCTTTTGCAGGAGTCTGGAGGCATCCATGATACATCGGTGGTAGTTGTGTGTGAGAGAGGGGCGTTACATTTCTGGAGAGCTATGGTTGCATCCAATAATGCAACCTCTTGCTTCTGGGCCAGTGAATGGATGGTGTATGGTGTAAATTTCAATTGTATCCAGTTATCAAACAAAGGCTCTGTTCAATCTCTCCCACCCTTCCCTCCACTGATAACTACAAACACAAACAGTATCATTCAGCTCTCAGGATGTGATGTAACAAACACAAAATGGATACTTGTACTTATAAAAATAGCCTTCGAAATTCAGATTTAAAAAAAGATAAATTATATCCATGGCTTACACAGCTGGTAATATTGTTAGTTTGGTACATACTTGACAAATAAGTGTTTTTTTCTTGAAATGCAATGTTCCTTTAAGTATAGGAATGTATTTAATGCATGTTTGCTTTTTTTTAGGAAGCATTATTCATATTCTCAAGATCACATGAGATTATTATATTCAAGCATTCACCTGTCTGTCTGACATCATTGGTATTGAGGAATGTTGGCGCTGTGTCTCTGTATGATTGACAGCTCCAGGGGTAAATCAGGCAGCGCTGCCAGCAAGGAGTGTATCATATACCTACATAATACACAGTAAACCATCCTGGCATCTGAAGGGCGGTGCCACTGCTGCACTTGACTCATCACATCAACAATTACAAAAATTGATCTGTAGTGAGTATTTTTATTATATTAACTAGCGAATTGCCCGTCAAAAAATGACGGCAATGAAATTGTAAGGTAGCTAATGCTGTTTGGTGTATAATAATGAAATATATAATACATTAATAAATGAATATACTTTACCTATTTTGAAGCATTGTGTTGAAGAGCTGTCAATGTGTTTTGATGTTGCTGCAGCATTAGTGGTGTGGAGCGTGCTGAATGTGTGCAGTGTAACACTGTGCGTGCGCGAGACGAAACCATTAGCGTAGTGGTGTACTTCCACATTGGCGTAAAATGGCGGGTTATCTGTGGTATGCGTCCTTCCGGATTATCCGTCGGTGCTTCGTGGTGTTTTTCGAGTTTCGTGTGGTGTTTTGCGAGTGTGTTGTGGTATTTTACGTGTTGAGAGTGCTGTAGCCTCGTTTTCGTTTTGTTCGTCGGCCATTTTTTCTCTCGCTTAGCGATTTTCTTAGTGTCTAAAGTGTTTTATTTTTATTTAAATGTAGGTGTAACTTGGTTTTTTGAGGTGCTGGATGGTTCCTCTTGCTGTAGGTAAGCTTTTTATGTATGTGTTGTGTGTATTTATTGTGTTTTAAATGTTTGTATGTCGGCGTGCGGCGTCTGATGTTTGCTAGTTCGTAATGTCTGTTAACGTGTCTCGTGTGGTGTTTGGGTGTGTAGCCTCGTTTTCGTTTTGTTCGTCGGCCATTTTTTCTCTCGCCTAGCAAAATTTTTGGGTCTAAACTCTTTTATTTCAAGTGAAATGAAGGTGTAAGTTGCATTTTTGAGGTCCTGGATGCTCCCTGTTGCTGTAGGTAAGCATTTTATGTATGTGCTGTGTGTATGTATTGTGTTTTTAATTTTGTAATGTTCGCGAGTTGCGTCCGAGTGTTGCGAGGCCGTAATGTGTGTTAACGTGTGTCGTATGTTGTTTGCGTTGGTCGTAAAATTTAGCAAGTGTCGTAATTGGTGTGTCGTGTATTTTGCGTTGCGAGGTGAAGTTTGCGAGGGTTGCAGTTGCTGGCATGGAGCGCCTTTGGCGCTCCATGTCAGCAACTGAGGCCCTCGCTTCGCGAGGTCCTCAGTTGCTGGCAAGGAGCGCCTGTGGCGCTCCATGCCAGCAACTGAGGCCCTCGCCCACTGCCCTCGCTTCGCGAGGGCTGCGGCTCGCTATGCGAGCCAAGGCCCTCGCTACGCGAGGCCCGCGGCTCGCACAGCCAGCCCGCAAGCGTTAGCAACAACTCGCATGCTCACAACTATATATGTGATGGGTAGAACAGTAAAAACTAGGGGCCCTATTAAATTCTCCCTCGTAGTTCTCTCGGTGCTCGCAAAAGGCAGTTTTCCTGCTGTTTGCGAGAACCGAATCTCTCGCAGCCTGCTTTACGATATGACTGCGAGAAAATGGCCGAGAATAGGCTCCGAGAGAGCTACGTAGCCTTAAATCTATGCACGAGTCTCGCATATCGTAAGAATCCCTACGTGGACAAAAAGTCCACGCAAGGGATCCGAAAGCCTCTACGTGCTGCCTCGGAACAGCCCGAGACAGCAGTGTGAGGCTCCCCCCTGCGCCCTATACACATCCCCATGCTGCAGGGGTCTCTATCAGGACCCCTGCAGCACCCCCACATTAACCCATTGCAGCGGGGGGCCCCGATCTGCATAGATCAGGCCCCCCGCTGCATTTAAAACTTTTAAATTCCCCGCCGCGGCTCCTTAAAGGGACCGCGGCACACTATTACCCAATCCCGGCCGCGGCACTTAAAATTAACCCCCCTCTATGCTGGGGGTCCCCATCGGGACCCCCGAAGTGTCCCCACATAAACCCATTGCAGGGGGGGCCCCGATCTGCATAGATCAGGCCCCCCGCTGCATTTAAAACTTTTAAATTCCCCGCCGCGGCTCCTTAAAGGGACCGCGGCACACTATTACCCAATCCCGGCCGCGGGACTTAAAATTAACCCCCCTCTATGCTGGGGGTCCCCATCGGGCCCCCCGAAGTGTCCCCATATAAACCCCCTGCAGCGGGGGGCCCCGATCGGCACCGATCGTGACCCTGCTGCAATTCAATTTTAAATTTCCCGCCTCGCGGGTCCTCAAAGGACCGTAAAGGTCCTGAAAGGACTCGCACTAAAAATATTAACCCCAGGCAACTATAATTACCCCATTAACTCATGATGGTCAATCCAGACCACCATAACGCCTAAATTAACCCATTAACTCATGATGGTCAATACAGACCACCATAAGGCCTAAATTAACCCATTAACTCATGATGGTCAATACAGACCACCATAAGGCCTAAATTAACCCATTAACTTATGATGGTCAATCCAGACCACCATAAGACCTAAATTAACCCATTAACTCATGATGGTCAATACAGACCACCATAAGGCCTAAATTAACCCATTAACTTATGATGGTCAATCCAGACCACCATAAGACCTAAATTAACCCATTAACTCATGATGGTCAATACAGACCACCATAAGGCCTAAATTAACCCATTAACTTATGATGGTCAATCCAGACCACCATAAGACCTAAATTAACCCATTAACTCATGATGGTCAATCCAGACCACCATAAGGCCTAAATTAACCCATTAACTTATGATGGTCAATCCAGACCACCATAAGACCTAAATTAACCCATTAACTCATGATGGTCAATACAGACCACCATAAGGCCTAAATTAACCCATTAACTCATGATGGTCAATCCAGACCACCATAACGCCTAAATTAACCCATTAACTCATGATGGTCAATACAGACCACCATAAGGCCTAAATTAACCCATTAACTCATGATGGTCAATACAGACCACCATAAGGCCTAAATTAACCCATTAACTTATGGTGGTCAATCCAGACCACCATAAGACCTAAATTAACCCATTAACTCATGATGGTCAATACAGACCACCATAAGGCCTAAATTAACCCATTAACTTATGATGGTCAATCCAGACCACCATAAGACCTAAATTAACCCATTAACTCATGATGGTCAATACAGACCACCATAAGGCCTAAATTAACCCATTAACTTATGATGGTCAATCCAGACCACCATAAGGCCTAAATTAACCCATTAACTCATGATGGTCAATCCAGACCACCATAAGGCCTAAATTAACCCATTAACTTATGATGGTCAATCCAGACCACCATAAGACCTAAATTAACCCATTAACTCATGATGGTCAATACAGACCACCATAAGGCCTAAATTAACCCATTAACTCATGATGGTCAATCCAGACCACCATAAGGCCTAAATTAACCCATTAACTCATGGTGGTCAATACAGACCACCATAAGGCTCTAATTAACCCATTAACTCATGGTGGTCAATACAGACCACCATAAGGCTCTATTTAACCCCATCAGTCCCATAAGGGTATATTATTACCATTATGGGCCTGTTACAACCCAACATTAACCACATAAGTGCCATGATGGTCCTCAAGGACCATCATGACACTAACTACAAACACTACACTATAACCCCCAATAAACCATTTAATCTAAACTAACCCCCCTCTACACTAATCTATTAACACTTACACTACCTACCTACACTACCTACCCCCTAATAAACCTCCCCAACACTCTAATTACAAAAAACAAAAAACCTACAGCACAGAAAACAAAAAACCTACAGTACAAAAAACAAAAAAACCTACAGTACAGAAAAAAAAAACAATTACAACCCCACCCCCCACTACAGAAAACAAAAAAATACATTACAACCCCACCCCCCACTACAGAAAATAAAAAAATTACACACCTGAAAAGGAAAGACAGATAAACACAATACAATACATACATATAATACATTACATACATTACATACAATACATGACATTACATATAATATATTACATATAATATATTACATATAATACATTATATACATTACATACAATACATGACATTACATATAATATCTTACATATAATATATTACATATAATATATTACATATAATACATTATATACATTACATACAATACATGACATTACATATAATATATTACATATAATATATTACATATAATATATTACATATAATACATTACATACATTACATACAATACATGACATTACATATAATATATTACATATAATATATTACATATAATATATTACATATAGTCCTAATCAAATACCCCCTATCTATCTAACATACAATCTATTTAAAATAAATCCTAACTATATCAAATACATCCCCCTATCTATCTAATATACAAAAAATCCTAACTACATACACAGACCCTTATTCTAAAATAAAATAAAATAATTACAGTCCTAACTACATACACAGACCCTAATTCTAAGCTAAAATCAATAAATTAAGACCACTTACCTTTAAGATGTTGCTTCAGATCACTAACCTATGGGTCAAACAAAAAAGAAAAATTAGTACAAAACATTAACATCAAATAAATAAACATTCTATACATTCTAAATATTCAACTCACCTTTACAGCATGTCCAGTCACTGTTTAGCTCTTCCGGCGCGGCCCTGTTAAAAAAAAAACACAATACATGAATACATGAATACAATATATAAACAATAAATAAAATACACAAATAAACATCTAAATATACATTTAACTTACCTCCCCGCGATGTCCCCGGCCTTCTCTCCTTCAGCCCCGGCTGGGCCGCGGAACCATCCGCGCTCTAAAAAAAAAAAAGAAAAAAAACTAACGGAGGTCTGCACTGGCAGACCTCCCCGACGCTACTGAACCTCCCGGAGTCGTTTCCGGGAGGAAATTGGCATTGGCGGCTTGTGATTGGCTGAAAAAGCTGTCTATCAATTTCAGCCAATCAAAAGTCGTCAATGTGTGAGCCAATCAGGATGGGATACACCCCAATATCCCACCCTGATTGGCTTAAACACTTGTCTATCTTTCTGGGAACCAATCACAACGCTCAGATGCCTTCAGCCAATCACTATGGGATACACCCCCACGGAGTGATTGGTAGAAGACATCTGCGCATCCTGATTGGCTCCTACATTGACGACTTTTGATTGGCTGACAGCTTTTTCAGCCAATCACAAGCCGACAATGCCAATTTCCTCCCGGAAACGACTCCGGGAGGTTCAGTAGCGTCGGGGAGGTCTGCCAGTGCAGACCTCCGTTAGTTTTTTTTCTTTTTTTTTTTTAGAGCGCGGATGGTTCCGCGGCCCAGCCGGGGCTGAAGGAGAGAAGGCCGGGGACATCGCGGGGAGGTAAGTTAAATGTATATTTAGATGTTTATTTGTGTATTTTATTTATTGTTTATATATTGTATTCATGTATTCATGTATTGTGTTTTTTTTTTAACAGGGCCGCGCCGGAAGAGCTAAACAGTGACTGGACATGCTGTAAAGGTGAGTTGAATATTTAGAATGTATAGAATGTTTATTTATTTGATGTTAATGTTTTGTACTAAATTTTATTTTTTGTTTGACCCATAGGTTAGTGATCTGAAGCAACATCTTAAAGGTAAGTGGTCTTAATTTATTGATTTTAGCTTCGAATTAGGGTCTGTGTATGTAGTTAGGATTTTTTGTATATTAGATAGATAGGGGGATGTATTTGATATAGTTAGGATTTATTTTAAATAGATTGTATGTTAGATAGATAGGGGGTATTTGATTAGGACTATATGTAATATATTATATGTAATATATTATATGTAATATATTATATGTAATGTATGTAATGTCATGTATTGTATGTAATGTATTATATGTAATATATTATATGTAATATATTATATGTAATATATTATATTTAATATATTATATGTAATGTCATGTATTGTATGTAATGTATTATATGTATTATATGTAATATATTATATGTAATATATTATATGTAATATATTATATGTAATGTCATGTATTGTATGTAATGTATGTAATGTATTATATGTATGTATTGTATTGTGTTTATCTGTCTTTCCTTTTCAGGTGTGTAATTTTTTTTATTTTCTGTAGTGGGGGGTGGGGTTGTAATGTATTTTTTTGTTTTCTGTAGTGGGGGGTGGGGTTGTAATTGTTTTTCTTTTCTGTACTGTAGGTTTTTTTGTTTTTTGTACTGTAGGTTTTTTGTTTTCTGTGCTGTAGGTTTTTTGTTTTTTGTAATTAGAGTGTTGGGGAGGTTTATTAGGGGGTAGGTAGTGTAGGTAGGTAGTGTAAGTGTTAATAGATTAGTGTAGAGGGGGGTTAGTTTAGATTAAATGGTTTATTGGGGGTTATAGTGTAGTGTTTGTAGTTAGTGTCATGATGGTCCTTGAGGACCATCATGGCACTTATGTGGTTAATGTTGGGTTGTAACAGGCCCATAATGGTAATAATATACCCTTATGGGACTGATGGGGTTAAATAGAGCCTTATGGTGGTCTGTATTGACCACCATGAGTTAATGGGTTAATTTAGGCCTTATGGTGGTCTGGATTGACCATCATGAGTTAATGGGGTAATTTAGGCCTTATGGTGGTCTGGATTGACCATCATGAGTTAATGGGGTAATTTAGGCCTTATGGTGGTCTGTATTGACCACCATGAGTTAATGGGTTAATTTAGGCCTTATGGTGGTCTGGATTGACCATCATGAGTTAATGGGTTAATTTAGGCCTTATGGTGGTCTGGATTGACCATCATGAGTTAATGGGTTAATTTAGGCCTTATGGTGGTCTGGATTGACCATCATGAGTTAATGGGGTAATTATAGTTGCCTGGGGTTAATATTTTTAGTGTGAGTCCTTTCAGGACCTTTACGGTCCTTTGAGGACCCGCGAGGCGGGAAATTTAAAATTGAATTGCAGCAGGGTCACGATCGGTGCCGATCGGGGCCCCCCGCTGCAGGGGGTTTATATGGGGACACTTCGGGGGGCCCGATGGGGACCCCCAGCATATAGGGGGGTTAGTTTTAAGTCCCGCGGCCGGGATTGGGTAATAGTGTGCCGCGGTCCCTTTAAGGAGCCGCGGCGGGGAATTTAAAAGTTTTAAATGCAGCGGGGGGCCTGATCTATGCAGATCGGGGCCCCCCCTGCAATGGGTTTATGTGGGGACACTTCGGGGGTCCCGATGGGGACCCCCAGCATAGAGGGGGTTAATTTTAAGTCCCGCGGCCGGGATTGGGTAATAGTGTGCCGCGGTCCCTTTAAGGAGCCGCGGCGGGGAATTTAAACGTTTTAAATGCAGCGGGGGGCCTGATCTATGCAGATCGGGGCCCCCCCCTGCAATGGGTTTATGTGGGGACACTTCGGGGGTCCCGATGGGGACCCCCAGCATAGAGGGGGGTTAATTTTAGGTGCTGGGGGGGGTATTCGGAGTACCCCCACGGCAGGGCTTATGTGGGGGACTGCTGCGGAGGTCCCTTTTAGGACCCCCGCAGCAATTGATGAGGAGTGGGAGCCTGCACAATCATCTCGCAGGCTGTCACTCCTCATGTACATTTACGCAGTGTAGATACGTACGTCCCTGCTGCGTAGCTCATACGTTGCTCGCAGCAGGGCTAATTTAATAGCATTGTAAGTTAGAGAAACTTTGCAGTACGTAGGGCTTAAGTAGAAGCCTCTTATTTACGAGGCTGGAATTTAATAGGGCCCTAGATGTCTAAATATTTAACTCTGTTTTACCAATTTTTCACCACCCCAGGGAGCTTGAAAACTCACATACACTCTTTTACACCACATCTATTCTACCTTAAATACATTGTCCTTGCTTGAAATGGAGGATGCTGAGCAGATGTGGCCAATCAGAGCAGTCACATGCTAATATAATTGCTCTTCAAGCTTGAAGTAGCAGTTGAGAGTTATTTTGCAAATGAACAGGCGACCATGCTTATGTCTGATGGAAGACAAGTTGAGCTCCTGTGTAGGGGAGAAACAGTTGAATTGGGGTAACATGAAGAGGGAAATAGGATGGGGATAGAGATGAAAGTCGACATATCAGGATTTAGAAATAAGCCGGTGTCACACCCTACTCTTTAGCAGGCTTGAAAAGCTCACTAGGCCAATCCTACCTCTTGGTTATCTCCGGTTCGGTATCACCCCACACAGGATGACTACGATCTTCCAGGATATCGGTATCAAAAGCAAGGGTTTCCCTTAAGAAAACACACCATGTATATGTGTTCCAAAAGAGAGCATCATCTTAATTTTTGGGTTCACATTTTTATATAGTTCTTGCAATTTTTATAAGCAATCATAACTTTTGCAACTTTTGACAAGTTTGAATTCCCCCTCTCCATTTTCCCCAACCAATCAGCTTTCGCCCTGGTGGACGCTGACAGGATTGGCCAAATGAGTCAGGTCGAACGTATCTCCTGTGATTGTATTAAGGAGATCCCGCTTAACCTCTATACTAGGTAGAGGGTCTATTGTGGGAGTGAGATCAGTGCCTCAAGGAAGGCTGTAGTTGGGAAGGGGGGTATAGTTGCTTATGAGGCTAAGCCAACATCCTACTTCTCTCCCCTGGACCTAGCAGGCCTTTTTTGGCGTGGGGAGATGATGGTCACAATGAGTCGGATAGCCCAGGGGGTGTCATACACATTCCAGCCAGTCATAGACTTCCAAGACATTTATTTATAAATTGGGTTCTCGCATAGACAGGTACGGGGAGTCGGCTGATTGACAAATACATCCAAAGTGGTGGTTAACCGTAAGACAATGGATCATACGGGTATGACTTACAAACACCACTTGACCTTTGTCACTTGAAACAAAGGGTTTCCATAGCTTTCTGGTTAACTATACTTGACGTCTCAATTAGCGTACCATACACCCCTATACAAGTCTATGTCTAAGTCACAGGGATTTCGTGTTTGCTCCCGCACAGAGACCGGCTAGATCTCCATACTGGGAGCGAACTAGATATCACGGTTGGCTATTGGAAGCGGCTACTGGTCAGCCTTAAAGTTGTACTACACCATCATTTTTATTATCTACGTATAACATACGTCATGAAATATATTGCACACATAAAATAAACTGAAACAAAATACAAAATGAAGAATTAATGCCCAAGGCTCTTGCCACTCAGTGATTTAGTTATTTGAGTTTCTTGAGGTTATAAAAATAACTTGGGGTTGGGAATTTTGGAAAATGGCCATCCTTGGGCTACTTGTGCATAATTCTACTGGTCAGTGACATAGTCATTTTGGTCATTTGTAACTTGGCTACAAAAATAGCCTTGATCCGCGGTCTCGGCAGAGCCTTTAATTGTGCTTCTCCAGGTTACCCGGCCGCCAGTCCCATTAGTCCAGACAGAATAAAATGTCATTGCCACCCCTTGTCTTCATGCCTCTATGTCTTGATCTTGTTGGTCTTTTTGGGAAATCCAGTCCAGCATCTCTTGCAATATCCTTAAATAGATATGGTCATATTCTGCAATGTTTCTTACCTACAACAGAAGGATTATTTAATACGGTGCATGTTACTAAGAGAATAATTCTCCGAGAAAAATAGTTCCCAGATCTATTAAAATCCACTGCAATCATCCTGCTATAAATAAAATAGCAAAAATGTATCATAACTAAATATAAAAGAAAGACAGTAAAATTACATTTATTATGATTAAAATATAAAAAGACAGCAAAATAAAATGTATTATTATTAATGAAAAGATGGAAATTAGCCGTTTCCCCCCTATATTTAGGTTGGATCTCCTCCCATTGGGTATATAGTGTGCTAGCAGTTCTTTGCAGCTTTATAATTGTCTGTACTGTTTAACAAAATTGCATTTTTTAAGTGAAAATAAAGTACCAAGTTGTTTATTTTACTGTAGAGGGTTAGAGCATTATAGTGGCCATTTAAATAACCACACAAGGTCAGGGCTTAAGTCCAGCAAATTCAAACAGACATATACTATGAGGAGCATGGAAGCTGTCTAGACACCATGACAGCTACATTATGGAAGGGGCCTTATTAGGAGTTATTCCCATTAGGATCATCTTAGTGCATGTTTCATATGGATTTTGGTGAAAGAAAGCAGAGACCTCAAGGAAGCCTTGAGAACCAAGATGTCACGTGGAGAGTGGACAGAGGTATGAGGAGGAAGCAGGAGCTTAGGGGGCTTTGGCCATTGCAGAAGGTCTACTCACTGAACAATTAAAGACTTTTTCAATGTTGACACAGAAGATTAATTACATCCTACAAGTCTGAGAGAAGCATTATGGGAATGTATGGGTGTGTAACCCTGCACCACATCGGGGGTGTGGGGGTTTATGGAATGCAGGGCAGCCCCTGTCAAATACTTGTATTAAAGGCCCATTCTGTTCAATGGTTTTCTATATAGTCTTCTGACAGATTAAACTCGATAATGGATAAAATACTTTTTTTTTCAGAAAACTAAAATATACACAGAGCCTTGATATTGCCAGTTTTTGATGCCACATAACTCTTCCTCTGCATTTAAAATCTCTTACTTCCGGAAGTAGATCAGCAGATACCAAGATGGTAGATTCTACTATTGCATAAGGTAGTACATTAAAGGCTATTTTTTTCTTCAAAAAAAGCACTTTACGTATTTTGAAGTGTAGTTCTTCCAAAATAATATATTTTAAATATAGCACTACAGTGGTCCTTTACAGTGGAAAATAATGGACATTTCATTTCTGAAAACATTCTAATTACGGTAGTCAAATAGCATAATCAGTGGTTGCTTTAAAATGTCTCACTGTGTTACTGTGATCTATGTCTCAAATATTTTCTTAGTTGCATGAAGACTTGAGGATCTTCATGTAAGCTTTCAATGGAAGTCCATGAAACCTACTCTTGTTAATTTTACAATTAATTAAATTTTTTTAAATTAGCACAAACTATGGGCCTCATTCTATTACGGCCGCAGCCGCTGCGGGGCCGCAAGGACCGGCCGCAAGCTTTACGGCTATTCTATTCCCCTTCCCCTAGTGTGTGATGGAATTACCAGCTCATCCTGTGATGGAATTAACTCACACACACCCCAGATTGACCAAAGTGGCTGTATTGTTCTTTTTGCCTATAAATGTTCAAACATTTCCCAATAAAGACACTCTTCTAAGGAACATAATCAAGGTGTTCTAACTGTTTTTAGACTTTATAACTTTTGTTTGTTATTTTTAACCCTTTGATTCCAGTTCTGAATCCTGATGGTCCTGGAATAGAAGCTGGTTACCAGAAGTCCATCCACTCCATGGTACAAGGGATTTCTTTAGCCAAGGCAGGAGGATTTTGGAGCTGAATCAGATCCCCTCCCCTGGGTCGTGACAGATATTAATAAGTTAGAAACAATTCAAAGTAGAAGACTAAAATGGTGCATGGTCTAAAATATGTCATTACATTTATATGTATAATATAGGGGGAGAAGGGAGAGGGGAATATGACAAAAATCTGAAAACATGTCAAAGGACTTAATAAAATTCAGTAGCAAAGTGTCTTCCAGAAAAAGCACAAGAACAGAAAACAAGAGGTCATGATTTTAAGTTTTATGGTGGAAAGTTTAGGAATAATGAGTACTACATTACAGATGGGTGGTAGGTAAGTAGAACAGCCTTCCGTCAATAGTGAGTGGGCAAACATAGTAATTTAAGCATGCCTAGAATATGCATAAGCAGTGATGGAAATTTTCCAAGCGCCAGGACTCCTAAAATGTGGGGGTTATGGCTCCTAAATAGGTTTCCAAACTATAATGTATCTCTATAAAAGGTTTTCTTCCAGGCTCCCACCCTTAACAAGAACTCTGAGCCGCACATTATCATACAGGATCTGCAGAATTGATTCTAAATATTTTAGAAATGATTTACTGTAGAGAAAAACTGCTAGTACAATGTATAGCCAATATGTAATACTCTTTAAAATTAAATTAACTCAATGTTGGGGTGACAGAGCCCCTTTAAAGTGTGATTTTTTTTTTTTTACTTTCTTGAAATATTTTGCCCGTCATAAAGTCTAGTTCTTCATATTTGTAATTTAAATAGATGAGGATTTGCTTGTTTATTTCAGTAAAACACCTCTATTAATGGTTAACGGCAGAGATCTGTTATCCCTTCTTGTTGTAAGGTACTCCTCCAAAAATGTGAATAACAGGATTTCCCATTAAAGTGTGCGCACAGGATGTGTGCGCCGAAACCTTTGCACATCACTGCGACCAGTCACACTGCGCAAAAATGAAAACATCCAGAATTTTTTTTTTCACTTAACTATTTCTGTTGTCTGATTACAAAACTGCATTTTTTTTAGGGGTGTAACCAGAACAGGAACCTCAATTTTCTTTTGCTATGGAACTTGCGTTTAAAAGCATTCTACAGGATATTTTTGCTAACTGGTGCAGTATGATACAAAAAAATGTTTCGAATCATTTAAATATATTAAATATTGTCGGTCAATGCCAGCCTCTTCCTACATGTCACAGCTGATGCAGCGGAGTCTAACAGCCACTTCTTACTAAAATTAAGCTCCACTACACATTATAATATGCTTTGTTAGATAACTAGATCTGACTGGAAGTGACACCACACCCCTTTCTCCTCACAGGCCTATCAGCAGGCAGATTGCATCAGGAGATGTAAACTCCCCTCTCACACATGTCTTTAAACAAAGTATTATTATTACAAGCTACTTGCCCGTCAAAAATGACGGGAATAAATTGTTAAGGCTGGGAATGCTGTACCTTTGGCGCTCATCGCCAGCCTCTCCCCCTCTCTAGTTTATAGGCCTGGCGCTTGAGTGTTACTGCCTTGTGTTAAATGTTAGTGGCTTGGATTAAGTGTTACTGGCTTTCGGTCAGTGTTACTGCTTAGGGCTATTTTTTACGTCCTTCAGGCTATTTTTACGCCCTTGGGCCTCGTTTTTGTCGTTTTGCATTTTTTGGGCAGCCATTTTTTTTCTCGCTTAGGCGATTTTCGATCGTGAAAAAGTAGGAAATATGCATCAAATTAACTTGCAACCTGACTCACAGGCTCCCTGCCTCTCCCAATGATGTGTGTGTGTTAATTTGAGGCATAATTGTTTTTTTTAATGTCTTTTCAGTTTCGCCTCGCAAAGTCCTGCGTGCCTCACCTGCTCACCTCGCTAAGTCCTGCGTGCCTCAACTGCTTGCTCCGCGAGGCTCGCAGTGCAATGAGCACGATCAACGCTCCTAACCCTGGCCCTAACCCTAACAACCCTCACCCTAACGCCCCTCACCCTAACTCCTAATCCTAACACCCTGACCCTAACTCTAACAACCCTCACCCTAACACCTTTGACCCTAACACTAAACCATAAGAAATTCACAGACCCCTTAGCTGCACCACCTAGTTGCCAATGGCCGGCACTGTGCATGGGTTGCCAACAGGAAAGGGCAGAATAATCAACTCTTTTTTAAGCTAATCAGAGCTTTTTCTTAATGAGATTTTCATTAATAATATTGAAATCATTGTTACTTTTCCACTGTGAAGACTTCCTCTGCATTCAATTCTCCTTGTCTCTCGGAAAGCTTATTGAGAAACCAAAATGTCAACTTGTGGGAGCTCCAACTTTTTTCCAGTTCTCTCTAATGTAGGGTGCCATTTTGCAAAGCTGTCACTTTAGACCTGTCCACGAGGAGAGATGTCACATTATCAGTGTGCAAGCAGACAGTGGCATGCTGTGTATTGAGGGGTAGTGTGAATGCTTTCTTGTCTGGATGTGGCTTTAGGTCACTGCTGTGAAATATGGCAAAACATGAGAGAGAGAGAGAGCAGAAAGACAAGGAGAGGTTCAAGAAGGTGAGAATCAGTTTCTCTGGAGAAATAAAATGTACAATTATATTGAGGGTAAATTAATTAGATCCCTCCTACAGTACTTGGCACAAACCATGTGGATCTCTGGTTTCGAGACATCCCCCAGAACCGATGCAGGTGAATTTGTTCATTTTGTTTTTAGATGAAATCAGGTAATTGTATTGGTCATAGATCTCTAAATCATATCACAGCAAAAATAATACAGGAAATATTTCTATCTGGAATAAACAAGCGAGTTTGTCCGTATTAGATATTATCAATATGTGATTCACATCCTGTCATAAAAATAGAGGAACAGGAAATGCTTTGGGAAGGAGAAAGGTTCCTGTGTGTACAGAGTATTTATAGGATGAAGGACGGGAATGCACCCACCTAAGCAATAATATCTAGAACAAACCTAAAGGTATAGGCAAACAGGGCTGTTGCCTAGGGCACTAAATGTAAAAGGCAACTGCAGTACTCAAACACTATACTGTTCTGTAGTGTGCACCACAAACTTAAAAATATATTTCTGAATGCAATTTTACCCATTCCTGATAAAAATTTAATAATTTTTTTTTAATTTTGTCATTTGTCAAATGTATTTAAGTAGTGCACCACTACTGCACCCACAAGCTTTAGAATATATTTTTGTTCTTTTTTTCCACCCATTTGTAAACAAAATAAAATGCATATTTAATTTTTTTTTACAATTTAATGCCATGCATTTGTACTTAGCATTGTTTTTGTGGCTCCTTTATGCAAATGTGTGTCTCAGTATGCTAATTTGCAGCTCAGAGTACTTGGTAAGTGTGGAGATCCAACTGCCTTATATGACTGGGGAACTCTTTGGCCACCAAAGAGACAGATAACTGACTGTGATACTAATTAGCACATCAAAGCAGTTAATTACTATCTTGTGAATTAATCTACCTAGAAAAATATGTCCTGTACAATGTTTTAGGCTCTTTTAGAATAACCTTAATAAACAACAAATTATTTTGGGATGATAGGGTTCCTTTAATGATGCTTGGGTGACCCTAAGATTGTTGAGGACCAGTTAAAAAACAATACAGCAATCACATATATAGTTGTCAGCAATGCAGCAATGCAAAGCGAGGGCCGCAGTTGCTGCCAAGGAGCGCCAAAGGCAGTCCTTGCACTGGTGGAGATGAGCAGGCTCCTTGCAGGCCACAAATTTCTGGACTGACACAAAAACAATTATGATTTGCGGGACTTAGAAAAAATCCATTACGGACTCTGCAAAAATACGACATTAACGGACAACCCGCGCACGGCGCAAAACATTAAAAAACACAAAAATACACAAAAAAATAAAATAAAAACCTTACCCACACCAAAGGGGGACACCCAGGACCTTTGCAACACAGCTTAAACCTCGGGAAAAAACAGGCTATACAACCCCTAAAGCCGCTAAATATTAACAAAGCAAATACGGCTTTTACAAAAACACGTACGACCTACAACAATGTTTCCTGCATGTATTACTTACAAATAGGTAAAGTATATTACTTTATTAATTTACTAATTATATCATTAGCATCACAAAAAACATATACACAAAAAAAAACGACTATCAAGAAACGCAAAAGACATTCACTGCGTGCCTCACAACGAGCGCCAGCGCTGCTCATACCACACAAACTATTAAGGGAATAATAGAGACAGACCATTATGAAAATAGGAACCTTCGGCGCTCATTGAGAGCCTCTCCCACTCGTGGTGCTCATCGTGTGCCCTGCAATGAGCACCAAAGGCGCCGTTGGTTTTATTTTAGTGTAATTGTTACTGTCTGTTGCTGAGCCTCGTTTTTATGCTGTTTCAGAAATTTTGCGTTTTTCGTCCGCCATTTTTTTCCTTGCTGATTTTTGAGTGACCAAAAATGCCAAATATGGTTGTAATTTGCTTGCAACATCACTCCCAGGCTTCCTGTGTCTCTCCCTGTGCTGTGTGTGAGTGTGTTAGAATTTTTTTTTTTTTTGGGTGGGTTTTTAGAGTTACGCGCTTGAACAGTGCGAGGCTCGCATGTATGACGGCGCCGCTGCCTGCAATGAGCGCCTTTGTTACCCTCATAAACTCTTTTGGGCTTCATTATCATCTCTATGCATAGGACACCCAAATCTACCTCTCATCACCAGATCTATCCCCGTCTCTTCTAACACACGTCTCTAACTGCCTCTCTAGTATATCCTCTTGAATGTCCACCCACCATATCAAACTCAACATGTCTAAAACTGAACTCTTAATGTTTCCTCCCTCTCCCACGGCGTCACACACAATCACTAACTAAATCTTGTCTTCTCCATCTAAAAAACATCTCCAGAATTCATCACTATCTTACACAAGACACAACTAAAATCCTTATACACTCTCTCATCATCTCTCGACTAGACTACTGCAACTCGCTTCTTGTTGGCCTACCCACCTCCCGACTATCTCCACAATCCATTATGAATGCCTCTGCTAGACTCATCTTCCGTACACAACGTTCAGTGTCGGCATCACCTCTCTGTCAATCACTACACTGGCTTCCCTTAGCCTCAAGAATACAATTTAAAATCATGACCTTAACTTACAAAGCCCTCAATAATAACGCTCCCCCTTACATCTCTGCTCTCATCTCCAAATACTCCCCCACCCACCCTCTTCGTTCTGCTAATGACCTTCTTCTTTCTCTTGTCACCTCCTCTCACTCCCGCCTCCAGTGCTGCCCCTAGTCTCTGGAACTCCTTGCCTCGCTCCACCAGACTATCCTCTCGCCTCAAAACATTTAAAACCTCACTTAAAACGCATCTTTTTAAAGAAGCGTATCACCTTCCACCCTAACGCACTTCTCACCTCTCTCTCCCTCTTTTACCACTCACTATCTCTTAGATTGTAAGTCTGCGAGTTTCTATCCTAAGTACTTTGGGAATTCACCATGGACATTGGATTCCGAGCTCAAAGACAGGGCCCTCCTTGCTTTGCTATATGCTAATTTGTATTTATCCTTGTCTAAACTTAATTTATGTACAGCGCTACGGAATATGTAGGCGCATTATAAATCACGAGGCTCGCATGTGTGACGGCGCAGCTGGCTGCAATGAGCACCTTTGGCTCTCATCGCAGCCTAAGTGCTGCGCGGCTGCTTGCCTCACATGTGTGACAACGCCACTGGCTCGCCTCACTTTGCAAGGGTGCAAATGCGTGACCAACATCCCAAATGTTATATACACTGACAACTATATATGTGATCTTGTTAGGGAAGTTAGCAGTTATCCTATTAATATCATTGTTTGAATGACAGCAATAAAAATAAGAGAGGAATTGGGAAAACTATTTAACTAGGTAATTCTGCATTAGACACGTCTGAGTACATTGAATAGTTGCAGTGTATATTAACACTAAGGGTCTAATTAATTAATTAATGATCTTGCACGGGGATGCCAGTTGACGTTTGCCGGCTTTCTTCTAAGGTCAGCACCCATGCCTGATTCACCATGGTCTTAAAAATAATCCTTCTGTGGCTAGCACCCGATCACAAGATTCAGTTTGCCTCTGGTTCGACTTATTTTGTGGTCAGTCCACAAGACCCTTTTTAAAGACATAGTACAATCACCTTTTTCATAACGTGCATTTAAAAAAAAATGTTTAAATGACAAATTGGTGAATTCTAAAAAACTATATGTGTCTTGCATCATATGCAGTCCATAGCCCCGCCCGCTTTTTTTTGACATCAGGGTATGTTTTTGTTTAGGAGAAAACAGCCTTTGATGGTCAGCTGTACAGCCTGTGATTGGGCGCAACTGCAACATCCATTTCCAAAAATTGACAGTAGAGTGACGGCCAACATTTTTGAAACTATGGATTTATAAATAATACATAAGCTTTGTAGACTTAATTATTATGGGAAAATACTTTTTTAATGTTAATTACTTGTCAAAATGTGCAATATTTCCTCCCTTTTAAAGGAGTGATTTAGTCTTATAGTTGCAATATACTTATTATTACTTATTATCTTCTTTGGGCAGCCGTTGCTGTTTTTATCTGATTGATTGAGCTTTTGGGGCTTACAGACAGAATATAGGGCCCTGGTGCAGAATATAGGGCCCCCAATTTTTTGCGATGGCCTGGCCAGAGCCAACTTACAATATATATATATAATTATATATGTATGTATTATATAGATAGTATGTAGAAGTCCTCCATTGTACAGTAGTACAGTAAATAAATAGTATTCACATTTGAATGTCTAAAACATGTCTAAAACAAGTTAAAAAAACAACGATTCATGACCAGAATTCCGAGAATTACAGTTTTTACAGTTATTAAGCTGCATTCTGGGTACCTTGGCAGGGGCATGCAAATGTGCCCATAAAGGCTTCGCTCTTGCAATCCATAACCATTTCAAACATGGCTTCCCTAAAGCATATGCCCGCTGTATCACACAGTTCATTGGTGGCTCAGAGTAAATACCTTATATTAAGTTTTCTTCTGTTGTGTAGTGCAGACTGATTACATTTCAATTGATCCTGGTGAAATCATTGGTAATAAGGATTGCTGCACGTATTTTGCATTCAAGGCCACCTCCCAGGTAAACAGAAACATATTAATATCACCATACCAGTGTATTTCCCTCCACTTTTATTCCGTGCGCAATAGGCCCCATAATCCAAGTTACTATTGCAGCTGGAAATCCCAGACCATAACAAGGTATTGAAACGTCACCCACCTGCTGAAATACTAATGTCAGTGTCGCTGGCGTATTTACCGGCGCCCGGACACTTTGATGTCTCAGTCTTGGAAATTGATACCAAAAGTGAGTGTGTACCTGAGCGGCCTGTGGCTGCGTGCCAGGAGCGCACAGAAGCGCAAATTGAACAGCAAAGAGGTCAACTGATTTATTATACCTAAACATCTGAAGATCCTGTCTTGCAAGGCCCTCACTGACAGCATCATAATAAAAAGAAAGTAACTTTTCTTTAAAAGACCATGCGTTGATCACTAATAAAATTCCTATATTAAATTAAATATTATATTCAGATTAGAGCATCAGTATCCAGCCGAGTGTTTTTCTCCACCATAATAAGGTCATCAAGGAAAGATTGGGGAATTTGGTTAAAAGAGTTAGAGGGTTTTAAGAACAATCAGATATGATTAGAGAATCAACAATCAATAAAACATTTGTGGCCAATGTAAACACAACAAGCCTCCAGCCAGTACTTTCAATAGCATTAAAGAAGATATCATTAGTTTACAACAACACACCCTTCTAAAAAGCAGCGGACAGGAACAACTCAGAAACACTGTGACATAAAGCTACATCTAAACTCACAATGCCAGGGCCTCATGTTGGTCAGACACACAGCATGATATTGTCTGCTTAATAGCAGCTTGGGAAACTGGTAGTATTAGGCCCCTCCCATGTAGGTGTGACTTTATGACAGCTGTCATGAAGGAGAACAGGAGGAAAGACTGGCTGTACACACTGGGGATCTGTTACTCTGGGGCTTCTTAAAAGTAAATGAAGTGCAAATGTTACATGGCAATTACATTGAGAATTAATTAAATGATGGGCCCGTAGGCCACTCCAGGCTCCTGGGGTTGGAAGGAGGGGCCACTTGACATGGTACGACCGTGGTATGGGGGTAGGTGGTGGCTAGCTGGGGGAAGGGTGGAACCCTTTATAGGCTGGTTTGGCACCATTGCCGCCATTAGGTCCCCAGCTAGCCAGGTGGAAAGATGCCCTTCAACCCTCCCTTGAATAGGATTGCATAAAGATCTGTATATATAAAGTGGACGATTTAGAAACTAACAACCTTATTAAACCTTATTAAATTGCAATTCGGCCAATTGAATAGGGCTCTATATAAGCACAGAGCATTTTTTAACAGAAGTTTTTAGTTAGTGAAGATCTATCCAAAAGCATGGTCTTCACTAACTAAAAACTTCAGTAAAAAAAAATATGTTATGTGCTTATATAGAGCCTTATTCAATTGGCCGAATTGCAATTTAATAAGGCTCTCATTCAATTGCGATTTGGCCAATTGAATAGTGTTCTAAATAAGCACATAACATATTTTTTTTAAATAAATTTTTAGTTAGTGAAAACCTTGCTTTTGGATAGATGTTTACTAACTAAAAACGTATTTTAAAAAATATATGTTATGTGTTTATTTAGAGCCCTATTCAATTGGTCAAATTGCAATTGAATGAGGGCCACAGGCTGTAAGGATGTATAAGGTTAAGGTGTAGGTATTATCTGGTTATGATCTTAAGCGCTTGATGTTCTGTATATATGAAGTTGTATCATACCCCTAAATGTTATTGTACCCATCCCAAAAATGTTATGGTATGAGTATACATATGTGGTACTAGTCAAAAAATAAACACAAAAAATAAAAGGAATAAATAAAAAAAATTAATAAATAAATAAAAAATGGTGTGTAATGTAAAGTTGGAGGTATTATCTTGCTTATTAGAGAAAAAAGAAGAAAGAAAAAAAAAACACATATTCCAATGGATTAAACCCTAATCTCAATAATCACAAACAAATTATCATAATAAAATATAACTTTTATTCATTTTAAATTAAGATAGTTGATATATTAAAATTATTTAAAATTATTTAAACAATTAAGGACAATCACTGATCCAATTCCAATAATAATTGATTCCAATCAGGAATCAAATTATAAACAAAGATACCACATAGGACTCTCCACACTCCCAGTAAACCCGCGAAACTGCTTGCGCTGATGTGCTATTGATCTGTGCGCATATTACATGGACTTCCTAAAGGGACCTTGGATATCAATAAGATTATTTAGAAAGATAAGTGTGTCTTGATACATATATCCATGAATATTCTAATGATATATTGTTAAATTGATACAGTGGTATTTATACTGTGATTAAAATAATTTGATATATAATTAGCACGCTTTGTAACAATATCAAGAGCGATATACGCAGGAATATTGCAATGATACAGGAGTATTGTAAAGATACATAGCTAAATGGATAGAGTGGTATTTACATTGTGAATAAACAATCTGATATTTAATTAGTATACTCTATAACAACATTAAGAGCTATGATTCATATTAGATTGTGAATCACAAATAAAAAATGTTCATGTATCATGCTTACTATATGAATAATTATTATTTCTAGCAAGGTTTCTAACCAGATAGTGGATACTTTGTGGTGTTAATACATGTATTATCCAATCTATGGGCCTCATTCAATTGCAATTTTCAATTGCTTTTGGATAAAAGGAGCCTCATTCAATTCCGAGTTGCCCAATTGAATAGGGCTCTATATAAGCACATACAAAAAAATGTAAATGAACTTTTTAGTTACTGAACCTCTATCCAAAACCAAGGTTTTTACTAACTAAAAACTTCTGTCAAAAAAATATGTTATGTGCTTATATAGAGCCCTATTCAATTGACAAATTTCAAATTGAATGAGGACCAAGGTCACTAACTAAAAACTTCTGTAAAAAAAATGCTTTGTGCTTATATAGAGCCCTATTCAATTGGCCAAATCGCAATTGAATGAGGCCCTATGTATACATTATGCACAATAATTAGTTGCACATTTATATGTTGTTTAATATTTATTATCCAGAGTTATATACTTGTGGCCTCATTCTATTATCGGCCGTAAATCGTCCGTAAGGCTGCGAATCCTTGCGGGGGTCCCGTTACCTCGCAATTCAATTATACGGCCCCGCAGGGATCTCCTCTTACGGCCGGCCGCATATCTTGGAACCGGCCGTAAGCTCTGAAATCTAAAAAGTCAAAAATAAATTCAAGACAGCACTGTAAAGCTCTGTAAATGCTAGGGATCATATTGGGGGACATGAGGATTAAAAGTAACCCACTCTCAAGCTTGCTGCGGCGTGGGCGGGTCTGAGGTGCTCCAAGCCCTATGGACTTTTTACATGGATATTTGACGTATATATAAAAAAAATATTTTACGGATTTGAGTATAGGGGAAATTTGTGCTATTTTTGCTAACACCTACAATCACTTTATAGTCTTCTCAAAGTGCAGGATGGCTTTATTTGGGCTATATTTCGTGCTTAATTGGTGCTAGCGGGACCTCTTTCCTGCAAGTAAGCTGCGGCTCGCTTTTAGCCTTGCAGAGAGGGTTCCCGGAGCAAATGAATTGCAAATAGGAATTTCTTACGGCCGATTTCCTTGCGGCCGTTTTAGATCAAAGGATTTCCTCCGGCGCGAGCGGCAGCAAGAGATAGCAAGGCACCGGCCGCAAGCCTGCCGGAACCCCCGGCCGGAGGGGAATAGAATAGCCGAATAGCTTGCGGCCGGTCCTTGCGGCCCCGCAACAGCTGCGGCCGATAATAGAATGAGGCCCTTGTAATTTACAATAATTGGATGGACCAGCTTCTGTTGTTAGACTGGAGGATTGCCATTATCTGTAGCCTAAACTGTATATATTTTTAGATCTCCTCTAATCTGCAATATGTGTTTTATTTATTAATTGATCCAGAGGAAGGCAAAAAAACAAAAAACTCCATTGGAACATTGCAAATTGTCTCAAATGGGAAAAAAAATAAAATTCCTTCCTGACCCCAGATACTGGCGATCGGACTCCTCCCTGCATTAATACTCCCTCTCTAAGGCCCTCATTCAATTGCAATTTGTCCAATTGAATAGGGCTCTAAATAGGCACAGAGCATATTTTTTTAAAGAAGTTTTTAGTTAGAGAAAACCTTGCTTTTGGATAGATGCTTACTAACTAAAAACATCTTTTTTATTCAAGAATATATCCAATCCCTATTTAAAGTTATCTACAGTATTGAATCCGCTGTCACCACCTCCTTTGGTAGAGAATTCCACAGAATAACCACCCTTACGGTGAAGAACCCTTTTCTTTCTTTAAGGTGGAATCTTTTTGCTTCTAATCTCAAAGGATGTCCTTTTGTCAGTTAAAATCTGCTTGGTGCAAAAAGTTCCCTTGACATCTTTATAATGACCCTTGATGTATGTATATAAGGTAATCATATCCCCTCTTCTAGATAAAATACGTTTAATTTGGTTAGTCTTTCTTCATAACTTAGCCCCTCCATTCCCCTTATTAGTTTTGTTGCCCTTCTCTGTACTTTTTCCAGTTGTATTTATATCACTTATAAGTCTGTGTCCTTATCTGTTAGGGGGACGCTGAGAGCCTAGCGCTTTGGATGGTGTATGAGAGGCGGCTGTCAGCACTACCACAGCCAGGACACAGAAAGTCACAGATCAAAGCGCTGCAGGAAGAGGCAGGAGACAGGGCCCCGAGTCATGTGGTGGAGGGCAGTGATTGTGGGAACAGCCACTGGCAGTGCATCTGTATCACCCAGACAAAGCGCTCTCTGTGACTCAGGGCAGCGAGGGCAGGAGATAAGAGAAACAAATATTAGCCAAGTACCAACTAGACCAGACCGTACAGAAATACATTGAACCTGCAGCACCTAGTAATGTACACCAAGGATACTGCACAATGATCAAAAAATATATGAGTCGAATTAACAGCACAATTAATTAGAAAAATAAATTATATAGCTAGTTCTTAATTATAAAATATAAAGGTGTTGATGCCTCTGCTGGGCCCTGGTGGAATCCATAATACATTGGTGGAAGTTTTGTTTGTAAGAGGGGTGTTAACATTGTATGGTTGCATTGAATGATACAAGGGGCCTGCTTCTCGGACAGTAAGGGGGTAGGATCAATTTCAATCTTATTCATTTATCAAACAAGGATCTGGGCTTCTGCCATTTCCGTCCTCCCACACCTCTCCATTCACTATTCCAGCTCTCAGGACAGGGGAATATTGTTAGTCTGGTACATACTTGACAAAGAACTGTCTTTTTTCTTGAATTTCCGTGGTCCTTTAAACTAAGAGGTCCACAACACTGAACCTGCCCATAAATTAGCAGTCAGACTTCAGTTTTCATTTCAAATATATATATACTAGGAACTTGCCAGTCAGAAATTATGGGAATAAAGTTGTATATCTGGCAATGCTGTTTGCCACACAATGTGATGATTTTGCGCCTCTGAGCACCTTCGGCGCTCATCGCGTGCCCCGCGCTGAACGCCTTTGGTGCTCATCGTGTGGCTCGCAATGAGTGCCTTCGCCGTTCATTGCAAGCCTCTCCCCCGGGTACTTCAACTTTCCTGCTTTGCAATGATCACCTTCGGCGCTCATCGTGAGCCTCACGATGAGCGCCTTTGGTGCTCATCGCGTGGCTCGCAATGAGCGCCTTCTGCTTTGACTTTATAGGCCCCACGCTTCAGCACCTTCAGTGCTCATCGTGTTGCTCTCAAAGAGCGCCCACCCCGTGTACTTTAGGGGCATTGCGATTAGTGTTACTGCCTTGGTGTAAGTGTTTCTGCCTTGATGTAAGTGATACTGCTTTGCCTTGGTGTAAGTGTTTTTGCCTTGGTGTGTGTTACTGCCTTGGTGTAAAAGTTACTGCCTTGGTGACTCGGTGTAAGTGTTACTGCCTTGGGGCCTCATTCTATTATCGGCCGTAGGAGATGCGGGGCCGCAAGGACCGGCCGCAAGCTATTCGGCTATTCTATTCCCTTCCGGCCGGGGATTCCGGCAGGCTTGCGGCCGGCGCCTTGCTATCCCTTGCGGCCGCACCTACCGGAGGAAAGCCTTTGATCTTAAACGGCCGCAAGAGTTTCGGCCGCAAGAAAATCCTGGTTGCTATTCAATTGCTCCGGGAACCCTCTCTGCAAGGCTAAGCCGCAGCTTACTTGCAGCAAAAAGGTCCCGCAGGCACACATTTAAGCACATTATAAAGCCATAATAAAGCCATCCTGCACTCTGAGGAGACTATAAAGTGATTGTAGGTGTTAGCATTCATAGCACAACATTCCCCTACACTCAAATCCGTAAATACATTTTATTTTAATTTATGTCAAATATCCATGTAAAAAGTCCAGAGGGCTTGGAGCACCTCAGACCCGCCCACGCTGCGGCTGGAAAATAAACAGTTAATGAAATATCGGATTTGGGCTGATGTGCAAGCTTGAGAGGGGGTTGCTATTAATCCTCATGTCCCCCATTATGATCCCTAGCATTTACAGAGCTGTACAGTGCAGGCTTGAATTTATTTTTGCTTTTAAAGATTTCACAGCTTACGGCCGGTTGCAAGATATACGGCCGGCCGTAAGGGGAGATCCTTGCGGCTCCGTCTATTTGAATTGCGAGGTAACAGAACCCCCGCAAGGAATCGCAGCTTTGCGGCCGATTTACGGACGATAATAGAATGAGGGCCTTGGTGTAAAAGTTACTGCCTTGGGGCCTCATTCTATTATCGGCCGTAAATCGGCCGTAAGGCTGCGATTCCTTGCGGGGGTTCTGTTAACTCGCGATTCTATTATACGGCCCCGCAAGGATCTCCTCTTACGGCCGGCCGTATATCTTGCTACCGGCCGTAAGCTGTGAAATCTAAAAACTCAAAAATAAATTCAAGCCTGCACTGTACAGCTCTGTAAATGCTAGGGATCATATTGGGGGACATGAGGATTAAAAGTAACCCCCTCTCAAGCTTGCACATCAGCTCAAACCCGAGTTCAAATTAACTGTTTATTTTCCGACTGCGGCGTGGGCGTGTCTGAGGTGCTCCAAGCCCTATGGACTTTTTACATGGATATTTTACGTATATTAAAAATAAAATTATTTTACGGATTTGAGTATAGGGGAATTTTGTGCTATTTTTGCTAACACCGAATATCACTTTATAGACTCCGCAAAGTGCAGGATGGCTTTATTTGAGCTATTTTAGGTGCTTAATTGGTGCTAGCGGGACCTGTTTGCTGCAAGTAAGCTGCGGCTCGCTTTTAGCCTTGCAGACAGGGTTCCCGGAGCAATAGAATCGCAACCGGGAATTCTTACGGACGATTTCCTTGCGGCCGTTTTAGATCAAAGGCTTTCCTCCGGCGCCATCGGCCGCAAGAGATAGCAAGGCGCCGGCCGCAAGCCTGCCGGAACCCCCGGCCGGAGGGGAATAGAATAGCCAGAAAGCTTGCGGCTGGTCCTTGCGGCCCTGCAGCGGCTGCGGCCGATAATAGAATGAGGCCCACAGTGACTTGGGCCCTCATTCAATTGCGATTTGGCCAATTGAATAGGGCTCTAAATAAGCACATAGCATATTTTTTTTTAAGAAGTTTTTAGTTAGTGAAAACCTTGCTTTTGGATAGATGTTCACTAACTAAAAACTTCTTTAAAAAATATATGTTATGTGCTTATTTAGACCCCTATTCAATTGGCAAAATTGCAATTGAATGAGGGCCTTGGTGTGTTACTGCGTGTAAGTGTTACTTCTTTGCTTTGGTGTAAGTGTTTCTGACTTGGTGTAAGTGTTTCTGCCTTGGTGTAAGTGTTACTTCTTTGCTTTGGTGTAAGTGTTTCTGACTTGGTGTAAGTGTTTCTGCCTTAGTGTAAGTGTTACTGCCTTGGTCTAAGTGCTACTGCCTTGCCTTGGTGTAAGTGTTACTGCCTTGACGTAAGTGTTACTGTCTTGGTGTAAAATGTACTGCCTTAGCTTTGTGAGGCACGCCACACAGATCCACAACTACAGTATATATATATATATATTTATTTATATTTATATATACAGTATATATATTCATTTATTTATTGTGCAATGGTCCTTTAAGCTCTCCTAGATTTTTTTAGGATTTAAGAGTCTATTACTGTGTCCTCTCCCTCCCTCTTCTCCCATCCTTCTCCCCTCTCCTTCTTTCTCCTTTCTGCGAGCCTCGCTATTCGCTATGCGCATGCGCAACTTTCTGCGCCCATTGCAAGGCCTGCAACTTTTCAAGCGTTACACACAAATTCACAGTACAGAAACTATATTAGTGATAATTATCTGCCCATTTTCCCTAACTAATTGACAATCCACTTTCACAGAGGACCCTTACTTAATTATGGGCCCTGGTGCTTTGTACCTGCTGCACCTGCCACTACTGCAATGTTTTATGATATCAGGTTGTCAGTTGCAAAACTGGGTTAGGACCCGATGACATTGCTCTGGGTACATTTATTGGTACATATAGCTAATCAAAATCTCCACATACTTCAAATAATTATCCTTAATTTTGAAAAAAAATATAGAGAAAATTCAATATTAAAATACTTTTTATCTTTATGTTAAAATGGAGAAAACACTGTAGCAATAATATAAAGGCATATTAAAATTATATATTTCATTACATAATTTTTATGTATGCATTAAACAAGTTGGAGAATATATATAAAAACAAAGTTGAATGGATTGTCCAGTTTAGACAAACCATTATATTTAATGTAAGAATCTACCTTTATTTATTGGTCACATATGAATAGATAAATATAGATTACTTTGTTAGGCAATTACATTTCAAGTAAAAATTATAAAATAAATGATACATTTAGACAATAAATTTATTTCATGAGAAATTATCTACATGTTTTTTTTAATTATTTTAAATAAATAAAATATAAGTAAAAATATACTCTTGTACCCCTTTGTAGATTGCTATGAGATATGTTTTGCAGACTATAAGTAAAATATATAGAATATATTAACACAAGGGAATTGCCATCCATGCATCATATTTTTCCATATAAAATCCCTTCTAGCAATACTGTAACGAGCTTATCCGAAGCACATGTCTGAGCAAGCCGAAATCCCCCCAACCTCTTACACGTTCCCACAGCCCCTCCTCACATTTATCCACAAGGCCCATGGGCTTGTGATTGATGGTGTCACATATGCCAGAGTTTATGCTGACAATAGTGTGGTGTTAGTGTGGGAATATACAAAGCCCCTCTGGTCAAATATACACAAAGCCTCGAGGCCTAGTGTTATGATTGCCTGCTCACTGCTTTATTATTATCTCAATTAAGTTCCATTTTAGTGTGAAGATTTCTTTGAACTAAACAAGTCCAGAGTTATGTTAAAGTCTCCCCTTTAATCCCACTATAAAGTTATAAAGCAATCACAACTATCGCCCTTCTGCATGATGGCACTGAATGTTCTGCGCTGTCGGTGCCAGGTACATCAGCTAAGGGAAGTCAACTTGGGTCGCCAATACCACCACTACCAGACAACCGTAACCCCACGTTAACCAACAAGAAATAATAACAAACACAATGCTGGAAGGTAACAGTTTTCTGATCACAGCTTATTTATTCATATACAAACAAATAACCATTACAAGCGGTGTCTGTACAAAAAAATAAATTACTTGGGAACCCAATGCCCCGATATCAACATCGATAACATCACTTAAAGGTATATGGAAGTTCCCTGTTTTTAATATTAAAATGAACTACCTAATTGTTTGTGTCATATCTAAACACCATTTTATTAACAAGCACTTACATGTATAATTAAGTTTCCCTGTTGTTCCCTTTCTCTAATCTAACACATGCTGCTTATATGAGACACACACATTACATGGAGCCATTCTATACCCATAAAGACTTATTTTATTTAAAAATAAAACTTGTTTTCCACACCCCAGAGCTGCTTACATAGGCACAGTGTACCTACCAATAGAAACAGTGCATTTGGGTATGGCTTTTAACCATTTACTAACCTTCAAGCCAGTAGCAGCTCAATGCAGAGATCCACAGAGCAGTGTCTGGGCTACTGTTCCCAGGTAAAAACAGGACTAACCATGATTCTTTGGTGCACAAACTGGCGAAAAGATTGATACAAAGTATTAGCTGTCTGTGAAATGTCTGACAAATTATGAATTTTATGCTAATTTTAGCAAGGATTTCAAGCGGTGTTAACTAACAAAAGCAACTGCTTGCAAATTCAAGAGATTTAGCCAACATCAGGGTGAGTTTGTGAAGGGTTTTTTTTGGTATTTCTTTCATGTAAAAAAATGTTTTCACAAACTACTGATTCATAATGTATTTAAAAGCTCTGTTTTTACATACTCAAACCTTCTAAACAGTCCCTGCAAAAGTCTGTCCCTACAGCTCATGCATACAGTGTCTCTGTAGTAATAGAGGTAATAACCGCTTATTTACTTAACCTTATAGATGTATATATTTAAGAAAAAATATTTTTTAAGTAATATGTATATGTTCTGTTTGTGGGATAAGTTTGCAGATCTAATGTAATATTATGTTAATTTGTATATGGTTGTCACAGCTTTAGTGATGGGGGAGGGCACCTGCTTAGCAGTGGGATGAAGGCTAAGCCCCTCCCAACAATAGAGCGGAGGTCAGCATTGGCAGCACCAGGTGGTGCCCAGCGTTAAGTGATTCTATGGTAGGACGGCTCCTCCCCCAGCAATAATATAATGTTGTATTCAGTACTCCGTGGACCAGCTTACCCCCAAAACAGTTTTGAGGGAATTTATGTAAAGGGTTCAGTTTATAGACAAGGTGGACTTAACACCCAGTCATACCATGCTTTGGTCATCATTTTCTACATCCTTCTCACAGTCCACCGCCCCATGTAAATAAATTGCATAGGCTAGTCATTTGACACAAGGAATTTATGTCTTAATTCCCTGCAGTATTTTAGCCTACACAATCCTTTATAAGAAGTCTTGACTCATTATTGTTAAAATATACAATAACGTACAGTATTACAGCGGCCCACAAGTGACTTCTCCAAACAGGAAGCGTAAAATGTTCATTCTGAGAAAAAGACAACAAAATGACTGCTCTTTTTTTGGGCTCATACTGAAAATCAATTCTGTATTTAGAATCTATAAATACATTAAATTAACATTCAGTTGTTTTTATCTATCTATCTATCTATCTATCTATCTATCTATCTATCTATCTATATCTATCTCATTCTATACCATATCTATCTATCTATTTATCTATCTATCTATCTATCTATCTATCTATCTATCTATCTATCTACCTATCTATCTATCTATCTATCTATCTATCTATCTATCTATCTATCTATCTATCTATCTATCTATCTATCTATCTATCTATATACCTATATATCTCAGTCTATACTCTATCTATCTATCTATCTATCTATCTATCTATCTATCTATCTATCTATCTATCTATCTATCTATATATCTCAGTCTATACTCTATCTATCTATCTATCTATCTATCTATCTATATCTATCTCATTCTATACCCTATCTATCTATCTATCTATCTATCTATCTATCTATCTATCTATCTATCTGTCTGCCTGTCTGTCTGTCTATCTATCTATCTATCTATCTATCTATCTATCTATCTATCTATCTATCTATCTATCTATCTATATATCTCAGTCTATACTCTATCTATCTATCTATCTATCTATCTATCTATCTATATATCTCAGTCTATACTCTATCTATCTATCTATCTATCTATCTATCTATCTATCTATATCTATCTCATTCTATACCATATCTATCTATCTATTTATCTATCTATCTATCTATCTATCTATCTATCTATCTATCTATCTATCTATCTACCTATCTATCTATCTATCTATCTATCTATCTATCTATCTATCTATCTATCTATCTATCTATCTATATACCTATATATCTCAGTCTATACTCTATCTATCTATCTATCTATCTATCTATCTATCTATCTATCTATCTATCTATCTATCTATCTATCTATCTATCTATATACCTATATATCTCAGTCTATACTCTATCTATCTATCTATCTATCTATCTATCTATCTATCTATCTATCTATCTATATATCTCAGTCTATACTCTATCTATCTATCTATCTATCTATCTATCTATATCTATCTCATTCTATACCCTATCTATCTATCTATCTATCTATCTATCTATCTATCTATCTATCTATCTATCTATCTATCTATCTGTCTGCCTGTCTGTCTGTCTATCTATCTATCTATCTATCTCAGTCTAGACCATATCTATCTATCTATCTATCTATCTATCTATCTATCTATCTATCTATCTATCTATCTATCTATCTATCTATCGATCTCTGTAATGTTACCTTGTTCCATGTCAATTCCACAAAATATTCAGTCCTATTAAATTGGGGCTACGTTTTAAAACATAGCCCGTAACTCCAAATTTACAGGTTAAGGGTATTAATTTAGTCCTGTAACGTACTTTGCAGCGGATTTGCGTGTTAAGACGCAGGACGACCGAGAATAGGCTACGTGTTGAGCAACGCTGAATTCGCGGACTTAAATCCATTGATCTGTCAAGCCTGTAACCGCAACTTGTTCAATATAGCTATAAAATTGCTAAGAAGTAACACGCGAGCAAGCACGTAACACCCAAATGAAGCCCAAAGCCCAAGGTGTGCCGGAGAAGACCCACAAGGGGGGTAAAGTCCAATACATAGCACTTGTAATGCAAATAAAAACACTCTACTGTACATGTATTAAAAGGAAAAGTGATATTAGGTCTTAGAATTGATAGCACAACATTCTCAAGCCCGCAAATCGGGCCCCGAAAAATACTTTATTTCATGTTTATGTTTCGTGTTATATCGATCCCGGCAATCAATGTGTTAATATATATACCGTAACTCGCATGTGATAGAATATCATATTTACGACTTTTTTAATATTGCATTAATCTGGAATGTGGGTCCGATCGCAAACTGTAATTGACACCCGTAGGACTTTGAAAACTACCCTACCATTTTTCAGTGACGTAACACTAACAATCTATTTTTCCATTGGCTCCGTCTGAACCCGTAACTACGGCCTACACTAATTTATCGTCCGCATGGCCGCAAATCCATCGTTCTACCAACGAGCTACGATTTTCGTCTCAAACCCGTAGCTCGCAGCCCCTTCCAATTTAATAGCAACGTAACTCGGCCAAATTTCAAGCACGCAGCCCTTACGAGCGACACGTAGGACTTAACAGGCTCCAATTTAATGAGGCTGATAGCCTTTAATTTATTACTGAATTGACTATTACATGCATCTATTCTTCAATATTCTTCACTGTTGGCAGCCATTGCTTTACTGGCTTTCTTTGATTGGCCCTATTAAGTCGTGGATACATTTAACCCTAATATAATGTTTTCATTATTTTGTCAGTTCTCAATATTTACAGCCTTGCATTACAGTATTATATGTAATGTTACTTTACCAGAAGCTGCCAGACTATGATTAGTCACCAGGAAGAGATCTTGGATTCAGATAAACTCTTTAAACAGTTTTATTAAAAGTTGGCCCCAATGATATGTTACATAACACTAAGGCTAAACGGAAAGGAAGGACCATGTAGAATCCCCTCCCCCTTGGACTACAGTCAGGAATGGGAGCTCAATATTTTCAGTATTGGAGTGACCAGGCCCGAGCAGAGTCAGCTAAAAGTAGATATATTTAGCTTGTCATATACTTCAAAATCATGACGTTTTTCCTAATCTATAGTGGGGCCCTCATTCAATTGCAATTTGGCCAATTGAATAGGGCCCTAAATAAGCACATAACATATTTTTTAAAGAAGTTTTTAGTTAGCAAGCATCTATCCAAAAGCAAGGTTTTCACGAACTAAAAACTGCTTTCATAAAAATATCCTATGTGCTTCTTTAGGGCCCTATTCAATTGCCCACATCGCAATTGAATGAGGCCCTGGATCTTTAAAGGGACATGGGCCCTCATTCAATTGCAATTTTGCCAATTGAATAGGGGTCTAAATAAGCACATCACATATATTTTTTAAAGAAGTTTTTAGTTATTAGGCATCTATCTAAAAGCAAGGTTTTCACTAACTAAAAACTTCTTTAAAAAATATATATTATGTGCTTATTTAGAGCCGTATTCAATTGGCAAAATCGCAATTGAATGAGGGCCATGGAATGTTTCTGGATTTCAATAGGGATATAATACACCTATTTATCTCTTTACTTTTATGTACTTAATTTATTAAAATGTGCTTATAAGCTCTGTTTTTTCATACAATTATGTTCATACAATTTGTACCTGTGTGGGTCTGTAGCTCATGAATATAAAGACTGTGGGCCTCATTCAATTGCGATTTAGCCAATTGAATAGGACCCTAAATAAGCACATAACATATCTTTTTTAAAGAAGTTTTTAGTTAGTAAACATCTATTCAAAAGCAAGTTTTTCACTAGCTAAAAACGTATTTAAAAAAAATATGCTATGTGCTTATTTAGAGCCCTATTCAATTGGCCAAATCGCAATTGAATGAGGCCCTATGAATTGCAGTGTTTAAAATTAGCCTGTCAGTGATCTCTCTCCAGTATCATGTTGTAGAATGTTGCCACTGATTATTTACAATGAGTGCAACCCCTGTACCTAGAAGTACACTGTCTTCATATGCTGGAGAGGGGAGAAACCAGTAAAGAGCTACTTGTAAGATGTTAGGCAGAAAAAAAACAGAGTTTTTAAGCACTTCATAAAAAAAATAAAGAGCATACAATTAAGAGATACACAGGTATATTATATTCCTAGTAAAACCTTCCATGTCCCTTTAAGTGAAAAAAAAAAATGTATGTATCAACACGCATTTTGCCTTGTTTATTATCAGAAACATGAATATTGGAGGATGATCACATATATAGTTGTCGTAATTGAGAGTTTGTCCGTCACGCTGTTTTAAAAGTTACGGGCTTGGGCATGCGCAATGAGCATCGAAGGCTTTTGCGTGGCTTGCAAAAAAGGCTCCAACTGGCGTCCGAGTTATGGCCTTAAAAGAAAAACAAGCCGCCATTTTTTTTCAAGCTCATAACTCGGAAACTGTTGTGAGGTCGCCAAAAGACGCCAATTGAATATAAAATTATCTACCAACCTCACTGATGGCCTTCCTGCCTCCTCCTGAGACAGGGAGTCCATCAGTGAGGTTGAAACCCGTAAAAAATTGAGCAATACCCATTTAAGCTTTAAGCCTTGCGGGCTTGAAAAATAGTTACAAGTTCAACTGCCGCCAAACCCGCAAATGAGAGAGGGAAGGGAGGGGGAGGAGCCACAGGGGAGGGAGAGAGGGGGAAGAGACACAGGGGAGGAAGAGGGGGGAAAGAGACACAGGGGAGTGAGAGGGGGGAAGAGACGCTGGGGAGGGAGTGGAGGGAAAGAGACACAGAGGAGGGAGAGGGGGGAAGAGACACAGGGGAGGCAGAGGGGGGAAGAGACAGGAGAGGGAGAGGGGGGAAAGAGACTCAGGGGTGGCACGCGAGGTCGCACTCATCGCAAGGCCTGCAAGTTAGAGGAGGGGAGAGCCTCGCATTGTGTGGCAAAAAGCATTGCGAGGCTTCAAATTTTATTGCCGTCATTTTTGACGGGCAAGTCGCTAGTAATAAATAAAAAGGCATAACAAATGGATATGTGTATCCTGTTACTTAGGTAGATGTACAAGATTGGTATCTGTTGGGTTATCACCTCTCACTGTGAGAAATAATTAATCACATGAGATAAAGTTATTAGGAGGGAAGGATAACATTTTCATTTAGTATAAGTTTAAAATATTCAACTTCCAAGCTCAGTATTAGTTTGTGTACTTCTCAGTTCTGCAATAACTTGCTGTATCACTTGCGCCGTATATCCAGTGAGTGGCAAAAACAGATGCCGGCTTTTTGATTGTCAGGTCTCGGGCCATAATACCACAAAGTGAGAATTTTAATGTATAAACTTACCACTTAACGCCATGAGCCGAGCACAAGAGCAGCGAGACTGGGAGGGAAGCATTAAAGCCATTATTCACGCTTTTGGGCATCAGAGGGATATTACACGGACTGTACAGCTCTGTAACAGGACCATGTGAAAGTAATGATACTGTCTGACGGATTCCAGCTGACCCGAGGGCGGCGAGAGGGCAACCAGCAGAGTGCCCCAGAGACAGGGCCGACTCATGGATCTTTAGTAAGGCAGACATTTATTTGTGCCTCCTGTGGCAGTGCTTATATTCCAAATATTGCAGACTCACATGGAAGAAGTTGTACAAAATAGTATTTGTGAATTCACAGAGAATGTAATTGTGTCACTTAGCATGTTATACAAGAAAAAGTAAGTGGCTTGTGGTTAGTAAATAAAGGGGTGTGTTGTCCTAGGCCTAGGCCTACTGTAGCTCATTTTTTAGGGAGCAGCAGGCTTCTTGTAGATGCAGTGCAGTATATTGAAATACATTTATATATTCACAGAAATGTCTATATATTCAGTGAGATTTCTGTCTGTAAGTGTACTTGACGCTTTCTGAAATACCATGGCCCTCATTCAATTGCAATTTTGCCAATTGAATAGGGCTCTAAATCAGCACATAACATATTTTTTTGACAGAAGTTTTTAGTTAGTGAAGACCTTGGTTTTGGATAGAAGTTCATTAACTAAAAAGCTCTTTCAAAAAAAATATTCTATGTGCTTATATAGAGCCCTATTCAATTGTGCAACTCGCAATTGAATGAGGCTCCATATGTGTGTATATATATATGTATATATATATATATATATATATATATATATATATACCGTATTGGTCCGAATATAAGCCGCACCCGCGTATAAGCCGCACCCGTAAAGTTCAAGGTGAAAAAATAGAAAAAAGATAGTACTCGAATATAAGCCGCATCCGTAAAATTGGAGAGAAAAAGACTCTCAAAGTGATCCGCCATTGCAAGAAACAGGCTTTTTTTGCAGGTTACAGGCTTTACAGGATGTTAAAATCACTAAAACCGTATATCGCTATTCAATACCGCAGTCTAAAGCATGAAAATCGTCACCCTTAACTCGCAAATCGGCAGTAATTTAGCATTTGCGAATAGAAGTCGCACGCGTTACAAGCAAAGTTCGCAAATCGGCAATGATTTTTGGACGGTCGTGCACATAAGCCGCACCCTTAACTCGCAAGCTCAAAAATCTGAAAAAAGGTGCGGCTTATATTTGGACCAATACGGTATATAGTAAATAAATAGTACATCTTAATGTCTAAAACAAGATTAAAAAAATGTGTTTCCTGTCCAGAATTCCGAGAAATACAGTTATTACACTGCATTCTGGGAACCTTAGCATGCACCTTGCAATCAGTGCCAAAGGGGCTCTGACAACCAAAAATACACCAACCCAGAGGCTCGCAATGAGCGCCAAACAGCATTCCCTGACTTACAATTCTACTGCCATCATTTTTTGACGGGCAAGTCGCTAGTCCTATATATGTTATGTTATGTTATGTTAATTCTGTATGTTGCATGTTTGGTCCATTAAGTGTTAAATATTTGGAATGTTGTGCTGTCTTAGCAGTTGAGATTCAGACTTGGTATCTCTGAGGAGAAGCCCGTCTATGAAGTTTCCACAGAAATAAAAACAGTTTCTGATATTTTTCTAACTCTGAGTCGGAATCCATATTTTTAAATACTGCATCTAATTGAAGAGACATCTGCTGTCTTGGTGAAGGGAATAAAGAACCGGGTGTATCTGCTGGGTAGGTTTGGCCATAACAGCCTTATCAAGCCCGACTGAAGAAAGCAGATCACCACAGAAGGTTTCTGGATTTCATTAGGAATATAATATACCTAGGTATCTATTTACTTTTATGTACTTTATTTTATTATGAAGTGCTTTTTTTTCTGCCTAAAATCATGTAATTTTTACCTTTTTGGGTGTGCCTTCAGTAGTTCATGCAAGTCATGAATACACAGACTGTGATGTGCAGTGTTTCAAATTAGCCATGTATCTTTTTACTTTTGTGTACTTTATTTTAATAAAGCACATACAAAGAAATGGATACAAAGGTAAAGTGGGGGGAAAAAAGTATTTGATCCCCTGCTGATTTTGAATGTTTGTCCACTGACAAAGAAATGATTAGTCTATAATTTTAATGGTATTTGTATTTTAACAGTAAGAGACAGAATAACCCCCCAAAAAATCAAGAAAAACACATGTCAAAAAAGTTATAAATTGATTTGCAGGTCAGTGAGGGAAATAAGTATTTGATCCCCTATCAATCAGCAAGATTTCTGGCTCCCGGGTTTCTTTTATACATATTATCTCTTAAAGGGAGTGCTCCTAATTTCAGCTTTTTACCTGTATACTGTCCACAAAAGCAAGGAATCAATCAGATTCAAAACGCTCCACCATGGCCAAGACCAAAGAGCAGTCCAAGGAAGTCGAGGACAAGATTGTAGACCTACACAAGGCTGGAATGGGCTACAAGATGCAGCTTGGCGAGAAGGTGACAACAGTTGGTGCAATTATTCGCAAATGGAAGAAACACAAAATAACTGAGTTTTAATGATCATGAGAATGGTGATGAATCATCCCAGAACTACACGGGAGGATCTTGTTAATGATCTCAAGGCAGAATATTATTATTATGTTTATTTATATCACGCCAACATATTCCATAGCGCTGTACAGGGGTTGAGTACATGGCAAAAAAACAAACTTAACACCTTATAAAAAATGGAGGGCCCTGTTTTTTAGCATAAAATCAAATGTACATAGAGCTTGTTTCCAAGGCACTGACACAAGATTGAAAACTCACAAACGTACAATCTAAGGGTTGATGGGACCATAGTCACAAAGAAAGCAATTGGTAACACACTATGCCTTGAAGGACTGAAATCCTGCAGTGCCCGCAAGGTCCCCCTGCTCAACAGAGCACATGTACAGGCCCATCTTAAGTATGCCAATAAACATACGAATGATTCAGAGGAGAACTGGGTGTTGTGGTCAGATGAGACCAAAATCAAGCTCTTTGGCATCAACTCAACTCACTGTGTTTGTAGGAGGAAGAATGCTGCCTATAACCCCAAGAACACCATCCCTACCGTCAAACATGGAGGTGGAAACATTATGGGGTTTGTTTTCTGCTAAGGGGACGGGATAACTGCAGGGACGATGGACAGGGCAATGTACCATCGAATCTTGGTGAGACCCTCCTTCCCTTAGCCAGGGCATTGAAAATGGGTTGTGGATGGGTATTCCAGCATGACAATAACCCAAAACACACAGCCAAGGCAACAAAGGAGTGGCTCAAGAAGAAGCACATTAAGGTCCTGGAGAGGCCTAGCCAGTCTCCAGACCTTAATCCCATAGAAAATCTGTGGACGGAGCTGAAGGTTCGAGTTGCCAAACATCAGCCATGAAACCTTAATGACTTGGAGAGGATCTGCAAAGAGGAGTGGGACAAAATCCCTCCTGAGATGTGTGCAAACCTGGTGGCCAACTACAAGAAACGTCTTACCTCTGTGATTGCCAACAGGGGTTTTGCCACCTAGTGCTAAGACAAAGGGGTCAAATACTTATTTCCCTCATTAACGTGCAAATCAATTTATAACTTTTTTGATTCTGTCTCTCACTGTTAAAATACACCAACCATTAAAATTATAGACTGATCGTTTCTTTGTCAGTGGACAAATGTTCAAAATCAGCAGGGGATCAAATACTCCAAGCCCCCCCCCCCCCCCCCCCCCCCCCCACTGTGTGGTATATACATAATGAAATACAGAAACCTTCCATGTCCCTTTAATCTGAAATAGTAAATAACATTAGATCAGTATACAATATATGCATTTCCTTATTACTGGTCGAATGGATATTTCCTAAGTGCATATGTTTCTCGTATTAGAATAGAAGCTATGCATTCTTAGATATTTTTGTATACTTATTATTATTTCCTTTTTTTGTAACAAACCAACATATTCTCTAGCGCTATACAAGTATTTTATTATTCCCTTCTGGATCACTACCTTGTTGTGGTGAAGGGGCTTGTGTACCTCAATGAAGCTGTGAGCTATACCATGTAGGTTCACCCAAGATGGACAGGTCCCAGCATAGAGGTCAGACAAACCGTGGTCTACTGGAGAAGGAATTGGCGACTCACTCCAGTATCTTTGCCATGAAAACCATATGAATTAGCACAATCAGAAACACAGACAGATGGGCCTGGCGTGCCACATTCATATGGTCACCAAGAGTGAGACATGACTGAAATACTGAACAACAACATATTATTATATCTAAAGACAAATTCATTAACATTTTTCAAAATGAATTTCTGACTACTTTACTAATACAGTTGACATATCTAAATAGAGTATGAACCTAGGAAATATACTTTAGATCTGTGACTTGTATCAGGGAATACATTAAAATGAATGATAATTTGGGAGTTATTATTTTGGAGGATTTAAAAGCAGACAAACAATGCAAGAAAGCAGCAGGAAAAGCCAGTAGGGTGCTTTATTGTATTGGAAGAGAAAGTAGCAACCGAAAAAGAGAGAAGTACTAATATCACTCTATAGATCCTTAGTCGGTTCTCACAAATATAAGTGTGTCCAGATCTGGAGGCCTTAAGCCCAAAAGGATATTAGTAAATTAGAGACAGCTCAAACAAGGGTGACGAAATTGGTGCATGGTATAAAAAAACTAATTTATGAGGAAAAGTATTATGTATAGCTTAGAGGAAAGAAGGGAGAGGAATATGATATAAATGTTCAAATATATTAAATGATTTATTAAGGTCCAAGAGGAAAGTATATATAGTAAAAAGAGGAATGTAAGAAAAAGAGGTCATAATGACATTTGTTTGTGTGAAAATACTACTTTGCTGAAATGTTAATAGATAAGTGAAACAGCCTTACTGTAGAAACAATAGGCTCAAATGTAAACTATTTTAAGGTAGATAGCATGGGGAGACTATGTGGACCTTTTGGTTCTTATCTACCTTCAAATTTATATTTTGTATTATAATAGAAACCATTAATAAAAATAGAATTTTTTTATGTTTTGGTTGTTAGATATAATATTATGTAATTATACAAACATATTCTAAGTTAATTTCTACAGTAATATACGTCAAAGAGGTAATTATGTTTGAATTTAATAAACAGACCTGTGATTTGCATTAAAGTTATACTGCCTGACAGTCGGGCCGTGTTGTAGTATTCTGGACTACAACGTCCCCCAGGAGGGGGCTGCTTTTCCTGATTCCCATGCCCCTCTTTGCATAGTATTAGGTTATATTTACGAGCCGCTTGTAAAACTGACCTTACGCTGGGAGCAGAAGGAAGCAGCCTTGGAGAAATCCCAGACTACAATTTAAAAGAAAAAGTTTTTTTTCTTTCTTTAAACAGGAAAATAAAAACAATTACCCTATCAAGGAAAGGGTTAAGCATCAAAGTTGGGGAGGCCTCCGTTCCCCACCGCCGCTTTTGTCTACAATTGTGCAGGAAATAAACAAGAATCGTGTTTGTTTCAGCTCATAAATGAAAAATAAGAGGAAATCCTACAGCCATTCATGGTTCCCAGCGCTGGTTTCTCCTTCAGAATTTGTACAGAAAATATATTTAAAATGGATTTAGATGTCTTTTGTTTGTATTGTTGTCTGTGAACAGGTTTTTGGCAATTGTGCATCTTCCCTAAGTTACATGTCACAAGAGTATAAATACTAATATGTGCTCTGGGAAATTGTGTGGGCTCCATTTTGTTTTACTTTATTTCTTTATGGTGTCACTAACACTGATTTGGTGAGACAATATGAACTTCTGGGAGGTTACAGAAGCCATTTTGGCATCGTGGAAATTAGAAGACATCTTGTAAGACGGTGGAAGGTATGTCAGGTCCATGGAAGTAGTTTGTGGTCTTATGAGTCTGCCAAAAATTAAGCAAACACTATGAAATCTACAGAATCTTTCAGAACCTTTCAGTAAACTTTCACGTCTGCTAAGGATTCTGGGTAGTAACATGTAAATCAGGGTCAAAATGTTTCACCTTTTGCCTCACTTCCACTTAACATTTGAATCCATTTAGGATCTGAAGCAAAAATGGAAGTACGTTGTGGGTGTAATTTCCATGTCACTACCCGACTCCTTAGCAACAGAGAAAATTGTTGTTGTTGTTCAGTCTTGCAGTCGTGTCCAACTCTCGATAACCAGTAGGCACATCTGTATTTCTGGTTGTGCTTATGCATATGGTTTTCTTGGCAAAGACACTGGAGTGGGTTGACATTTCCTTCCCACATGCGCCGCGATTTGTCTGACCTGCCCATCTGGGGTTACCCTACATGGCATAGCTCACAGCTTCCTTAAGATACACAAGCCCCTCCACCACAACAAGGCAGTGATCCAGAAGGGGAACAGGGAAAATACTATATAATTACTCATTCCAAAACCCCAGGTTTCCGTGGGTTAAAATCCTTGTGCATAAATTACAACATCAATTAGCTGCTGCTGTTGTCACATGGGATCAATAAATACTTAGTTCCACTCATTGCATTCATTGAAACTCATAAATTACTGGGGTTTCCCTCTAAAAAGCTGTAGCTCAATGTCTGAACAGCTGGACAGAGGGAGTCTTTGTGACCAGTCATGGAAAAGGCCAAATATCTCCCAGGACAGCAGATGGTCACTTGGAGGTCATGTGATTGCCACCCAGCGCATGACTGGACTACTAAAATAGTGAGGGGCTAGATTGTGTTTACAGGGTGGGTCGCTGTATCCTGGAGACCCTGAGAGCCATGTACCCCAGACCAATGCAGGGCCCGGACAGGAAACAATAAGGACATAAAGAAAAGCACCGGCCGGGGGCAAAGGTGAAACGGGAACAAGTGAAATATTAACAAACATTATATATATATATATACAGTATATATATACACACAACATCATTTATCTTATGGTGGGTAAAGAAATGATAGAAGCCCACCACTGTGCAGAATGCAGTAAATAGTACATTTGTGCTCATATGTGAATGTCTAAAAATAAATTCAAAATTGTATTTCCTGCTCAGAACCCCAAGAAATACAGTTGTTTCCAGAAAGACGGCATTTCTGGGAATTCTGAGCAGCAAAATCATTTTTTTTTAAAACTTATTAACTTACGTTTTTTAACATTAGATAGATAGACATAGATATTGATAGATAGATAGATAAAGATAGGTAGATATAGAGATAGATATAGATAGATTGAGATATATATATAAATATTGTCCTCTAAAATAATATCTAATGATCTGGAGTCAAAGTATATATATCACATATATAGTTGTGAGCGTACGAGTTGTTGTTAACGCTTGCGGGCTCACGCACCCAGAGAGCCCCAACACAGTGGCACACACAGAGCCTGGCACCCAGAGAGTCCCAGCACAGTGGCACACAGAGCCTGGCACCCAGAGAGTCCCAGCACCGTGGCACACAGAGTCTGGCACCCAGAGAGCCCCAGCACAGTGGCACACAGAGCCTGGCACCCAGAGAGCCCCAGCACAGTGGCACACAGAGCCTGACACCCAGAGAGCCCCAGCACAGTGGCACACAGAGTCTGGCACCCAGAGAGCCCCAGCACAGTGGCACACAGAGCCTGGCACCCAGAGAGCCCCAGCACAGTGGCACACAGAGCCTGGCACCCAGAGAGCCCCAGCACAGTGGCACCCAGAGCCTGAGACCCAGAGAGCCCCAGCACAGTGGCACACAGAGCCTGGCACCCAGAGAGCCCCAGCACAGTGGCACACAGAGTCTGGCACCCAGAGAGCCCCAGCACAGTGGCACACAGAGCCTGGCACCCAGAGAGCCCCAGCACAGTGGCACACAGAGCCTGGCACCCAGAGAGCCCCAGCACAGTGGCACACAGAGCCTGGCACCCAGAGAGCCCCAGCACAGTGGCACACAGAGCCTGGCGCCCAGAGAGCCCCAGCACAGTGGGTTCCAAATTAGGACCGCATTAGATTTGATGGTGCACTAGATTTGCGTAAATATGGTAACATGAATGAATACCGGTATATATATATATATATATATATATATATATATATATATATATATATATATATATGTTACTCTTTACAAATACATTTGCGTGAGTAATGAAATAAGCCCTATATTTCAGTGCTTCCAATGCAGAATAAGAAATATACGGTATATCTATTTGACAATGTGAAAGCTCATGAAGTGTTCAATAAAAAAACAAATTAATAATAAATATAAATAAACATGTTCATCCGAATACTTGAGTAGTACAAAAAGTACTAAAATATATCCCTTGAGTAACACAGTTACTCCGGAGGGGTGAGAAAAGTAAATTCCAAGTCACAAATTAAATATGGCGACATGAAGCCAGTTCTCCTTTCTGTATGTGTATACACAGGGTGATGACTTTCCCATGTACCCTGCTGTGTGTCCTCTGTCCTGTGTATACATGGGTATTGTCCAACATATGGTCAATCTTACATCACCGCTCCGCCTATAATTCCCTTTTCAAGAGAAAATACAACAGGAAGCTGCAATTGTTTATTTGTTTACTTCAAACTTACAAGTAAACAACGACCTTAATTCAACTCAAGTTTACACAAACAACAACCTCTACAAGGATGCTACAGACCCACATTTTCTATCATGCATTTAAAAGAGCACATTATATATATTACAAAAGTATGTGTGTTTTATTTGAAAAATAAATGATTTGAATGTAAAAAACAAACAAAAGAAACGCCACACAGCCGAGAGCAATGTGTTAGATCCACCTGTTCGTGGTAGAAAGTCTTATCAAGTGCTTATTAAGGTAGTTATCTATGTTTGTGTAGTTTACCAGGTGTGATAGAGGGGGGGGGGGGGCAGGGCGTCCCCTTTACTTCAATGTAAGTTATGTACACCATAGAACATTATATATATATATATATATATATATATATATATATATATATATATATCACATATAATAGTTGTGGTAATTGTGGGTTGTCGTCATGCAATGTTAAAATTTACTGGCTTGCGCCAATGGCGCTCATCGCAAGGCCCAAAAGTTACAAGTTTGATGAGGGCTGCAATGAGCACCAAAGGAGATTGATTAGAAAATTAGCTTACAACCTCACACACAGCACAGGGGGAGAGTCAGGGAGCCTGTGAGTGAGGTTGCAAGCTAATTTAATTGTCGTAATTTTTCAGTCTCAGAACAGCTAGGCAAGAAGAAAATGGCGGCCACAAAGTAGAGGGGGGGGGGTGCTCATAGCAAGGCTCGCATAAAAGGATCCGACCAGCTTCCGAGTTACGGGCATGAAAAAAAAAGGACCGTAAAGTATATATATATTGCTGGCATTTTTGACGGGCAAGTCGCTAGTATATATATATATATATATATTTGTAATATATTAAACAAGCTTATTTGATTTGGATACATGAAATAAAAATGGTGACTTATGTTCTGTATATTAAAAAGTTATATATTTATAGTATGTTTTTTTGAATACTATGATAACGGGTACCACATTTTTACATAGTTACAAAAACAACCGTTATATTTTAATGGTATTAGTCATCTGGGAGTACTAGTTGAGCTAGTGATTGGAGGGCCCTGGTGCAATTTTAGTTTTTTTGTGCTGGCGTAAGAAGACACAGTGGAAGCGTAGTTTTAGGAAGCCCTCGAGAGGAAATGGATGGGGGGGGGGGAGGCCGATGGAGGCCAGGAGTCCCAGGGGTACCAAGAAAGGCTGGGGGGGTATAGGCCACAGTGGGGAGCCAGGGGGTGACACTACACTGCAGAAGTTAAAGGCTGCATCACCTGCACTGAAAGAAGCGCCTTCTGTGTTTGGCAGGTACTCAAAATGCATTTTCGATCTCTATTGATCCCAAACAAGCCAGGTGACCTATTGTCCCACTGTATTAATCATGCACTTTCTGCTGCTTAGGATTCTGGGTAAAGACATGCAAATGACGCTCAACAGTTATCCCCTTTTTGCCTCTAGCCTTTTGTACCCCATTCCATATATTCTGTGCCCAAGAGTAGTGTAAATGGACTGAAAAGATCTATATTTAAGATGGTTATATGGTAAATTGTAACAAGTGTTAAACCTCATTTGCATATGTCTACCCAGAACCCTGAACTGTATCTTTAATACTATTTGCAATGTGGTAAACATGGCTCCTGGGCTGCTAGGTGATCTCTTTCCGATTACAGTCCAACTGGCAGGCATGGTGTGAATGCAATAGATATCTGCCAAGGAGTCTCCTCACAAACTATACAGTATCGAAATATACAATGTATAGAAATATAATAGGTCATACAATTATATCTAAATTTTTTAATTTATTTTGATATTTGCGAGCCTCTCCCCTCATGTACTTTTGCTCCTGTGAGCACCCTCGGCGCTCATTGCGAGCCTCTACCCTTGTGTGCTTTTGGTTCGCTGAGCACCTTTGGCATTCATTGCAAGCCCCGCGCTGAGCGCCTTTGGCGCTCATTGAGAGCCTTTCCCCTCGTGTACTTTTGCTCCTGTGAGCACCGTCGGTGCTCATTGTGAGCTCCGCGCTCATTGCGAGCCTCTCCCCTGCTCTTTTTTTCTTTATATATATATATTTTTTAATAATAATTAATTAATTAAATAATAAATTAATAAACTTTTCCTTTTTCTAATTAATATATGCAGCAATCCATATCCTGAAGAGCTAACAATCTGTTTGTATTTTCCTGCAGCATACAATGTACATTTGGACTGTTGCTGACCTGAGGTGTAAGTGTCAGCAATGTGTGTAGTATACAGTGTAAATAGGCTGCGTGCGCGAGGGGGGAACCGTTTGTTTAGTTGTGTAGGCATTTTAGAGTGGTAATGTTATTAGTTGCAAGTTAGTCTGGAGCATTTTCCGTACTTCCTAATAGTGTATTTTGTACCTTGTACGTTCCTGGGTAAAAGTCTTATGTGCCTGGCGGTGTTTTCCGTGGTTAGGGGTCGTGTAGCCTCAATTTGGGGTTTTTCGTCCGCCATTTTTTTTGTTGCTTAGGCGATTTTCGATTTCCGAAACTGGGCAAATTGTGTTTAAATTGTCATGCAACCTCCCTCCCAGACGTCCTGGCTGTTCCCCGTGCTGTGTGTGATGTTTATTTTATTTATTTTCTTTGTGTTTTAGTTAATTTTGGATGTGCGCGGTTCGGCCGTTAACTTCGTATTTTTTCGACCTCAGATTTTTTTTTTCTAAGTCCCGCGGCTCGTATTTTTTTTTTTTTTTTTTTACGTTGTATTTTTTTTTTTCTGAGAGCAGCTTTCCTTTTTGCAAAAATGTTTTTTTCCTTTTATTCTGCAAGTGCTTATAATTAAATTCAAAAATAGACACCTCAAAACTGTAAGTCTCCATAGAAGTTTCACTTTTCAGGAAATGTCCTAATTGCTCCTTTTAGTGCTCGCGTTAGTCCTTTGTCACCTGGGCCTGTGATGTCCCTGGGATGGCGGTGCCGGGGATACCATATACAGGTGGGTGTGAAACTGTGGGTGAGGGTCCAGGAAATAGACATTCATTAGCAAGTCAGTGAGGAAAGGAAAAAAGGATCTAAAGACGCTTTATAGCATAGGTGATAATTTATAACATAGGTGATAATTACAGTGAAAGTCCTGCAGTATCTGCTGAACTGGAGACCACCGCCAGGAGACAATGGGGGATATTTACTAAGCATGGCAGGGGCTGCAATGTCCTATTTTAATTCCTATAGGAAAAATTGCCATCATAGCCCTGAAAGGATATGGAAGGTCTCTGGATTTTACTTGCCCAACAATTCTACAATGTGCTGCTGAGACATGGTCCCTGATAGGCTAGGACACTAAACTGCACCCTACCAATTCTGTGTCTACATACTCTGCAGTGGGCAGACCCATGTAGGGACTATTTGTTTGATTTTAGATAGTAATACCACTTCTTAATGAAATAAAGTTTATGAAAATAAATAGGTACACAGGGATATTATATACCAAGTAAAATCCATAACGTTTTAAAATCCCTTTAAATGTCAGTTTTATTTCACATTTTACCAGTGCAGCTAAAACTGGATATTTCGATACATTCGATAAGTTTCATGAGTTTTGATAGAATACTGGAAACCTTAACCCTTTCTATGTATGATATATATATATATATATATATATATATATATATATATATATATATATATATATATAGTTGAATAATCAGAGTATTTCAGTGACTAGTGATACCTTTTTTATTGGACAAACGTATTCAAAATAAAGCGACAAGCTTTCGAGAGATAGGGAACCTATATATATATATATATATATATATATATATATATATATATATATATATACTGTCACCACAGCATCCTGGGTTCAAATCCACCCAGGTCATACTGGTATGTGATTGGATGGGAGACCACCTGGGAAAACCAGGAGCTGTATGCTGTGGCCCACTGGAGAAGGAACTGGCAACCCACTCCAGTATCTCTGCCATGAAAACCAAGTAGATCAGCATAGTATGTTGTCCATGAGGTTACAGAGTTGGATATGACTGAGCAATACTGTTTACACATATATATATATATATATATACAACACTGTATTATCCACAGTAACATTGATTATGAAGTATTATTAATGATAATGTAAGAAATGGTGACATTTCACTGTATATTTATTCTTAATCTTACTCCTGTTTATATAATTAGCCTGAAACAATGCATGGAGACCCCCAAAATGATTGGTATTCAAGCACAAAGATAAAACCAAAGGCTTGACTCAGGGTCACTGTTTGACAGATAAAAATGACAAACCACAATGTGAAGCTACTGTGAGATAATTTCATAACATTAACATGAAATGTATTATTACTTTTAAAGTATATCATATTTGCAACATTCTCTGTGTCAGCAGTTACTAAACATGGAATGATGTGGGTGCAGGGAATCCACAGCAAAGGTGGTAAAAGCTAAACATTTAGATACTATTATATTAATAGTAACTTGCCCGTCATAAATTACGGTATCATATGTTGTGTTCAATTGTTTATGCTGTATCCCTCTGTGCACTCTCTCTCTTTCTCTCTCTCTTTCTATCTCTCTCTCTCTCTCTCTCTCTCTCTGTGCACTATTTGCTTTCTGTCTATCTCCCTCACTTTCTCTCGCTCCCTCCCGCTCTCTCTCTCTCCCCCCCTCCCTCTCTGCTACCGCTCTCTCCCCCTCCTTCTCTCTCTCTCTGCCTCCTCTCTCCCCTTCTCTCTCCCTCTCCCATCTCTTCTCCTCTCTCTCTCTCCTCTCCTCTCCCACTCTCACCCTCCCCCCCTCTGTCTTTCCCTCCCTCTCTCTCCTAATCTTCTCTCTCCCCATCCCCTCTCTCTCCCCCTCTCTCCCCTCTCTCTTTCCACCTCCTTCTCTCTTTCTGCCTCCTCTCTCCCTCCCTCTCTGTCTCTTCTCTCCCTCTCCCCTCTCTCTCTCTCCCTCCCTCCCTCATTTTCTCTCTCTCTCTCCCGCTCTCTCTGCCACCTCTATCTCTCCATCTCCATCTCTCTCTCCTTCTCTCTCTCTGCCTCCCCCTCCTTACCTCTCTCTGCCTCTCCTCTCTTTCTTTCTCCCAACTCTCCTCCTCTCTCTCTCCTCTCCTTTTCTTTCTCTCCCACTCTCTCTCTCTCTTTCCCTTCCTGTCTCCCCTATGCCTTTCTCTCCCCATCTCCCCATCTCCCTCTCCCCCTCTCTCTTTCCCCCTCCTTCTCTTTCTCTGTCTCTTATCTCCCTCCCTCTCTCTTTCCCTCCCTCTCTGACTCTTCACAGTATGCATCTTGCAAGGGTTACTCACAACTACTAACTATTATAGTGATTATATTTATTATTATACACTAGTGACTTGCCCCTCAAAAATTACGTCAATAAAATTTGAAGGCTGGCAATGCTGTTTGCCACACAATGCAAGGCTCTCCCACCTCTAACTTGCGGGCCTCACAATGAGCTCCTTCGGCGCTCATTGTGAGCCTCTCCCACCGTCTACTTTACGGTCCTCGCGATGAGCGCCTTTGCCTCATTGCAGGCCTCGGCCACATTCATGCCTCGCAATGAGCGCCTTCAGCGCTCAATGCAAGCCTTGGTCACTTTCATGCCTCGCAATGAGCGCTTTTGGTGCTCATCGGGAGCCCTGCAATGAGTGCTCATTGCAGATGTTGTGCCTTTTGCGTTTCCCGCTCATCGCAAGCCCAACCCGACATTTACGGTCCACGCGATGAACGCCTTCGGCTCATTGCAGGCCTCGGCCAACCCGCCACTTTCATGCCTTGCACTTTCGGTGTTCATTGAGAGCCCTGCGATGAGCGCCTTTTGTGTTTGGCACTCATCGCAAGCCCAACCCGCCTCTTTCGTGCCTCGCGCTGAGCGCCTTTGTCCCTCATTACAAAACTCTCCCCACTTTCTGACCCCTGTGTCTGTTTCCCCCTCTCTCAATCACCCCTCTCTCTGTCCTGTTTTTTTCCCCTTATTTCCCTCCCCTGTGTCTCTTGCCATCTTCTCCACCCTCTCCCTCTCCTTTGTCTTTCTCCCTTCTATCTCTGTTCAAGTCTTACGTGCCTCGCGATGAGCGCCGTTGCTTGTATTTTGAAAGTCTTGCGGGGCTTGCGTTGATGGGCTAAGTATTACGGGCTTCTGCCTCGTTTTGAGCCTTTTTGAAAACTTTCAAATTTTTACGGCCGCCATTTTTTTCCTTGCTTAGCCGATTTTCAATCTCCGAAAGAAGCTAATTTAACCTCAACTTAGCTTGCAACCTCACTCCCTGCCTCTCCCCCTGCTGTGTGGTCTCCCAACGGCTTCCGAGTTACAGGCTTGAAAAAAATAACGTCTGTTAAAGTCGTAATTTTTTCAAAGTCCTACGGCCTTCGATGCTGGGCGCGGGCATCGCCATGAGCGCCTTCAATCTCTTTCCATCCACCATCGGTGGAGCGTCCTCCGGCAAATAGCAACTATGACGGGAGAGATGACCCTTAGAGGGACCCTAAAAGGCCACAATTGCGTTGCCTGCAATGAGTGCCTTTGGCGCTCATTGTGCATGTACAAGCCTGTAACTTTTAACATGGCTTGACCGACAATTCGTAATTACCACAACTATATGTGTTATATCGTATCCCCCAAAAAAGACAGAACACTTAGAGATTAAATATACAAAGAAGGTTCTATTTTGGTGAACAAAAAAATATGTTTAACATTATTTGAATTTCAGAGATTTTAGATGTGAAATTGTTTATTTTAAACATTTTGATCCTGAAAAATCAGTGTGATGTAATTTAAAAAAAAACTTACAATAAAATCACAGCTTGGAAAATTGCTCATAAAGTGTGAGAAATCCTTGGGAAGTTTTTGTAGATTCACAATGTCCTAAATAATTGCTACCTTTTAATTCACCAATGACTTAGCAAAAGCTAATTTATTTATGGTCACTCAACAAGATTTCCTTTGTTTTATTTAATAGGCCAGGCTGCAGCAACAATAAATACTTGACTCCCTATTTTATCTTTTTTTTTAAGGGGCCGTGAGATCCTATTAACAACTAACCAGGACTCTCAAGCAACCAGCACCAGCATCAATTCCCAATTTTCAAAAAACTCCTGCTAAACTGGCATAACAGGCACTATCCGGCAGTTCGAGACTGCAAAAAAAAATGCAAACTTTTTTTCTAATTGTTTTTTGGGGCCCTAAATTGCACAGTTTAGGTGCTAATGCCCTTTAAAAGGCATTTTGAGAGGTTTTGGGGAGGTTTAAGGGTCGTTTAGACCTTTAAATTTGGGGACTCCCGATTAAGCTGCAACTACAGTTATCCGGCAATAGGGATCCCCATAGGTGACGGATAACAGGGGTTTTACTGTATTCTGATGAACTACACATGAAAATATGCAAACGCTTTTTATAATGGGAACTAAAATAATACAACCTGGAATTTGTCTGCTTTTATGTGCAATGATGCTGCTGTGGGATCTACCATTTTGGTTTCTGAGAGTCAACTTCCTGAAGCGGGAGGATACTTTGATTAAACAAGAAGTTCTATCTATATAATGGAAATGTGGTTTCTATAAGTTCACAGATTTCATTTGTAGTAATGGAAAGTTCATTTGTTTTCAAGGAAAGAAAATTGAATATATATATATCACATATAATAGTTGTAAATCTACGAAACGTTGTCACGGTTTGTGAGCTCGCAAGAACTGTGTCCCTCGCAAAGCGAGGGATGCAATTCGGGCCGCAAATGCGGACCCTCGGCTCATTGCAGGCTGCAAATGCAGACCCTCGTGAAGCGAGGGTCCGCATTTGCGTAGGTGGAGGCTCTACAGCGCTTCACAAGCGGTTACAAACACCCACAGAAGCGGGACTTTGAAAAGAAAACTCCAACATGCAATAACTAAATACAGACTTACACAAAAAAATATGAACCGCGGGACTTAGAAAAAAAAACATTACAAACTTGGAAAAATACGACCTTAACGGCTGAACCGCGCACAGTGGAAAACAAAAAAAAAATCACCCAGGATGTCTGGAAGTGAAGTTACACCTCAATTTTTAAGTCCAATTTACAGAGTTTAAACACTCGAAAATCCCCTAAGCAAGAGAAAAATGGCAGCCGAAAAAAACGAAAAGCCGCAAAACACCACCAAGTACATACAACTTTTACAAAAACCCGTACGAGGTACAAGATACACTATTAGCAAGGATGGTAAATCATCGGCACCTACATACCACATACACATTCGCCCAGCTACACTAATGGCTTTGCCTCATGCACGCAGCCTATTTACACTACACACTGCACACATTGCTGACACTTGCACCTCAGCTCCACAACACTGCAAATCTACATTGTATGCTGCAGGAACATCACAACAGATTGTTAGCTCTTCAGCACATTGCTTGCTGCATATATTAATTACAAATAGGTAAAGGATATCAATTTATAATTTCATTACAAAAACAAACAAACACCACAGTATCGCAATAAACTGCAACCCCCTTCACTGCGCGCCTCACAAGGAGCGCCAACAGTGCTCATAGGACACAAACTACACCAGGGGAGAGACTTGCAATAAGCGCAAAAAGGAGATCAGCGCTGACCTTACAATGAGAGCAAAAGGAACTCTGATAACAAAAAATACACCAACCGAGAGGCTCGCAATGAGCGCCGAAGGATCTCAGATGACCAAAACACTTACAGCCTTATTAAATTGTGATTCAGTAAATTTAAAAAGGCTCTATTTAAGCACAAAGCATTTTTTTTTTAGTTAGTGAACTTCTATCCAAAAGCAAAAACTAAAAACTTCTGTAAAAAAAATATGCTATGTGCTTAAATAGACCCCTATTCAATTGGGCAAATTGCAATTTAATAAGGCTGTCTGGGGCAAACAGCATTACCTGCCTTACAATTTTATTGCCCCGTCATTTTTGCCAGGCAAGTCGCTAGTATTTATATATTGTGCATAATCCATCTTTGGCTATGCTGTAAAGCTATTTAATACAGCGAGCATATGCTTAAAAAGGAGCCATGTATATAGTGTTTCTTTGGATTATTAGATTGAGAATACATTGTGGTCTCATTTGCATGTCTCCAACTCTGGTATCCAAAAGTGCAGCGTAACAACTGTATTACTGAGAAACTTGAGCAGGAAATAAGTGTATTAACATTCAAATGCAATCCTAAAAATATTTTTCATTAATTTCTGTACTAATATATATATATATTATACATAATATATAATAACTATATAATAACTATATGCATATATCTAGATAGATAGATAGATAGATAGATAGATAGATAGTGATAGATAGATAGACGCATTGATATATAGATAGATAGATAGATAGATAGTGATAGATAGATAGATAGATAGATAAGTAGATAGATAGATAGTGATAGATAGATAGATAGATAGATAGTGATAGATAGATAGATAGATAAGTAGATAGATAGATAGTGATAGATAGATAGATAGTGATAGATAGATAGACGCATTGATATATAGATATATAGATAGACAGATAGATAGTGATAGATAGATAGATAGATAGATAGATAGATAGATAGTGATAGATAGATAGACGCATTGATATATAGATATATAGATAGACAGATAGATAGATAGATAGATAGATAGATAGATAGATAGATAGATAGATAGATAGTGATAGATAGATAGATAGATAGATAGATAGATAGTGATAGATAGATAGATGCATTGATATATAGATATATAGATAGACAGATAGATAGTGATAGATAGATAGATAGATAGATAGATAGATAGATAGATAGATAGTGATAGATAGACGCATTGATATATATATATATATATATATATAGATAGACAGATAGATAGATAGTGATAGATAGATAGATAGTGATAGATAGATAGTGATAGATAGATAGATAGATAGACACATTGATATATAGATATATAGATAGATAGATATTCTTAATTATCTTACATATATATATTTTTATTTTGCCCTCCTATATTTCATATATTAATATATATAATTTTCACTATATTCACTGAGAATATATATAGTCCCTTGTGGGAGAAAAGCACTATATAAATTATTATTACTATTATTATTATTATTAGTAGTAATAATAGTAATAATAATTATTATTATTTTCATCATTAATAATAATAATAATAATAATAATAATAATACAAACACAATAGTTATGGGCATGTTGTAGCACAAATCATAAAAGGCCTAGGGAAACATAGCTACGCCCTTATTGCAACCTTTATACAGCATGTGCACAGTCCATAAAATCTTACATAAGGTATAGAAATAAACACATTTTAAAAAGAAAAATATTTTGTGCGCTCGCTATTTAATTTTCCAAAGTCTGGGCAAGATCACTACAAGTCATCCCAGGCAGTGAGGGGGTTAAATAACCCTTGCAGTGACATATGGCGCCTGGTAAGGTGAGCGTGCCCTAACAGGAGGGGAGGGTGGGGTTAGTTTGTATTAAGACCGGCAGGCACCAAAGGAGACCATCTGATCCCCACTGCTGGGGGGCACTCACACACGTATCAATGTATTGCCCTGTAACAGGAGGGAGGGGCTGACAGGACGCCACACGCATCTGTGCCACAACCATTTGACTTATCTACTAAGGTGTGAAGTGTGGGGTGATATCATAGAAACCTTTAAATATATTAGAGGATTTAATAAAGTTCAGGAGGGAAATGTCTTCTACAGAAAGACGATGCAAGAACAAGAGATCATGATTTGAAAATAGAAGTGCAAGATGTAGGAGTAATGTGTGGAAGAGCTACTATATTCCTGAAAGGGTCATATATCAATTACGGTGGGAGAGAAAGATATTGTTAATAGATTTAAGCATACCAGGGCAAAGGATACATTTAATGTGTTGTTATAAAAACCATAAGCTATTTAGGTAGATAGAATGGGCAGACTAGATTGTAACTTTTTGCAGCTATTAAATCAATTACATCTCTAGTTATATGCAGAGAAGTGAGAATGCAAGAAAGAGGGAAACGAAAGAAAACAAAATGGGCACGCTCTGGCTGCTAATTGCCCCCCCCCCCCAGTGTTAATTACTAACCTCTTATTTAAGTTTTTACATTTAAAGATAGAGTGCGTAACGAGCATAAGAACAATTCTCTTTTTGCCCAATGCATTCTCCCTAAACTCCTTATATTACAGTGAACTCCCTAGATTATGGCAACAGTGTCCCAAACAATCTCTTTTGTTTTACTACTACCTTATTGTGACAGGAGTGGCATGTTACACCAGCATTAAACTGTTAACAGTCCTTAACAATTTAATAAAATAATAAACAAATATTTAAAGCTTCACAGAGGCAGAGAATGGAGATGTTACCGTTGATTGATACAATTCAAAGTGAGCTACCAGTGGTGCAATGCACTAGGGTCCCCCTCTGGGGGTCCAGTGCTTTGTAATTTATTTATTTTTTGAATTTTTTTTTTCTAGAGAGCATTTCTACTGAAGCTTCAAGTGGTGGCAGTGTGGAGCAGTTCATCACACTGAGGATGTGTATCATGGAAGAGGTGAGAAAGAGCAAGGGCTGAATCTCAGCAGAGCACAGATTGGGATTGGTTGTGTGAGTTGACTGCTGAGAATGGTTGGGTGCTTTGTGGAAGTGGATGTTGAGAGAGACTGTGTGCTATGTGAAGATGGCTGCTTAGAGGGACTGGCTGCTATGTAGAGATAGTATATGTATTTATGTGTATCTACAGTATGTGTGCTTCCCGCATGCAAGAGGTAAGAGCAGGGCCGTAGCTATGGCAAGGGGACTTGGCGGGAGCAGCTATGGCAATGGGTCCTCGGCAGGTGGTGCTGTTATGGGAAGTGGTCTTAGGGAGGGGCACTGAGTGAGTTGGTAACAGGAGGGACTCAGTGCAAAAACATTTTGGCAACCACTCATCGGGGAGGGGAACCAAAAATGTGTAATATATTTTAGAATTGTTTGAACACGTAGGGGTAGTATTAGATAGGATAAAGGGGGCCGGGCTGACCCTGAAACCAGACAAATGTCATTTGGGTATGGCGGAGGTACAATATTTGGGACACTGAGTAGGATGTTGCTGGGCCTTCACCCTATCTCTATGGTCGGGCCTTCACCCTCATTACGGATCACAATCCCCTAGTTTGGCTCAACCGGGTCTCAGGGGATAACGCCCGGTTGCTGCGCTGGAGCCTGGCGTTACAGCCCTATGAGTTTACTATTCATTATCGCCCAGGCAAGCAAAACGGGAATGCTGATGGACTGTTGCGCCAAACGGACTTGGCCTCAGATTAAAAACTTTGGAAAGTCCCGTCAACCCTATTGGACCAGGAAAGGTCCAACCGAGTTGCCGGAGCAGGGAGAAAAAGGGGGGCCATTGAGAAGGATTTTTCATGTATTTGCCTGTGGGCCCTCAGTTAAACCTTCTCCCTGCTGTTTAAATGCCTGTATCTGTTCGGTTCAATATGTACCTACCACTTTAAGAACCAAGGGTATGTGTGTGTAATGCATTGCAGAATATTTTTTTAAAAAGTTGACAATTGTCAGTTTACTGCTGGAGCGGGGATTAAAAAAAAAGTTCAGTTGACTCCCTGAACGGTGTTTCGTCTGGTTACTGGGGGATGTGGGATATTACCTTCTATACCAGCGGAAATCTGGGGATTTAATATTCAAGTCCCGTTACACTACATTTGCCATTTATGGGTTTGAAGGCAATTGCGGGCTTGAGGAATTGTAGCAATTTAATAGCGATTTGTGATTTTAGCGACTGTAACATTTGTGAGCTTGAAAGATCAAAGGCATAGCTGGGTCGAAGATACCATTTTGACAACCCCAGGGATTTTCAGCCTGTAACCCGCAAATCGATTGTTGGTAGCTGGAGGAGGCCAATTAAATAACTTTTGCAGGTGACACTACAGGCTTCAGTAATTGTGATTTTGACAATTTAATAGGGGATTTTCCATGATTGGACTTCGAGAGCAATTGTTCTCAACATCAAGGGCCTCATTCAAATCGCGTAGAGCTACGTCTAGGCTGTTATTCAATGGGGTGGCGCCGCAAGGAGCTCCACATTAACGGAAACCATGCAATCCCGTAACTCGTGTTTCAAGCCCACAAACTCATCTAAATGCAAATGCAAATATATATTCAATCCAACACTGCAAAGCACTGTAAATGATGGGGAACACAATGGGGGACATGAGGATTAATAGCAAAACATTCTCAAGCTTGCATATCGTCCAAATCCTATATTTTATTTAATGTTTAATTTCTGTCCAAAGTCCCACGGGCTTGAATGACTTCCAAGGCCGGAGCTCGTTATTCAAGCCCGTAAGTGCTTGGAGGGTGAATGTCCTCCAAGTCTGTAACTCGTTAATCAAGCCTGTACGGGCTTGGAAGGTGAATGTCCTCCAAGCTCGTGGGACTTACATGATGGATAGAACACGAATAAATTATTTGTATTTGCCGATTTGAGGGTAGGGGAATGTTGGGCATAAATTCTAAGACCTAAAATTACTTTGACTTCTAATAAAAGTACAGGATTGCTTTTTTATATCCCTAATTAGTGCTATGTTTTGTAAGTAAGAGTGTTGCTGGACCTCTTTGGTGTAAGTAAGCTGACACTCAATTTTAGCGATTTACGGGCTTGACGGAAGAGTGATCGTAGCATTTGGATAGCGAATTGGGATTTCTTCACAAGATCAAAGGCTTTCACAGAAGTAAGCTGCGATTGAGCAAATTGCAAGGGGTCGCAGCTCGAGGCTCGTAACCCGATCGGCGGCCGCAACTTGTTTGTCATGTATGTACCAAACTAACAGTATTAGCAGCTGTTTATGTGCACAGGAATACATTTTGTGTTTGTTACATCACATCCCAGGAGTTGGATGATGGGTGTGTATTTTCAGTTATCAGTGATGGGAGAGGTGGGGGTGTAGGGAACAGGGAGAAGTCCAGAGTCTTTGTTTGATTACTGATAGGATTGAAATTGACGCCATAACCCTTCCCGCTCACTGGCCCAGAAGCAGATCATTGCATCTAAGGATGGACCCACAGATCTCTATAAATGTAAATACCCCTCTCATATACACACAACTTCCACCAATGTATCATTGATCCCTCCAGGGTCCTGCAGAGGCATTACAATTTACTTTGTTCTAATTTAAAAACTATCTTTACTACTTTTTCCCGTCTTAATTATCTGCTTAGTCGTTCTCATAGTATTCAAACATATATTAGCTCCTCATTGTGCAGTGGTCTGGATGTCCTGGATCCCTATGAACAGTGGAAGGTAACCAGTCGGTCCCCGAATCATAAAGGTTTAGAGCCATTGGTCTAGAGCTCTACTTGTTGCCCTCAAAATGAAGTGGTCTTTTATATTGCGTCTACGTGAAAGAGCTTCTCAGAGAAGTTTCTATATGGAAAAAAAAAAAATTGTTCTTGGATATTGGGCTGCATTTGAAACTTGATTTCTATAAAAACGTGTTTAAGAAATTTAACTATATACATTATATATGTATATATATATATATATATATATATATATATATATATATATATATATATATAAACAGGTAGAGGCGTAGGAACTGGGGGGATGTAAAGCCCCCACCTATATTAAATGAATAGGGGACACAAAAAATAGCAAAATTAAACTTAATCATGCACTACCAGATTTGGCCCATAATTTATGTAATATATATGAGGATCGGCAGTAACCGTGAAACAGTACTGTATGTGGTTAAGTGACCTGGTTTGTGAAAAATCCATCCGTTGCTGTGTCTAAAACTGTGAAATACAGTAAGCATATGCATTAAAGGAGCCATGTTTAAAACGGTTTGGATTGACACAGTGATGGTGCATTATGTGGCCTCATTTGCATGCCACGCCCAGTTTTCCCAGATTGCAGTGCATATACTGTGTTTCTGAGAAATTTGAGCAGGAAATAAGTTTTTATCAACTTATTTTTAGACATTCAAGTGGAATCACTAATGTACTATTCCTTATTTGTACTACTGTACTTTGTACGGTGGAGGACTTCTATCACTCTTAGCCCACCATATGTGAAATAATTGCTGTATAGAAATACTCTTTACAACAATCAACACACAAACCAGGCACTCACACCATACTGAGGATCGGCAGTAACCGTGAAACAGTACTGTATGTGGTTAAGTGACCTGGTTTGTGAAAAATCCATTCGTTGCTGTGTCTAAAACTGTGAAATACAGTAAGCATATGCATTAAAGGAGCCATGTTTAAAATGGTTTGGATTGACAGAGTGATGGTGCATTATGTGGCCTCATTTGCATGCCCCGCCCAGTTTTCCAGGATTGCAGTGCATATACTGTGTTTCTGAGAAATTTGAGCAGGAAATAAGTTTTTATCAACTTATTTTTAGACATTCAAGTGGAATCACTAATGTACTATTCCTTATTTGTACTACTGTACTTTGTACGGTGGAGGGCTTCTATCACTCTTAGCCCACCATATGTGAAATAATTGCTGTATATATATATATATATATATATATATATATATATACACAAAATACGTTGACACAGTCATATATTATATATATGTGTAAATATATATATATATATATAATTTTTTATTTTATTGGGGGCAGGAGAATAAAAAAAAAAAAAGTGTTTGAGGGCACTGCGGCATTGGGGCCCTTGGCACTAGACCTGCCCCTGCTTCCTGTCCTGGGGGTAGAGTTGAATTATCCCCCCCTGATTTGTTTGGGCTCCTACGCCCATGTATACAAGTATATATATTATTAGGACAAATTAAAAAAATGCACTATGAAAATATAGATTATTGGATCACATGCGACTTATGATAAATATGAAAAAACCTACCAAGAATCTATGACAGGGAATCTGACGCTAAATTTGTAAAAATCAGATAAAATAAGTAGAACAGTAACAAATTAAAAACATCTAAGAAAATTCATATACATATGAAAAAAAAAAAAACAATTGCCAAAAAATGTTATCACAATATCACATGATATGGAATTTGACCCTAACTCAGTTATGCAGAAGATATTTTTTCCCATACATTAGATGGCCAGATGGTTCCATTTATTGGCAAAAACCAACACTATATAATTACCTGCTTACAAAAAAACTTACTCTCTAATGAAAAACAGGTTTAGTTCATGAGAATCCCAGCATCACCCGTTTTAGATGGTTTAAAAAAAATATGGTGGCTGTTTTGGAAAGTAGCCAAATACGCTGGTAATAAAGTTGGCTCATAACTTTGGGAAAAGGAAGTGAATTTATAGCCAACCCGGTCAGTTTGGAGATGTTAGCGGAGCATTAACAAGATGGGGTCACTAAATGGGCTTGCAGAACAGACAGCGGAAGAGCCCAAGACTCTTTTGCTATCCCGTTGAGGGAAATTAACATTTTTTTCAGTCCCCCCAGGCATCTTGTAACTTTTTAACTACTTAACTCAACTCCAGCTGCATTCCCACCAAATAGGACCAGCTCACCCCCAGCCCTTCCCCCAGAATCCTGTATAATTTAACACCTACAGCCATCTGCATTGTGACCCACCTCATGTCAGGTACAGGGGCTGAAAATGAATATTACTCACAAATCTAGAAACAGAAGTATTTAGCATTATAAATTATTATTTCTTTTTAGTTCTAAAAGGGACTGAAAAGAAAAAAAACACCTTATTGTATATGAAATATATGTAAGCCATCTATTTTCCCCATTCTCCTTTATATTCTAATTATGAGACTTGGCTTGTAATGTGTACATGATCTGTCCATACCAGTGGTTCTAATTGAGGGCTCTGGGGACCACCCAGGATTTCCTGGGTTGGATCGAAGAGACCCTTGACCCAGCAGGAATGGGGTGTAGGAGGAACGAAGTGGCTAGCTGGAGGTGGAGCCAGTGGCGGATCTACTACCGATGTAGGAGGTGCAGTCTATATTATATATATATATATATATATATATAGTATCTCACAAAAGTCAGTACACCCCTCACATTTTTGTAAATATTTTATTATCTTTTCATGTGACAACACTGAAGAAATGTAAAGTAGTAAGTGTACAGCATGTATAACAGTGTAAATTTGCTGGCCCCTCCAAATAACTCAACTCACAGCCATTAATGTCTAAACCGTTGGCAACAAAAGTTAGTACACCCCTAAGTGGAAATGTCCAAATTGAGCCCAAAGGGTCAATATTTTGTGTGGGCACCATTATTTTCCAGCACTGTCTTAACCCTCATGGGCATGGAGTTCACCAGAGCATCACAGGATGCCACTGGAGTCCTCTTCCACCCCTCCATGATGATATCACGGAGCTGGTGTAATCTATTTTTTGCATAGGGGCCCTCCATTCACTATCTCCACTACTGTCATAAGGCTGTTCCACCACAGTAGGCCCTGGACACAGGTTCAGGGTGTAAGGTGTCTCTGGCCAGACCCCTCTGATCAACTGTTTATTTATGATGATGATTATTAAGTCATTGTGTTTACCAGAAAACGCTGTTTTTCCTCCAACACACCATCTTGGGTCAAGAGTGGGTGCTAGGACTAATGCAGGTTCCTCCAATATTATATGCTGTCACAAAAAGATAGACCCTAACACTTTAACATACCACAACCGTTACAGTTAAAGATAGATTATTAATTAACTTATCTGCAATTAAAATATGCTCTATTTGTATCAGTGCAAACTTAGATAAACATTGTGTCAAGTGGAGTATCAGCCTATTCAAATTGCTGTGGATCTGAATGGTGGTCCCCATAAGCACTAAATGGTGTGAGAGCCACTGCATGTGTGTTCTGTTCCTCAGTTGTGTCCGACTCTCTGTGACCCTATGGATGCAGCACACCAGGCACATCTATCTTTGTTTCTGGTTGTGCCTTATCCATATGGTTTTCATGGCAAAGATACTGGAGTGGGTTGGCATTTCCTTCTTCAGTGGACCGCGGTTTGTCTGATCTCTCTGCTATGATCTCCCATCTTGGGTGACCCTATATGGCTTAGCTCACAGTTTCATAGAAGTACACAAGCCCCCTCCCACAACAAGGTAGCGCTCCAGAAGGCTCTACGCCATGTTATCTTCGCATTATCTTCTGCACATCAGCTGGGAGATCATTCGCTGCATCTACAACACTTTGAGCCTCATTCAATTGCGATTTGGCCAATTGAATAGGGCTCTAAATAAGCACATAGCATATTTTTTTAAAATAAGTTTTTAGTTAGTGAAAACCTTGCTTTTGGATAGATGCTTACTAACTAAAAAAATCTTTAAAAAAATATGTTATGTGCTTATTTAGAGGCCTATTCAATTGGCCAAATTGCAATTGAATGAGGGCCTTTGTATCTTTACGTTACTCTAACCCAATCACTGTGTACTGATTACGGGCGCCATGCTCTCTATCACATATATAGTTGTGAGCGTACGAGTCGTTGCTCACGCTTGCGGGCTCGCGTAGCGAGGTCACTGGGCAAGGGCCTCAGTTGCTGGCATGGAGCGCCGAAGGCGCTCCATGCCAGCAACTGAGGCCCCTCGCGAAGCGAGGGCCTCAGTTGCTGGCGAGGTCACTGGGCACGGGTCTCAGTTGCTGGCATGGAGCGCCAAAGGCGCTCCATGTCAGCAACTGAGGCCCCTCGCGAAGCGAGGGCCTTAGTTGCTGGCGAGGTCACTGGGCAAGGGCCTCAGTTGCTGGCATGGAGCGCCGAAGGCGCTCCATGCCAGCAACTGAGGCCCCTCGCGAAGCGAGGGACTAAGTTGCTGGCGAGGTCACTGGGCAAGGGCCTCAAACCCTCGCAAAATTCACGTCGCTACTCAAAAAACACGACACACAAATTACGACACTCGCTAAATTTTACGAGGCACGCAAACAACGTACGAAACACGTTACCACACATTACGACCTCGCAAACATCGGACGCAACACGCCGACATACAAACATTTAAAACACAATACATACACACAGCACATACATAAAAAACTTACCTACACCAAGAGGGAGCACCCAGGACCTCAAAAATGCAACTTACACCTCGATTTTACTCGAAATAAAACAGTTTAGAGACTAAAAAAAAAACGAAGCGAGAGAAAAAATGGCCGCCGAACAAAACGAAAACGAGGCTACAGCACTCTAAACTCGCAAAACACCACAAGAAACTCGCAAAACACCACAAAACACCTACGGATATTCCGATACAGACCTATACCACACATTACTCGCCATTTTACACCAATGCGGAAGTACACGACTACGCTAACGGTTTGGTCTCGCGCACGCACAGTGTTACACTGCACACATTCAGCATGCTTATACAGCAGCTCCACACCACTAATGCTGCAGCAACATCAACACAGATTGCCAGCTCTTCATCACAATGCTTCAAAATAGGTACACTATATTCATTTACTAATTTAGCTACCTTACAATTTCATTGCCGTCATTTTTTGACGGGCAATTCGCTAGTACAATATATCAGTGGACATAGTGAGTACAGCACCAAAAATGTCTCTGTTCAATGAATAATGTAAAGCAGATGCTTTAATCTCTTTTCTCAGTAAAAATGTAAAAATAGAGTGATCTTTAAAAAAAATAAAAAAAAATAAACATCAAAAGCTTTTACAATGTTTTCAACTTCCTGTTAATTTGTCCCACATTGGAAACACTGAATACATGTGGTCCCTGTCAGCACAGAATACATGGGGCTCTAACCTCTATTAGTTCTTTTTTACAGTGTGAATCCCATGTCGAAATGTGTTTTCCCCATGACATCCTGCGATTGGCTGGGAACTGGCAGGGAGAGGGGGCAATATATATTTAGTTCTGGAAGGGGGGCATGTATGTAGTGCTGGGAGGGGTAGCATGTATTTAGTGCTGATAGGGGAGGAGACAGTACATATTAACAGCTGGCAGATGAGGGGGCAATGTGTGCAGTGCTGGGATAGGAAAGATGCAGCAAGTAATTAATGGGGTCTCTGGGGGTTGCAGTATGTATTCAGTGTGGCAGAGGGAGAGGGCATATATTCAGTGCAGGCATGGAGTGGAGGCAGTATTCATTCAGTGCTAGCAGAGGGAGAGGGCTTATATTCAGTGCAGGCATGGAGTGGGCGCAGTATGCATTCAGTGCTAGCAGAGGGAGGGGGCAGCGTATATTCAGTGCAGGCATGTAAAGGACACAGTATTCATTTAGTGCTAGCAGAGGTAGTGGTCATATATTCAGTGCAGGCATGGAGTGGAGGCAGCATGTATTAAATGCTAGTAAGAGAACGAGGCAGCATGCATTCATTTATGGTTGGGAGAGGAGGCAGCATGTATTCAGTGCAGGCACAGAGAGTAGGCAGCATGTATTCAGTGCTAGTAGAGGGAGGGGCAGCATGTATTCAGTGCTAGTAGAGGGAGGTGCAGCATGTATTCAGTGCTAATAGAGGGATGGGACAGCATGTATTCAGTGCTAGCAGAGGGAGGGGCAGCATGTATTCAGTGCTAACAGAAGGAGGGGGCAGCATGTATTCAGTTATGGTTGGGAGCAGAGGCAGCATGTATTCAGTGCTAGCAGAGGGAGCGGGCAACATGTATTCAGTGCAGGCATGGAGTGGAGGCAGCATGTATTAAATGCTAGTAGGAGGATGAGGCAGCATGTATTCAGTTATAGTTGGGAGAGGAGGCAGCATGTATTCAGTGCTAACACAGAGAGGAGGCAGCATGTATTCAGTGCTAACACAGAGAGGAGGCAGCATGTATTCAGTGCTAACACAGAGAGGAGGCAGCATGTATTCAGTGCTAACACAGAGAGGAGGCAGCATGTATTCAGTGCTAGCACAGAGAGGAGGCAGCATGTATTCAGTGCTAGCACAGAGAGGAGGCAGCATGTATTCAGTGCTAACACAGAGAGGAGGCAGCATGTATTCAGTGCTAACACAGAGAGGAGGCAGCATGTATTCAGTGCTAGCACAGAGAGGAGGCAGCATGTATTCAGTGCTAGCACAGAGAGGAGGCAGCATGTATTCAGTGCTAGCACAGAGAGGAGGCAGCATGTATTCAGTGCTAACACAGAGAGGAGGCAGCATGTATTCAGTGCTAACACAGAGAGGAGGCAGCATGTATTCAGTGCTAACACAGAGAGGAGGCAGCATGTATTCAGTGCTAGCACAGAGAGGAGGCAGCATGTATTCAGTGCTAGCACAGAGAGGAGGCAGCATGTATTCAGTGCTAACACAGAGAGGAGGCAGCATGTATTCAGTGCTAACACAGAGAGGAGGCAGCATGTATTCAGTGCTAACACAGAGAGGAGGCAGCATGTATTCAGTGCTAACACAGAGAGGAGGCAGCATGTATTCAGTGCTAGTAGAGGGAGGGGCAGCATGTATTCAGTGCTAATAGAGGGATGGGGCAGCATGTATTCAGTGCTAGCAGAGGGAGGGGCAGCATGTATTCAGTGCTAACAGAAGGAGGGGGCAGCATGTATTCAGTGCTAACAGAAGGAGGGGGCAGCATGTATTCAGTTATGGTTGGGAGCAGAGGCAGCATGTATTCAGTGCTAGCAGAGGGAGCGGGCAACATGTATTCAGTGCAGGCATGGAGTGGAGGCAGCATGTATTAAATGCTAGTAGGAGGATGAGGCAGCATGTATTCAGTTATAGTTGGGAGAGGAGGCAGCATGTATTCAGTGCTAGCACAGAGAGGAGGCAGCATGTATTCAGTGCTAACACAGAGAGGAGGCAGCATGTATTCAGTGCTAACACAGAGAGGAGGCAGCATGTATTCAGTGCTAGCACAGAGAGGAGGCAGCATGTATTCAGTGCTAGCACAGAGAGGAGGCAGCATGTATTCAGTGCTAGCACAGAGAGGAGGCAGCATGTATTCAGTGCTAACACAGAGAGGAGGCAGCATGTATTCAGTGCTAGCACAGAGAGGAGGCAGCATGTATTCAGTGCTAGCACAGAGAGGAGGCAGCATGTATTCAGTGCTAGCACAGAGAGGAGGCAGCATGTATTCAGTGCTAACACAGAGAGGAGGCAGCATGTATTCAGTGCTAACACAGAGAGGAGGCAGCATGTATTCAGTGCTAACACAGAGAGGAGGCAGCATGTATTCAGTGCTAGCACAGAGAGGAGGCAGCATGTATTCAGTGCTAGCACAGAGAGGAGGCAGCATGTATTCAGTGCTAGCACAGAGAGGAGGCAGCATGTATTCAGTGCTAACACAGAGAGGAGGCAGCATGTATTCAGTGCTAACACAGAGAGGAGGCAGCATGTATTCAGTGCTAGCACAGAGAGGAGGCAGCATGTATTCAGTGATAGCACAGAGAGGAGGCAGCATGTATTCAGTGCTAACACAGAGAGGAGGCAGCATGTATTCAGTGCTAACACAGAGAGGAGGCAGCATGTATTCAGTGATAGCAGAGCATGTATTCAGGGCTGGCTGCCCTCCCATTTCTTTCTTTACATTTCTCTCTCGATTCTCCTCTTTTCCTTATTCTACCAAGAGACAAAACTGTACTTTTTTTATTGCACTTTATGTGGATTATACAGTAAATACTTCTGATTTGTTTGTAAGCAACAAATTACAACAAAACATTTAAAGTAAACAAAAGTTTATGTACGGGTAATAATCTCATACGAAGTCAGCATTTGGGACTGCACACCATTATAATACACTAGCGAATTGCCCGTCAAAAAATGACGGCAATGAAATTGTAAGGTAGCTAATGCTGTTTAGTGTGTAATAATGAAATATATAATACATTAATAAATGAATATACTTTACCTATTTTAAAGCATTGTGTGGAAGAGCTGTGAATGTGTTTTGATGTTGCTGCAGCATTAGTGGTGTGGATCTGCTGTGTAAGCGTGCTGAATGTGTGCAGTGTAACACTGTGCGTGCGCGAGCCCAAACCGTTAGCGTAGTCGTGTACTTCCGCATTGGCGAGAAATGGCGAGTAATGTGTGTTATACGTTTGTATCGGAATATCCGTAGGTGTTTTGTGGTGTTTTGCGAGTTTCTTGTGGTGTTTTGCGAGTTTAGAGTGCTGTAGCCTCGTTTTCGTTTTGTTCGGCGGCCATTTTTTCTCTCGCTTCGTTTTTTTTTTAGTCTCTAAACTGTTTTATTTGAAGTAAAATCGAGGTGTAAGTTGTATTTTTGAGGTGCTGGGTGCTCCCTCTTGGTGTAGGTAAGTTTTTTATGTATGTGGTGTGTGTATGTATTGTGTTTGACATTTTGTAATGTTCGCGAGTTGCGTCCGAGTGTTGCGAGTCCGTAATGTGTGTGAACGTGTGTCGTATGTTGTTTGCGAGTGTCGTAATGTGTGTGTCGTACTGTTTGGGTTGCGACGTGAAGTTTGCGAGGGTCGCAGTTGCTGGCAAGGAGCGCCTTCGGCGCTCCATGCCAGCAACTGCGGCCCTCGCTTTGCGAGGTCCTCAGGTGCTGGCATGGAGCGCCTACGGCGCTCCATGCCAGCAACTGAGGCCCTCGCTTCGCGAGGGTCCTCAGTTGCTGGCATGGAGCGCCTTCGGCGCTCCATGCCAGCAACTGAGACCCTCGGGCAGTGCCCTCGCTTCGCGAGGGCCTCGGCTCGCTGCGCGAGCCCGCAGCGTTAGCAACAACTCGTACGCTCACAACTATATATGTGATCACAGGGACCTTGTGCGCTGTCTCGGAGCTACTTCAATGAAACGCCACGCAGGGTACGATGACGTACGTCTTATTGTACTAAAGTCATGGCATTATTATTTCTTAATTTAAAATAAAGCATCTCTCATGATCTTTACATCATTACTGAATTTGTCCTTTTTATTTTTTCCATTTGTTAAAAAAAAACGTAAAATTCTTAATACAAAATAATGAAGTAATTTGGCTCAGTGTAGACTATTTCAGCGTCACGGTCACTCCTTAAGAGCTTGTTGTTTTTTTTTGTGAAAAAATACAAATTACCACATACTGGGATTTATTTTGATTTTGCTTACGATGTGATTTAGGGCTTGGCTTCTGTTTATAAACATATAGCACGCTCCACCCGGCCAAGCCCACGCATCATATCCCCACCCCCTCAAGTTCTGTTGGGCCATTTCCTCAGGGGGCCCCACCTTCCATGGATTAAATGTTAAAAATACTGGATTGGGGCCATAAGACTCCGTGGGAAAATGCTGAAGAAATCACTTAAAGAGAAAAGCAGTTTTTTTTTGTCTTTTAATTTAATAATTGTAACTGTCACTAAATCTCGGAGTCTCGTACGATGCCAAATTAAATATTACCCTCTGACATGTGCAATCGTTTTGCTGCAGGCAATATGTTCACAAAGTTATGCATTGAAAACTTAAAGGGCCTAGGCAAAATATGTGTGTGTTTGTGATGTTCAGTCATGTCCGACTCTCTGTGACCTCATGGACCGTGACACACCATGCTGATCCACTTGGTTTTCATGGCAGAGATACTGGAGTGGGTTACCAGTTCCTTCCCCAGTGGGCTACAGCATACAGTTCCTGGTATTCCTAGGTGGTCTCCCATCCAAGTACTGACCAGGCCCAACACTGCATGGCTTCAGGGTGGTGTGACCTCTTGGTTTCCTGACTGGATTCAAACCCAGGTCGCAGTGGTGAAAGTACTGAATCCTAACCACTGGACCACCAGGGAACCCTTCCATGCAAAATATACTATAATTCTAAATAGGCAAAATGTTTTTTTTTTTAGAATTTAAAATGCAAATATAATCTTTAATGTATTTCTTTTTATATGCAACTATGCCGCAGTGGAATCTACCATTTTGGTTTGTGAGGAGACTTTGAATGCAGACAAAACTGCACAATGGGAATGCGGTAGTTAACACTTTTAATGGGACTAATGAGAAGTAAATGAATTTACAAGGACATACAATACTGAGAAAGTATCAGACAGAATCAGCTAAAAAAAAGAAAACAGAATAAATTACATTTGCTAATAAAAGATAAAAAAGGTTTCATTTCTCAAAAAGTATTGTCATAAGGTTAGGATCTTTCCTGTTTTGTCCCAGCCAACAGTTGCGTGCATTGGCCACTAGGTGGTGTGAGGGTTGCTCACCGTGCCGCTACTATACTATGCAAAGCTTATCATCTGCCACTACTAGGCATGTGTGTGGCACTCCAGGACTGAACATGCCCACTCCTGATATAAATGATAGTGTCTTGATAAAGTTAATAATTATTTAATAAAACAAACAAATGAAAGCCTTTATTTTGCAATTATACCATAATGGGAGCTTCCATTTTTGTTTATCCGCTTTTTACTAGTAGATCGTGATCTGGAAAGCAAAAAATAATTTAGTTTATCCAACTGAAATGTGGCCATCTTGAGTGTCAGTGATCTCATGACCCCAGCAAGATTCATTAGCTTGTGAAATAACGACTGACACCAAATTGGGAGTAACACGGGCCACAGCTTTATTAACCAACTGGATTAACATAATCCAAAACTTAACATAATAACCATAATTAATATAACATTCCTTAATTAACATAATGGAGGAGGAGCCTGGCCAGGACAGTAACCTCACACGCTGGGCAGGGCAACACCCACTTAAGCCAGTGGGCCGGGCAACTCACCTCCCGCCACGGAGCAGCTGAGGGACACCTCCTGAGGCTGCGATCCCCCCCCTTTCGCTCAATAAAGCTAGTGCCTGAGTTACCCCTTCCTTATTATTATTATTATTATTATTATCTTTATTTATATCGCGCCAACATATTCCGTAGCGCTGTACAGGGGTTGAGTACATAGCAGAAAACAAATTAAACACCTTGTAAAGAATGGAGGGCCCTGTTTTTGAGCATAAAATCAAATGTACATAGAGCTTGTTTCCAAGGCCTGACACAAGATTGAAAACTCGCAAACTTACAATCTAAGGGTATTCCTTGAACTCTAATGTCAGCAGTTCCAACCCAATCTCAGTCAAGTGCACCTTATCCGGACGAAATAACTCATCGGCGTCTACGCCTTCAAATTCCTGGTACTTAATGGAAATGAAATCTAAATTTCACACAAAACTGACCATTGGCTTATTGATCCGATCAACTAAAACTGGGTCTCTAGCATTCCGCCATGAACGCCTTTTTATCATCTCGGTCCAGATGATAAAAAGGCCCGGGAACTGGTGCACCCAGAGGGAAATATACCTCTTCATGTCCTTCAGCATTTTGCGCATGGGGACGACCCCTAAATCATTGCCCCAGAGTGGATGAGCACCATATCAGGGTCACCGTAGTGATGTGCATAGTTGTTCAGCAAGCCTCGCTCCTGTGCCCACCTCAAGCCACGGAAACCAAACCATCGTACCTGTAGGTCCGTTTCAGGTATGCCCAGCTGAGCGTTACTCCTGGTGACTGCGGCTAACCTGTGGGCCCACTACACATTGGAATGGCCGATAATGCAAAGCTGTCTCTGTCCACCTGTAATACACAGAAAGTCTCATTTAGATAACCCGTCCGGATCGCACATAAGACCTATATGGCTGCGATTCCCATCTCCCGATCCTCTTGACCACCTCTGTTGCAAGCCTAATCTCACCACCAGGGGCTCCGATACGGAAAGAATGGGTCCCAAACTCAGCAGAATCTAAACCGAAGCGATCAAGCACCGCCTTTAAGATTGCTGTGAACTGAAACCGAGACAATGCCTGCCAATTGGCACCTTTTTTCCTTTCCCCTTCTGATCGGTCTTAGACCTCCTCAACCATAACACCACTCTGTCGTCTTCCAGACAGACATCCACCGCTTGTAGCCCCCCCGAACCGTGCCTGTTTGCCGAGACTATCTCCCCGATTCTGAAGGCTTCCGAAGAACGCTAGGGAGAAAGCCGTCCGGAAAAGCAGGGATTGCAGAGTACTTCCAACTCCTGCGCCACGCGCATCAACAATGAGAAGGTAATCGGACGCCTTTTGTCCTGCCTCTGATCGCCCATGAACACGCCTTTCACCACTCGGTGAACCACAAATTCCTTCGTCAGGTCCCTTGTACCAGCCACCTTGAACATGAAGGCCAGGGCCGTGACCTGCTGACTAACCGATGCCTTGGAGTCGCCATTTTCTGCGCATTGCAACAGGAACCATAGTAACAGTCCTAATGATTCTTCTTCCAAAGCGGTACCACCGACAACCTACACCAAATCGTTCCATTTGTTCCATACCGTCTTATAGGCCGCCCACGTCCACGGTGCCAGCGACTGTCTGACATACTTGGCTATCCAACCGCTTCAAACTCCCAGAGTTCCGGGGGGGATGTCCTCGCCTTGCGTTTTCGCCCCTGGAGCCAGCGTCCTGAAACGAGCTTCCTGCAACCGAGAAAGGACATCAGCAATGCCGTTCTCCGGATGTAAAACGTGGAATGCTCGTAACCATGTTATGTTCAACCTCAAGCAAAGGAGCACCAACCGCTGTATAAGGTGTAGTACCGGCAATTATGATGATTAGAGGCTATTGATTGCTCGAACCGTTGCCTCGCAGGCTGACCCAACGCAAACCTGCCGATCCTTGAACTCCGTGCTCCATGCTTGAACCGCCGCTACCATAGGGAATAAATCCCGAAAGGCTGCGTTCGATGTGAGGCCACCAGAAACCCATGACTCAGGCCATGCCGCAGCTAACCATGATCCTTCTAATCCTGCCGCCGAAGTTGGGCACTCGTTACTCTTTCCGGATGTATTAGAGTGGCGCCATTAAACGACTGAAGGAACGCTATCCAGACTTCCTCGTCTGCCCTCATCACTCTTTCAGAAAGGGATGCGCCTGCATCACCCCCGCTGTAACCAGTGACAATCGCCTGCTGAACACCCTGCCCATTGGGATGATTCTCCACGCGAAGTTAAGCTTCCCCATAATCGAGTGAAGGCGCCTCAAGGTTACCTTCCCCGCGCGCCGCAAGGGCCGAGAGGTCCTCTGTAAGGTCTGCTACCTTCTCGATGGGCAAGCAGCACTCCATTCTTTTGTCGGGCCACCCACTGAAGAAAAGTGCTAAATGTCTCAAAATATGCACACGAGACGGAGCAACCCATGGCAAACAAAGGTCCACGTAGTACTCTCCCTCCAGGAAACACCCCAGAAGCCGATGGCTATGGGGCTGAACGGGGAGCAACCGGAAAGCAGACTCAATATCCACCTTAGCCATCTTGGCCACCTTGCCCCGCTTGCGTTCCCGCGAAAGTATGGCATGGCCCGCATCAGGGTCATTATGTTCAGCCAATAGGCTACCACCTTGTCGCTCCATGCCATGGTTGGCCTTGACGCCATGCACAGCCGAAACTCCTCGTCGTACCACCACCATGCCATCCCCCCATAGATCCGGTACGCATTCCTGATCTCCTCCAGGTATACGAACAGTCCGGAGCACTGCTCCGGGTGCCGTTCACTTAGTACACATGATTGAGAAGGCCTGGAGCCAGTTGTCGAATGTACTCGGAAGCCGCCTAAAGAAATTCTTACGATCATCGCCTTCCCTAGGGTAACGCTCCGGGGGATCTGCTAACCGGGATACGGGCAATAATGAGAACAGAACGGATTCCCTACGCCAGATCTTTTCTTTGACATCCAGAGGCATATGCACCCCGAGGTTGTCTTGGGCGCACACAATGGTGAGCCTCCCGTCCCGACTAGAGGACTGTTCTGAATGGAGGGGAAAGGCGCCCCTTGGGGGCCTGCCAGAAGGGTAGAAGTGTTGATTTCTGTACCGGGGAGGGGGGTTAACCCGGAGGAGTGACCCAGGTGCGCTTGGGAGTTCCCGGATAGACTACCCACCCACGCACCGGCTATTTCATCACTGATTGGGAGATAATGGGCACACATAAGAGATTTTAGGGATGCAAGCAACTGAGGTGCCATGGAAGGAGGGCTCCCCCCCTTGTATTGCTCCACCCCCAAAACCCTTGTACGCTCACCTAGCTCCCGTCATGCAGGGGTGGCTGGAACACTCTCGCTGCTCGGTCCGAACGGGAGTCCGTGCCCGTCTTGTTCTCTGGGGGCTCTTCTCACCGCTCCTGAGGAGGTGCAGCTGCAACCGCCTGACCTCTCACTTCAGGACCTTGACCTGCCTATGGATCTGGGAAGGCATAAAGAACAATTACTGGCTCTCCTATGCCTGTATCCCGCTGCCCCGGCAGTTTGCTTGCAACCTGAGGAGTTCTCGGAAAACAAATGTAGGGCAACGGCAGGGCTTAGAGACTCAACTGACCCCGACAGCCTAAGGGCTGGGCCAATGCCGTAACTAAACCCGTCTTTCGTGTCTGTATCCCTTGGAATCCCCTTAGCTAGGGTATTGTCGTTACCGGCGCCTCCCTGTGGCTCTGACCTCTCCCAGTGGGTGGGATGATCTCCTGGCTCTCGCGGACCTCATTCGTGGCCCCTGCCCTCTGGTTGGCCCTATTGCCAGAACTGCTGCTGTTGCGTGGCTCCGTGGGCCTATGGTGCCCATCTGCGCTAGTGACCTCCCCCACAGGACTTAGGCTAGCCGCCACTTCACTGCGCCTGGGCCTCCGTGGAAAGGCCCTCACTCCCCAGATGTATCTATCCTGGACCCTCCTAACCCCATGACACAAAGCTCGGGACCTAACCATGGCCAAAAGGGCCTCTAACTCCCCAGGGTCCATGAGAAAGCCACACCAGCCCCCATTGACGCAGGCAAACACCACACACCCACATGCACCCAGGCACACTGCACACACAACACACTGCCCACACAGCACACACTGCACACAGCCCACACAGCACACGCAGCACACACACACAGAGGGACCCCCACTGCCTTATTACTGACAGGGTTAATTAATTCTGCTATACTTGCAGTCACCAAGACGGGAGCAGACCACGCTGGCTTCCAATCCTGGCAATGGCCGGCGCAGAGTGAAGGAGGAAGCCCGCAAAACGGTCGAAAGTCCCTGCTCCACTCTCCCAGCCAATCAGGAGCGCCTGGGGCTGCCTCCGCACTGGCCAGTATTACTAATAGAACCAGTTTTCCTGTTGAGAATTCAGCGCAATGGCTTCTCACAGTAAATATAACTGCTTATATTAGTGAACACATTAAAGTTTGTGTTTAATTTTTTACTCTCTCAAAATATTTTGTGCTTTATGAATTTTAGAAATATAAAAACGTGTGATCTAAAGTTAACTAATGTTGCTTCAGGAGTCTCACAATTGTTATATACAGCTTCCCACTGGCTGAACAAAATAAAAAAAACTTATTAGCAAGCGTGTTAAATAGCTCAACAATTCACCCTTTAGTAGATATGGCCATTGTGCATGCAACAGAAATTTAGGAGTTTTACATCCTAATAAATCAAAATTTCTACTGGTATGTTATTATTATTATTATACAGTTTAAATGAGAGATAATCCCATATACACAGATTTTTATTTATTTGTGCATATTGTATTTGTCACAGAAAGTGTTATTATGAAGATGTAATTTTTTTACTCTTTACATGGGAAAAACATAATTTTCCTCCTAGCACTTTATACAGGGGATACAGACAATACTAAATAACTAAACAGACTCATATACAGGGTCAAATCACATCATTATGACCACCTCCTACATCTGACATCAGCCAATGAAATACAGAACGTGTCATGAGCTGGCTTGCTGGGTATATAAGGCGACATGTAGGCATTCTGCAAACATATCAACCATCTCTGTCATGGGTAAATTGTGTGATTTATGCAAATTAAAAAAATGAATAACCATTGGCTTACTGGCATAGGGTGGCATTATTTCTGAAACAGTGAAATTGTGAACTGTTCTCGCGCTGCTGTCGTTAAAATGTCCTGTGACTGGAGAAACAGCACCATTATGAATAATCTGCGGCGAAACTGCGGAGCACCACGCGCCATTCATGTCAGAGGTAAGCGTTGGCTGCGGAGGTGTGTGAGGGCCAAGCGCCATGCTACAGTATATAGGTTCACGGTATAGTGAACCCTGTTGCATATGGGGCTCCGAAGCAAATGGCTGGTCATTGCTCCCATACTGAGGAGGGTTCATCTTCAGAAATGGCTTTAATTTGCATGACAGTACCGAAATTGGACCTCTTGTCAAGGGTTGAGACATGTTTTCTGCTCCATCTACCGGACAGACGTTGGCATGTCAGACGCGAAAATTACAGGAACAAACACTCTGCAACCATTGTTGGAAGAACACAAGCAGGTGGCGGCAGCGATATGGTCTGGGGAATATTTTCTTGGCATTGTCTGGGTCTTTATTTTTAATATTATTATTAAACCCTATTAGGACTGGTTGCTATTTTAACCAGTCAGAGTAGGGGGAAATAGATAGTGTGGCCGGCGTGTAGAGCTGCCATGAAGATGTCTGAGTTTCAGACTCGGAGTCTGTATATATAAGCGATCACTTGTTACAGCTAGAGAGCTACAGGCAATACCTCCTGGGTGCAAGTCAGTAACTTTTACCTGAGTTGTTTTGTAGGAGCCATGTAATAGCTCTTGGAACTTGCTTGTAAAAACTCTGCTATGAGGGGTCCTAAGGGAGCCATGTAATCCAGCCTTTAGTCTGCAGGGCCACATTTACATCTGTGGTCCCCCAGGCAAAGGAAAATCCTCAGATGCCCCCTCCACCATATACACATATGTTTGTAATATTAAAGTTTGTGTTAAATAGCTCAGAAAAGTGCTGTAGGCAAACTTTGTGTAGTTAATGAAATATATATATATATATATATATATATATATATATATATATATATATATATATAAATAATGCCCAGAATTCAATTAAAATATAGTATTTATTGTGATTTTGTGCTACTAAAAGAAGTTTACAGGCATATCTATCTATCTATCTATCTATGTATTAGCAGTTAAATCTAAATGTCTCTATGTATACAAATATCTATACCTATCTCTCACTCTCGCTATCTCACTATCTCTTTCTCTCATTCTCACTCTCTCTCTCTCATTCACTTCCTCTTATTTACTCTCTCTGTCTCTCGCTCCTTTTCTCTCCCATTCTATTGTTCACTCTATCCCTTGCTCCATCTCAATTTCTATTGCTTGGTTTCTTTCACTCTTCCTTTTTCCTGCCTGCTCTCTCTCTCTCTCTCACTCTCTTGTGTCTCATTCAGTTTCTCTCTTACACTTTCTCTAACTCACTCCCTTTTTCTCTTGCTCTACTCTCTCGTTCACTCTTTTTCTCTCATTCTCTCTCAGCTTCTGTCTATTCACATTTGAACCAAGTCTTATAATGTCATCTGTCAACTGTCAATATTGTGTTAAATTATTAGATATTATTTGTACTGTTATTGTGTTTTTAAAACTCCAGGTTTTTCATTATATTCTGCTTTAGATTATTTGGGTGAGGTATATATGTGGTACCATTTATTTATACTAAAGTTGGTTTGAATGGTGTTATGTCTAGATTAAAAAACAAATTTTTTTGCAAAGTTTACATATTTTGCAATTAAAAATTTGCTATATAAATGATTTTGTCTTTTTTGGATTGTTGTTTAGTTGTTCAGTCATGTTTGACTCTCCGTAACTCTATGGACCACAGCACACCAGATACATCTCTCACTCATGGCCCTTTGAGCTCCATCAACTTGGCGATGATGTTTTTTCCTCGCAGGACCCCGTTTAACACTCTTAACAGCTACACAGCATTAACATAAGCACCAGAGAAGAGAGAGAGAGAGAGAGAAAACTGCCATCCTGGAGAGAGAGAGAGAGAGAGAGAGAAAACTGCCATCCTGGAGAGAGAGAGAGAGAGAGAGAGAAAACTGCCAGATGTGATGGAGAGATTCACAGCCAGTAGAGGTTGGTTCTACCTCTTCAAAAAGAGAAACATTTTGTACAACATAAAGATCACGGGAGAAATGGTGAGTGCTGACACCAAAGCTGCTGCCGCCTTTCCAGCCACTTTAAAAAAGATTGTGAATGAGACAGACCTATTCTGGAAGAGAATGCCAAGCCGCACATTAATATCACTGGAGCAGAAGAGAGCACTGGACTTCAAATCGGTCAAAGACCGGCTAACCCTTCTTCTTGGTGGGAACGCCAGTGGTGACTTCAAAATCAAGCCATTGCTGATGTACAACTCAAAAACACCCAGAGCCATGAAGGGCATACCAAAATCCAAAAATCCAGTTTGCCAGTCATTTGGCAATTCAAAAGGAAGGCCCGGATCATCATGGACATCCTTAAAAAGTGGTTCAGTGAGCATTTCTGACCCTGGGTGCATCGCTATTGCTGGAGGCCAAAGCACTCATGTTAATGGACATTGCTCCAAGCCACCCTACCAATTTGGCTGAGCTCCATTGCTGTATCCTGATGGAAGATGGTGTTCCTGCCATCCAACACTACTTCGCTCATCCAGGCTGTGGATCAGGGGGTCATTGCAACGTTCAAGGCCTACTATCTTTGCCACGCATTCTGCCATCTCATTGACCAGATGGACAGCAATGACAAACAATAGATAATGGATTTTTGGAAGAACTACGCCATCATGCCTGCCATCACTAACATTGATTTGTCCTGGAAGGAGGTGACACAGCAATGTCTAAAAGCTGTGTGGAAATGTGCAACCCTGAACAGCCCATCATAGCGGAGCTAGTGGACCTTGTGAACATGTCTGGGAGATGCAGTTGCCAAGGACATAGAGGGCTTGGTATAGACTTTGCACGAGAGAACCTCCAACAACTGGCGGAACAGGGCTTTGAGGAAGCGCAGGACAGCAGTGACTCTTATACAGAGGAACACAAATAATTGTCCACCAAGTTTCTCAGTAAGACCATGCGTTCCATCCATGAGATTATGGATGATGTAGTAGCAAATGATCCCAACGTTGTGAGGAGCAGGAACGTGAGACGTTGGATGGGGGCAGGAAGCAGAGACAAAAGTCCCTGGACCAATTTGTCACTCAAAAATCCTGGTTGGAGGATGAGCCTGAGGCTTCAACGTCTACCACTTAAAGTATATATATATTGTTGAATAATCAGTATTAATAATCAGAGTATTGCAGTATATAGTTATACCTTTTTTATATTTTTGTGTCTTTACACAAGATAATAGATAAGAGAAAACCATGTTATTTAGGGGGTGTAAAAGCAACACATTTCCTGAAGTCCTAAAAACTAAGAGCCCTATGTAAATATTGCAGTTTACACCATGTTTGAGGCCAAAGTAAATCCTGCTAATTATGTTAATCACCTATCCTGAAAACATTGCAAGAAAATTGCTACCAGTCACTGCGACACTACAAAGCGGAAAAGCACGGCACAAATCTCATCTGATTTTTGTACTGCTAGATTCCGACTTACACCATTAGACTTTTCCATTAAAACCCTAAGCTAACACGATTTTACGGATCACTCACAAAATAGGGCAGTGCCATAACTGCAAAAACAATAATTATATTCTATATGTACCAAAGACCACACACAAATGGTTGTAAAACCTTTGCTGAGTTTCGCAGCAGCTAAAGTGACAGTATAGCTACAAAAAACATTGAAATTTCAACATTATTACTTAACAGTACAATATCAACATATGTGTAATCCAAAAATATGATAATGTATTATAATGTTTGTTTCATTATACAATATCCAGGGTAACACACAACCCAATACTCAAGGGGTTAATACATTTCAGGAACCCCGTTGCCTAGAAACAATTGCTCTAATGCATTGTCTACATATATATATAATATATAAACACATTTGTATATATTGAAGCTATAAATACAATTGCCACATCTATTCAATTTAAAATAATATAAATAATTAAAACATTATTTATTTTATATATAAATATAATGGTTACTTGTCGCAGTTACAGCACTTGTTTTAACTCATTATAATAATGATGACGTTCTCATTTTCTATTGGTTCCTAGAGACGTTTCCTATCCATAAAGCTTGGTTTCGGTTCATCCCACACTAAAATCTCTTGCCTATAAGGCAGGATTTATGGACTTGGGCTGAGTGCTTTAATATGGGGGAGCTAAAGAGTAACATAAAGGTAGGGCAAAAAAGCTCCTGCAGCCGTTTTACGGCTCTATCGCAATTTACACCACTTGATTAAAATAGGGCCTTAAGTTTTAAAAGCTACACTGAATTTGTTTTGTTTGATAACCTATTAATAAATAATCTACTAAAACCAAATTATATGAGAACCAAAATTTTTTTTTATTTTTTTTTTAATCTAGCCCAGAAAATAAATTGAAAGTAAACTAGAATCTGGGCCCAATGAGGTTAGAAGCCGGATCAAGTTCCATACACATTCTTAAAGTCCCCCAATTTCGTGATTATGTCAACACCAAGAATACACTACTGAAGTCTCCCTCTCCCCTCTTAAGATCTGAGCGCTCGCTCTGCTCAGTGAACACAAAAGAGAGTACAGACGGCTTTTCATGGACTCAGCAGCAGCTGCCTATCATTGGCTCATTGGTAGAGGATTGTCTATGGTCAGCCAGTGACCGCTGGCCTGTCCATTGAAACCCATCCATCTGGAATATAAACCCAGAGACAGGGGCTGCTCTGAAGAACACAGTTAGGGGCCTGTGCTTGGCAAGCTCGCCATGTCTCAATCACACGTCTAAGAGCCTTGCGTGCGCACAGGCATATGCTAATTGCTCCCATTGTCCCCATGCCAACCCTCTCCCCAATCCTCCCCCTCCAAAAAAGTGTCCTTGATAGCCGCAGCTCATGTAAATCTTATTCATGTTCCCTAACCTTGGCTGGCAGGCCCCACGAGGAGACAAAGGGGCAATTGTCTGGAGTAATTTTGCTCTGAATCGGCCCCTCCATCAGCACAGAGGCCAGCACAGGCAACTGGTTCCGAACTGAGGCACACCATTAAATTAAACTCTGTAATCATTACAAATGAGTGGGCAGCAGAGTAGAAACCCTGTCCTTTGTCTTTTTTAATGAATAGGATGAAATATTCAGAATGCCCCATTAACCCCTTGCCTACAAGTGGAGCAATCAGAGTAAACAGATTTCATAAATTAAAACTGAACCAATTAGATTGCAAGCTATGTGGGACATGAGCTATTATGCCTACATTGCTCTATTTTGCATATTGTACTAGACACTTGGTATAAATGTGGTATTTACCTAGTTAAAGGGACACTGTAGCCTGATATTTTATTGTGATATTTTAAAGTTAAAACTTGTACTGATAACGAGCATGAACATTCTCATAAACCTGAAAACTATATTATCACTAGCGAATTGCCCGTCAAAAAATGACGGCAATGAAATTGTAAGTGAGCTAACGGTGTTTGGTGTATATAATGTGGCTGATGTAGCATCGATAGTTTTCTATGTCGTGCGAGTTTTACAGAATATCCGTAGCTGTTTGGTGGGCTTTTTCAGAATATCCGTAGCTGTTTGGTGGTGTTTTGCATGTTTATGGTAGTGTTTTGTGTGTTTATGGTAGTGTTTTGTGTGTTTAGGGATCTTTAGCCTCGTTTTTGTTTTGTTCAGCGGCCATTTTTTCTCTCGCTTAGGTGATTTTCGGGTCTCTAAACTCCGAAATTTGTGGTTAAATGGAGGTGTAACTTCACTTGCAGAGGTCCTGGGTGCCCCCCCTTGCTGTAAGTAACCTTTTTATGTGTTTGTTGTTTGTATTTGTTGTGTTTGTAATGTTTTTTGGGTTGCGCGGGTTGCATCCTTGTTTTTTAATCTCGTAGGTGTTTTTCGGCAAATACGTAGGTGTTTGGTGGTGTTTTGCGTCTTTTGCTGTAGCCTCGTTTTCGTTTTTTTCGGCGGCTATTTTTTCTCTCGCTTAGAGAATTTTTTAGTGTCTAAACTCTTTTAATTTGACTTAAATTGAGTTGTAACTTTAGTTTTCGAGGTCCTGGATGCTCCCTCTTCCTGTAAGTAAGCTTTTTATGTATTTGTTGTGTGTATTTGTTGTATTTTTGATGTTTTCATGTGCGCATGTTGCGGACGATTTTTGCGAGGTCGTAATGGGTCGTAACGTGTCTCGTATTTTGTTTGCATTACAACGTAAATTTTGCGAGGGTCGCAAATGCTGGCAAGGAGCGCCTTTGGCGCTCCTTGCCAGCAACTGCGACCCTCGTAAATCTTGCGAGGGTCGTAGTTGCTGGCAAGGAGCGCCTTCGGCCCACAAGCGAGCCCGCAAGCGTTAGCAAAAACTCGCATGCTCACAACTATATATGTGATAAACCCTCTTACAGCTGAAATGACTCTGGATAAAAACATTATACGAATGTGATTAAATAAATATGCATTGAGTCTCCCTTTTCTTGGAATATAATTCAAGTAAAAGGGAATTTGGAGTCTGAGATTAGCTCATTGTCACTAGTGAATTCCTATTTGCATTTATTCTACAGACAATTGTCTTTGCTTATTTGATCTTCATGCGGGAAAGAGCCTTGGAAGATGAGATATTGGTGAATGTACAAATAAACTTTCTATCAATATGTTTATTAATGGACTATATCTGTCTAATAGCAGCAAGGTTAATTAGAAATCAGATGGTGGATGGGAAATATAATGCACTAATAAATAGGTTCATAATATGTATTATAGGACCACTTTGGTGGTTTTATAGAGGGGCATTGAAAGAATAGTTAGGTAAGGCTTGAACATGTATAGGGGTAAAACAATGGAACATCTTGAAATACTAACTCAAGCAAATACAAAGAATCTTTTAATTCCTGCCTAAAGAGGGGGGCGGCTAGTCATAGAAGAGCCTATGTTGGCATGTCGGTGATTGGTTGACAATGAATCAGTCAGTGGCAGTTGTCAACGTAGTTTGATCTCCATGCATTGGAGGGAAGAACCATTGCCAGAGGGTCGTAGTCACTGCTTCTCCTTTTGGCTAGTGGTAGTGACAATACAGGAGGGGCCGACAGGCCCAGGTAATTCAATTAGTACAATTAGGACAGGGCCTACCAAGTCTTAGGCTTACAATGGACTGGAAGAAGGTGCCATACTAGTAGAAGTGTATGTAAGGATTTAGATGACAATTGCACAGGTATTAACAAAGCACCCTTCTCTCGGGTGCTAGATGTTGAGGAGTTAGGTCAAAGGACTATAGCTGTTTCAAGAGTGGTTACTAATGTCCCTTGCAGGATCATCTTCTTTGGCAGTCCCATAAAACATTCAAACTCCCCACTCCCCCTAGGTATTTCAATCTCCACTGTGCCTCCGGTGGCTACCCTATTGGCTGCCCCTCAGTCAATGTAGTAGTGTGTCAGTGCAAAGTTTGAATTTCCCTCTCAAATTACAGACACCTAATCAGAGCATAGCTTAGGCTGAGGCTTTATTGGACTCTACCTTTAGGGTTCCGGACAATCAACCCATTGCTGGCAACCCTGAGTAGTTCAAACAAGCTAATGGGTAAAATACCTGCCTATGGGGATGTCCATTCAGCATCGTCCATTGTCCCAATGCCACTATGGCAGTATCCCAGGACCCCCAGTGATGAGTTTGGGCTGTTATGACACAGAAAGTATGGGGTCGATCCGACCCAGGAGTCTGGTAGAGAGGGGTCAGAAAGTGGACCGTGAACCCCACCTGTTCAGAGACGCTACATTCCCCTTAATTCCACATCTAAAAGGGCCAGTGTACTGCTCGCACAATGGGGCTTCATTAGATTATTTAGTTAGATTAGATTATTCAGTATAGAAGAAAAAAGTACTATTTCAAATTACCATTGTCTCTCTTGACTCCCTGATAGATTTTACAGGAGGTAAAGGTTGATTTGATTGAGAGGCTGCAGTTCAAGATAAAAGACACCTATTTATCAAGTCTGTACCAAACTAACAATATTATCAGCTGTGTAAACCATGGACGAAAAAAACGATTTTTGGGGGACAAATCTGAATTTTTGAAGTACAGAAATCCATTCTGTGTTTCTTAAATCTGGATAGCTATATGATGTCAATGTGTGTTTGTAGATATCAGTGGCGGGAGGGGTGGGGGAGGAGAGAACAAGCAGAAGTCCAGAGCTTTTGTTTAAAAATTGGATAAGATTGAAATTGACACACCCTTTCCCCTCACTGAGCCAGAGGCAGACACCTTGCGTCATTTGATACAACCACAGCTCTCCAGGAATATTAACACCACTCTCACACACAGCTTCCACCAATGTGCATGGAGGGCCCAACAAGTTATCGAAATTTATTTGAATCTAATTACAAAATTGCTCCTAAATAATTATGCGCTTAGTCAGACTTAAAATGTTCATTGAGCAGTGGTAGTTTCCTGTTATAGCCACTGTAGGGAAGGAGGCAAATAAACAATGTTATCAGTACAACAGATAAAGACATCTATAAGAGCAGTCCCTTGGTGCAGATTCTCTCCAGCCCCCTGGACACCTGATGGGGGTGGAGAGTAGCATGTTTGCTGAAGTCTAAAAAAAGATTTTCTAAGGTATCCTTGTCTCAGCAGCATGTTTCTGAGACGGGGTGGTCCCTGATAGGCTAGAACTCTGCACTGCACATCAGCCCTATAGAGTCTGTGGGTCTCATTCAATTGCAATTTGGCCAATTGAATAGGGCTCTATATAAGCACAGAGAATATTTTTTTACAGAAGTTTTTAGTTAGTGAAGACCTTGCTTTTGGATGGAAGTTCCCTAACTAAAAACGTCTGTAAAAAAAATATGCTGTGTGCTTATATAGAGCCCTATTCAATTGGCCAAATTCCAATTGAACGAGGCCCTGTGTCTGCAGACACTGCAATGGGCAGATCTTTCCAGAGACTATTTGACTTTAGGCAGAAAAAAATTAGATTTTAATTGCTCCTTAATGAAAAAAGTAAATAAATACATAGGTATAATACATACCTTGTAAAATCCTGAAACCTTCCATATCCTTTTAAATTACCACTATAGTGCTCAATTAACAATAACTACCAGATAACTTCAATTAGACAAATTAGTAATTAGTCTAACAACACTTCTTAGTTCAAGAATTGCATGTTTTTAAGCTTGACAATAAAGCCATCTGCAAATAAAATGGTTTTGAACAAGGAGCTGTTCAAAATATATGTCAGATGACTTTAGACAATGCATGGATATCCCCAGAGGATAGTTATCAATCATTATCAGTCATCAAACAGAAAAAATAGATAAGAGGCCATATTTGTTGGCAAAAAATCTGGTAAAAAAAAACCCAAAACATCTTGTATTTCTATTTGTTTAAATAACCACCAGTTGTTAAATGACTAGTTAATAACTATATTTTTAAAGTATACCACCACTGTAGAATCCTTCAGCGAGCACCATATTGTATATCAGAAAAATGATTGTGGGGTTTGTAACAGAGTACTAGGAATGTATGTAGTAAAACTTAACACAACCACTTATGTAGTACTGTTGGTCTTGGCATTGTGCCTGCTACATTAAGACTGAAACCACAAACCACCAACTGAGCACTAAGGAGGGAGACTTCTTATACATTCTCTGTAGACAGCAGTGGGGTCTATAAGTGCAAATTGCTCCAACACTCACTATCCTGAGCGCTAAATCATAACATGACGCTGTCAGCACTCTCTTAATTCAGTGTAATACGTCTGTTTCATGTATACAACATTAAATCTTCTCTGTACCATCATGTAGAACAATCACAATCAAGTAGAAAATCTGTAACAACTTTAATTTGAAGCTGTCTTTATTGTTTTATAATTATTTCTCCAGCACTCACTGTGCAGCAGGACCTGGCTGCATTGCAGGTATGGAGAGATTCTCACAGGTCTTGAAGGCACCATGAATTATAAGCTCAAATCATATAGGAGGAGGATACAAATCGTATTTTAGGGTAAGACTTCTAATATAAGTTATCAAAATAAAGTAGAAGTCTAAACATTTAGTAAGCGTAAATGATAAATCATGGAGGAAGAGTAATTTTATTAAAAATAGGTTTTATTACATATCATTAAAATCCAAAAATTAGAAACAATGACAATTAAAATATAAAATATAAACTATCAGCCTGATTAAATTGCAATTGAATAGGTCTCTATATAAGCAAATAGAATATTTTGTTTACAGAAGGTTTTATTTAGTGAAGACCTTGCTTATGGATAAAAGTTCACTAACTAAAAACTTCTGTAAAAAAATATGCCGTGTGCTTATATAGAGCCCTATTCAATTGGCCAAATCGCAATTTAATAAGGCTGTATGGCAGCACCAGTGATATATTAGTCACAATTATAAAGAACTAGGAAATTGCCCGTCAAAAATGACAGGAGTAAAATTGTAAGCCTGGCAATGCTGTTTGTCACACAATGCGAGGCTATGAGCCCTCTGAGCACCTTTGGCGCTCATCGCGAGCCCCACGTTCATTGCAAGCCAGCAACTTTCCTGCTTTGCAATGATCACCTTCTGCACTACTTGCAAGCCCCACGATGAGCGCCTTTGACGCTCATCTGGGGGCTGGCAATGAGAGCCTGTGTACTTTATAGGCGTTGTGCTTGAGTGTTACTGTCTTGGTTTGTGTTACTGCCTTGTGGTACATGCCAGTGGCTTGGATTAAGTGTTAGTGGCTTGCGTTAAGTGTTACTACTTAGGGCTCGTTTTTTACGTCCTATGCGCTAGTTTTACGTCCTTCGTGCTAGTTTTATGTCCTTCGGCCTTGTTTTCGTCGTGCTACGTTTTTTCGGCAGCCATTTTTTTTGTCGCTTAGTCAATTTTCGATTGTGAAAAAAATGGCAAATATGTCTTATTAACTTGCAACCTCACTCCCAGGCTCCCTGGCTCTCCCGCTGTACTGTGTGTGAGTGTGTAAGTGAATTTGAGGCATATTTGTTGTTATTTTAAGGTCTTTCGAGTTCCGTGGTTCGGCCGTTAAAGTCGGATTTTTGAGAGGCGGACAGTGCATATACGGGTTTCGGTCCTAAGACGTATGGGTCGTAATTGCCATGTGCCTCCCCCCCCCTGCTTTGCGAGGCTTGTATTTGCGGCTAAGTCCCACGGACCTTGCGATGAGCGCCTGTGGCGCTCATCGTGAGCCGTGCAATGAGCCCCTTCAGCGCTCATTGCAGCCTAGGTCCCGCGTGTTTCAACTGCTCGCCTTGCTTCTCAAGGCTTGCAGTCGAGTGTGGCCATCAATGGCAAAGCGTGACAAAGCCGCAAAGGTAACCAACGTTCTTGGTCCACAACTATTATAGTGATTAGACTGAATTTATAGCAATGTTTAGAGCATATAGTCGGAGATCATAGACAAAATAGTATATACTATGGGGAGATATATTCAAAGTTGTACAAAATGATAACAATAATAGATAATATCAATAGTAATATTATATGCTTGTACCAATCACATGTGCAAAATAAGGCAATTTAAATAGAATAAATTATCTTAACAACAGTACTAGTATATAGAAGGGTAATAATTGGATATGTACAAGCATATAATATATCACAGACTATATATCATGATGTCATAAATAGTTTATGACAGTAGTAATACCATATTCTTGTGCCAATTATGTCAATGAATGCTTAGATACATTTTCTTGATAAAAAGTGATTATACTTAAAATTAGTACTGTAACTTCTTTTGCAGGTTACAGGCCTTACAGGATGTTAGAATCACTAAAACCGGAAAACGCTATTCAATTGCTACAATACCGCAGTCTCAAGCACGCAAATCAGCACCCTACCAATATAAGCCGCACACATAACTCGCAAACCGGCAGTCATTTTTTTTTTACGGTCGCGATTATAAGTCGAGCCTGTAACTCGCAAACTCAAAAATCGGAAAAAAGGTGCGGCTTATATTCGGACCAATACGGTATATGCTCTAAACATTGCTATAAATTCAGTCTAATTCTTTATAATTGTGACTAAGATATCACTGGAGCTGCCGTAGTTTATATTTTATATTTTAATTGTCGTTTCTAATTTTGGGATTTGAATGATATGTAATAAAACCTATTTTTAATATAATATTACTTTTCCTCCATGGTTTATCATTTACCATAAGGTAAGCAATTACGGTAGATAGAGTGTATTTTCTCTATTTTTTGTCTAACTAAATGATAAGCTTTCTCTAAATACTGTTATATACTGTCTTCAAAATGATATGTAAATATCACATTTTCTTCCATTTGAGATTAGAATGTCTAAAGAACCCAATGGAATAAACATACAAGAGAGTGTATGGCAATTCTTTACTGTGTTGGTGATCTTTGGTTCTGCCAAGTGAAGGAAGCTGAACCTGGAAATTAGTTAATACAGTTTGAGGATAAACTGAGTGATATAAAAAATAGTGAAATATACATTCAGTTTAAAAACTAAAAACATCATTTTCAGTGCTCTATTTGAGGATGTAAAGCCGGATTTATACATTCTTTGCCTCTTTAAAAAGATAGAGAAATAAATAGACTAATAAATACATCTTCTTAATATAGTGATGCAGAGCAATCTCAGGCTGTGTTCCTTTAGCTCAGTTAGCAAAATAAATATAAAAAAATCATGAGATGATTTGTCTTAGTGGACAAAATTCACTACACTTCTCTAGGGCTTCAAAATGGTTCTCTAAAGCTATTGAACTACTCCACAAAAGTGAAAATGAATTTTAGCTACGGATAAAATGATTGAGTAATTTACTCATAAAGTTAAAGCTGTATTTGCCACATGTACAATAAGAATTTACTGTATATCTGTGCTAGCAGAGTTTGGGGAGAAGTGCTGAACTTCCTATTATATTGCTGTGGTTTTATCCATTTATCATTTATCCATCTCTGGCTCTATCGTCCTTTTCTAGGGAATCCTGTCTTCTCGTGATATGGCCAAAATATTTGCACTTCAGCCTCATGATCAAACCTTCTAGTGAACAGTTTGTCCTTATTTCCTATAGTATTGATTGATTGGATCTTCTTGCAGTCCAAGCAGTTTTGGCCAAAACACTACAATTCAAAGGCATCAATTCTCTGGCGCTCAGACTTCTTTATGGTCCAGCTCTCACATCCATATGTTACTACTGGGAATACAATAGTTCGAACTATGTGGACCTTTGTTGATAGTTTAATATCTTTCCTTTTTACTAGCTTGTCCAAGCTTGCCATAGCTTTCCGCCCCAGAAGCAAACATTGCTACAGTCACCATCAGAAGAGATCTTGGATCCCAGGAAAATAAAATCCTATTATAAAGGAGGTGCTAAAGCCTTAAATGAGGGAAAACAACAATTGGGTCGGCCTCCTGGACACCTAATAAGAGGTGTAGATAAACAATTCTTCCAGTCCCTGAAAAAATAAAGTTTAAATGTAAGCTGCAATAAATGTATTTTCTTTTACTGATTTTATTTTCTAATCAGTTTCTAAATAAAAAAAAACACTACTGTATGATCGCTGCAATTTTCCTTTAGCAATGCAATTTGCGGAATAAATTTTAGGGGAAACAGTTGATTTAAAACATTTTTTTTTACATGTTTCCCTTTACTAAAAATTAGCACATCATAAAATAAGTTTAAAAAAATTGCCATTAATGGCTTCCGCAGAATTGAAGAAAGCCAAAAGCCTCATCAGAAGGAGCATTGTAAGCAGAAAGTGATCCAGTCAGGGTTCCCAGCTGCAAAACTAAATAACTAACAGTGTATCCAAAAATGGATGGCTCTTAAAGACTTTATTGTGAATCTGTAATTAATCAGACGCTATGCTACAAATGAAAAGAGCTGAATCAAATATATGCAAATTACATCCTCAGTTACAAGTTGCATGTAAATAAAGCCATAAACATGATTAATCAAGGCTTAACGAGCCACCAAAATAATATATTTTATATAAAAAAATCCATAGAGCTTTAATAACTTACATTTGAACATTAGTGTTTCAGAGAATAGTGATAAGGACTACCCGACTGCTTCCTGTATTGATCCTCTTCTAGTGAACAAGACAACTTACGTTGCTACCTGTCTCTTCCCTCTACTTGTAAACAAGAGTACCCCCAACTCTCTGAATAAGACTTCCCTAAATGATGCCTGCTTTAACCCTCCGCTATTGAACGAGACTACCCTGATTGCTGTCTGTCTCGAACATCTGTTAGTGAGCAAGACAACCTAGATTGCTACCAGCCTCAGTCATTTTGCTATTGAACAAGACTACCCTGCATGCTATCTGTCTTGAACCTCCACAGATAAACAAGACTACCCTGCGTGCTATCTGTCTTGAACCTCCACAGATAAACAAGACAACCCTGCGTGCTATCTGTCTTGAACCTCTACAGGTAAACAAGACTACTCTGCATGCTATCTGTCTTGAACCTCTACAGATAAACAAGACTACCCTGCATGCTATCTGTCTTGAACCTCTACAGATAAACAAGACTACCCTGCATGCTATATGTCTTGACCCTCTTCAGGTAAACAAGACTACCCTGCGTGCTATCTGTCTTGAACCTCTACAGGTAAACAAGACTACCCTGCATGCTATCTGTCTTGAACCTCTACAGGTAAACAAGACTACCCTGCATGCTATATGTCTTGACCCTCTTCAGGTAAACAAGACTACCCTGCATGCTATCTGTCTTGAATCTCTTCAGGTAGACAAGACTACCCTGCATGCTATCTGTCGTGAACCTCTACAGGTAAACAAGACTACCCTGCATGCTAACTGTCTTGAACTTCTACAGATAAACAAGACTACCCTGCGTGCCATCTGTCTTGAACCTCTACAGGTAAACAAGACTACCCTGCGAGCCATCTGTCTTGAACCTCTACAGGTAAACAGGACTACCCTGCATGCTAACTGTCTTGAACTTCTACAGATAAACAAGACTACCCTGCGTGCCATCTGTCTTGAACCTCTACAGGTAAACAAGACTACCCTGCGTGCCATCTGTCTTGAACCTCTACAGGTAAACAGGACTACCCTGCATGCTAACTGTCTTGAACTTCTACAGATAAACAAGACTACCCTGCGTGCTATCTGTCTTGAACCTCTACAGGTAAACAAGACTACCCTGCATGCTATATCTCTTGACCCTCTTCAGATAAACAAGACTAGCCTGCGTGCTATCTGTCTTGAACCTTTACAGATAAACAAGACTACCCTGCATGCTATCTGTCTTGAACCTCTACAGGTAAACGAGACTACCCTGCATGCTATATCTCTTGACCCTCTTCAGATAAACAAGACTAGCCTGCGTGCTATCTGTCTTGAACCTTTACAGATAAACAAGACTACCCTGCATGCTATCTGTCTTGAACCTCTACAGGTAAATAAGACTACCCTGCATGCTAACTGTCTTGAACTTCTACAGATAAACAAGACTACCCTGCGTGCCATCTGTCTTGAACCTCTACAGGTAAACAAGACTACCCTGCGAGCCATCTGTCTTGAACCTCTACAGGTAAACAGGACTACCCTGCATGCTATCTGTCTTGAACTTCTACAGATAAACAAGACTACCCTGCGTGCCATCTGTCTTGAACCTCTACAGGTAAACAAGACTACCCTGCGTGCCATCTGTCTTGAACCTCTACAGGTAAACAGGACTACCCTGCATGCTAACTGTCTTGAACTTCTACAGATAAACAAGACTACCCTGCATGCTATCTGTCTTGAACCTCTACAGGTAAACAAGTCTACCCTGCATGCTATATCTCTTGACCCTCTTCAGATAAACAAGACTAGCCTGCGTGCTATCTGTCTTGAACCTTTACAGATAAACAAGACTACCCTGCATGCTATCTGTCTTGAACCTCTACAGGTAAATAAGACTACCCTGCATGCTAACTGTCTTGAACTTCTACAGATAAACAAGACTACCCTGCGTGCCATCTGTCTTGAACCTCTTCAGGTAAACAAGACTACCCTGCGTGCTATCTGTCTTGAACTTCTACAGATAAACAAGACTACCCTGCATGCTATCTGTCTTGAACCTCTACAGGTAAACAAGACTACCCTGCGTGCCATCTGTCTTGAACCTCTACAGGTAAACAAGACTACCCTGCATGCTATATGTCTTGACCCTCTTCAGGTAAACAAGACTACCCTGCGTGCTATCTGTCTTGAACCTCTACAGGTAAACAAGACTACCCTGCATGCCATCTGTCTTGAACCTCTACAGGTAAACAAGACTACCCTGCATGCTATATGTCTTGACCCTCTTCAGGTAAACAAGACTACCCTGCGTGCCATCTGTCTTGAACCTCTACAGGTAAACAAGACTACCCTGCGTGCCATCTGTCTTGAACCTCTACAGGTAAACAGGACTACCCTGCATGCTAACTGTCTTGAACTTCTACAGATAAACAAGACTACCCTGCATGCTATCTGTCTTGAACCTCTACAGGTAAACGAGACTACCCTGCATGCTATATCTCTTGACCCTCTTCAGATAAACAAGACTAGCCTGCGTGCTATCTGTCTTGAACCTTTACAGATAAACAAGACTACCCTGCATGCTATCTGTCTTGAACCTCTACAGGTAAATAAGACTACCCTGCATGCTAACTGTCTTGAACTTCTACAGATAAACAAGACTACCCTGCGTGCCATCTGTCTTGAACCTCTACAGGTAAACAAGACTACCCTGCGAGCCATCTGTCTTGAACCTCTACAGGTAAACAGGACTACCCTGCATGCTAACTGTCTTGAACTTCTACAGATAAACAAGACTACCCTGCGTGCCATCTGTCTTGAACCTCTACAGGTAAACAAGACTACCCTGCGTGCCATCTGTCTTGAACCTCTACAGGTAAATAAGACTACCCTGCATGCTAACTGTCTTGAACTTCTACAGATAAACAAGACTACCCTGCGTGCCATCTGTCTTGAACCTCTACGGGTAAACAAGACTACCCTGCGAGCCATCTGTCTTGAACCTCTACAGGTAAACAGGACTACCCTGCATGCTAACTGTCTTGAACTTCTACAGATAAACAAGACTACCCTGCGTGCCATCTGTCTTGAACCTCTACAGGTAAACAAGACTACCCTGCGTGCCATCTGTCTTGAACCTCTACAGGTAAACAGGACTACCCTGCATGCTAACTGTCTTGAACTTCTACAGATAAACAAGACTACCCTGCGTGCTATCTGTCTTGAACCTCTACAGGTAAACAAGACTACCCTGCATGCTATATCTCTTGACCCTCTTCAGATAAACAAGACTAGCCTGCGTGCTATCTGTCTTGAACCTTTACAGATAAACAAGACTACCCTGCATGCTATCTGTCTTGAACCTCTACAGGTAAATAAGACTACCCTGCATGCTAACTGTCTTGAACTTCTACAGATAAACAAGACTACCCTGCGTGCCATCTGTCTTGAACCTCTTCAGGTAAACAAGACTACCCTGCATGCTATCTGTCTTGAACCTCCACAGATAAACAAGACTACCCTGCGTGCTATCTGTCTTGAACCTCCACAGATAAACAAGACTACCCTGCGTGCTATCTGTCTTGAACCTCCACAGATAAACAAGACTACCCTGCGTGCTATCTGTCTTGAACCTCTACAGGTAAACAAGACTACCCTGCATGCTATCTGTCTTGAACCTCTACAGGTAAACAAGACTACCCTGCATGCTATATGTCTTGACCCTCTTCAGGTAAACAAGACTACCGTGCATGCTATCTGTCTTGAATCTCTTCAGGTAGACAAGACTACCCTGCATGCTATCTGTCGTGAACCTCTACAGGTAAACAAGACTACCCTGCATGCTAACTGTCTTGAACTTCTACAGATAAACAAGACTACCCTGCGTGCCATCTGTCTTGAACCTCTACAGGTAAACAAGACTACCCTGCGAGCCATCTGTCTTGAACCTCTACAGGTAAACAGGACTACCCTGCATGCTAACTGTCTTGAACTTCTACAGATAAACAAGACTACCCTGCGTGCCATCTGTCTTGAACCTCTACAGGTAAACAAGACTACCCTGCGTGCCATCTGTCTTGAACCTCTACAGGTAAACAGGACTACCCTGCATGCTAACTGTCTTGAACTTCTACAGATAAACAAGACTACCCTGCGTGCTATCTGTCTTGAACCTCTTCAGGTAAACAAGACTACCCTGCGTGCTATCTGTCTTGAACTTCTACAGATAAACAAGACTACCCTGCATGCTATCTGTCTTGAACCTCTACAGGTAAACAAGACTACCCTGCGTGCCATCTGTCTTGAACCTCTACAGGTAAACAAGACTACCCTGCATGCTATATGTCTTGACCCTCTTCAGGTAAACAAGACTACCCTGCGTGCTATCTGTCTTGAACCTCTACAGGTAAACAAGACTACCCTGCATGCCATCTGTCTTGAACCTCTACAGGTAAACAAGACTACCCTGCATGCTATATGTCTTGACCCTCTTCAGGTAAACAAGACTACCCTGCGTGCCATCTGTCTTGAACCTCTACAGGTAAACAAGACTACCCTGCGTGCCATCTGTCTTGAACCTCTACAGGTAAACAGGACTACCCTGCATGCTAACTGTCTTGAACTTCTACAGATAAACAAGACTACCCTGCATGCTATCTGTCTTGAACCTCTACAGGTAAGACAAGACTACCCTGCGTGCTATCTGTCTTGAACCTCCACAGATAAACAAGACTACCCTGCGTGCTATCTGTCTTGAACCTCTACAGGTAAACAAGACTACCCTGCATGCTATCTGTCTTGAACCTCTACAGGTAAACAAGACTACCCTGCATGCTATATGTCTTGACCCTCTTCAGGTAAACAAGACTACCCTGCATGCTATATGTCTTGACCCTCTTCAGGTAAACAAGACTACCCTGCATGCTATCTGTCTTGAATCTCTTCAGGTAGACAAGACTACCCTGCATGCTATCTGTCGTGAACCTCTACAGGTAAACAAGACTACCCTGCATGCTAACTGTCTTGAACTTCTACAGATAAACAAGACTACCCTGCGTGCCATCTGTCTTGAACCTCTACAGGTAAACAAGACTACCCTGCGAGCCATCTGTCTTGAACCTCTACAGGTAAACAGGACTACCCTGCATGCTAACTGTCTTGAACTTCTACAGATAAACAAGACTACCCTGCGTGCCATCTGTCTTGAACCTCTACAGGTAAACAAGACTACCCTGCGTGCCATCTGTCTTGAACCTCTACATGTAAACAGGACTACCCTGCATGCTAACTGTCTTGAACTTCTACAGATAAACAAGACTACCCTGCGTGCTATCTGTCTTGAACCTCTACAGGTAAACAAGACTACCCTGCATGCTATATCTCTTGACCCTCTTCAGATAAACAAGACTAGCCTGCGTGCTATCTGTCTTGAACCTTTACAGATAAACAAGACTACCCTGCATGCTATCTGTCTTGAACCTCTACAGGTAAACGAGACTACCCTGCATGCTATATCTCTTGACCCTCTTCAGATAAACAAGACTAGCCTGCGTGCTATCTGTCTTGAACCTTTACAGATAAACAAGACTACCCTGCATGCTATCTGTCTTGAACCTCTACAGGTAAATAAGACTACCCTGCATGCTAACTGTCTTGAACTTCTACAGATAAACAAGACTACCCTGCGTGCCATCTGTCTTGAACCTCTACAGGTAAACAAGACTACCCTGCGAGCCATCTGTCTTGAACCTCTACAGGTAAACAGGACTACCCTGCATGCTAACTTTCTTGAACTTCTACAGATAAACAAGACTACCCTGCGTGCCATCTGTCTTGAACCTCTACAGGTAAACAAGACTACCCTGCATGCCATCTGTCTTGAACCTCTACAGGTAAACAGGACTACCCTGCATGCTAACTGTCTTGAACTTCTACAGATAAACAAGACTACCCTGCGTGCTATCTGTCTTGAACCTCTACAGGTAAACAAGACTACCCTGCATGCTATATCTCTTGACCCTCTTCAGATAAACAAGACTAGCCTGCGTGCTATCTGTCTTGAACCTTTACAGATAAACAAGACTACCCTGCATGCTATCTGTCTTGAACCTCTACAGGTAAACAAGACTACCCTGCATGCTATATCTCTTGACCCTCTTCAGATAAACAAGACTAGCCTGCGTGCTATCTGTCTTGAACCTTTACAGATAAACAAGACTACCCTGCATGCTATCTGTCTTGAACCTCTACAGGTAAATAAGACTACCCTGCATGCTAACTGTCTTGAACTTCTACAGATAAACAAGACTACCCTGCGTGCCATCTGTCTTGAACCTCTTCAGGTAAACAAGACTACCCTGCGTGCTATCTGTCTTGAACTTCTACAGATAAACAAGACTACCCTGCATGCTATCTGTCTTGAACCTCTACAGGTAAACAAGACTACCCTGCGTGCCATCTGTCTTGAACCTCTACAGGTAAACAAGACTACCCTGCATGCTATATGTCTTGACCCTCTTCAGGTAAACAAGACTACCCTGCGTGCTATCTGTCTTGAACCTCTACAGGTAAACAGGACTACCCTGCATGCTATCTGTCTTGAACCTCTACAGGTAAACAGGACTACCCTGCATGCTAACTGTCTTGAACTTCTACAGATAAACAAGACTACCCTGCATGCTATCTGTCTTGAATCTCTTCAGGTAAACAAGACTACCCTGCTTGCTATCTGTCTTGAACCTTTACAGATAAACAAGACTACCCTGCGTGCTATCTGTCTTGAACTTCTACAGGTAAACAAGACTACCCTGCGTGCTATCTGTCTTGAACTTCTACAGGTAAACAAGACTACCCTGCGTGCTATCTGTCTTGAACCTCTACAGATAAACAAGACTACCCTGCGTGCTATCTGTCTTGAGCCTCTACAGGTAAACAAGACTACCCTGCATGCTGTCTGTCTTGAACTTCTACAGATAAACAAGACTACCCTGCGTGCTATCTGTCTTGAACTTCTACAGGTAAACAAGACTACCCTGCGTGCTATCTGTCTTGACCCTCTGGTAATAAGCAAGACTACCCTGCGTGCTATCTGTCTTGACCCTCTGCTAATAAGCAAGACTTCTTCATTTGCTTTCTGCCCTGATTTTTTTGTCTTTGATCCTGAAAACTTGATTTGGCACAATGATTTTGAATTTGTTCAATATTACACCTTTTCCCCCTTCTGGGATCTACCTTTCATAATGAAGGGGCTTGTGCACCTTAATAAAGCTGTGATCTATATCATGTAGGGTCACCCACGATGGGAAGGTTATAGCTGACAAATCACGGTCCACTGGAGAAGGAACTGGCAACTCACTTCACCATCCTTTCCATGAAAATCTTATGGATTAGCACAAGCAGACAGAAGACGAGCCTGTCTTGATGAGGTCTATAGCATCGAACACCCCCAAATGACTAAACAACAATAACCATTGTTTCAACCGGATCTGAATCTTGGTCCAAGGGACTGTATTACTATTCTATATCTACCTTCGTTTTACCGATTATGAGTTAATATGTGTGTTTGCGTCGTTCAGTAGTGTCCAACTCTCTGTGAGCCTCATGGGTCACAGTATACAGCTCCTGGTATTCCTAGGTTGTCTCCCATCCAAGTACTGACCAGGCCCAGTCGTACATGGCTTCAGGGAACCCTATGATTAAACATATTCATTATAAAATCTGCAAACCTATCAAACCCATGAGGGCAAATTATGGGTGCAGTTAGTTTAGGACTTTAGTAAAGTATGATAATCGAGTGTTATAACAAAAGTAACGGTTAATGTTACTATTTCTATTAAAAGTATAATGACTTTACAGTGCTAAGTCAGTTGATAATTACCTTTTGTAATTAAGAGATCAATAAGGAATACTAATTGTTAATTCCAATGTGTTTAGGGGCTGTTACATGGTAATAAAGTTCCAAGGGAATGATAAACATGAGAGTAATGAAAGTAAGAATCCATTATTTGTTGTCACTCAGGAATATAAGATTACACTGCACTAACTGCTTGATAAAACTGATAATTATGAAGATAAATTGGATAATCTGATTCCTGACCTGATCCATTTTATATTTGTTTTTAATTGCCCCCCGGTTGTGTAGAATTCATTTGTTTTTATGACTTAACACAATAAAATGTATTTTAATTTAGTAATATAAAGTCTTTGTGTATTTAAGAACCAAATTCGGTCCTTTCCCTCTTCACCATTGCAAAATCTGACAGCTGCAGTTCCGCCTCCAGCCGACAGATGGCGCTGCCGATTTTAGCATATAAGGTGCGCCGACAGAAGAGGCATTGAGCTTTGAGAGGGGCGCCTGAGGCCCTGGTGCACCCTTACATAGCAATGGCCTCGCTGTCGTTTCAGCACCGTCAAGTTGCACCACGTCAGAGGGGAGAATAGTTCTTTGCCTTCCCTGGAACTTGATGGTGCCCGAAAACTCACAGCGCCCTCTGGCGGATGGCACCTGTAACTGCAGCTGTCAGTGCTGCAGAAGAAATGCGCAGGCAAAGAGGGATAGATTCCCAATTTCTTTGGCAAAACGTTATACAGATAAAAAAAAATGATATATTTAGAGGGACATGGAACACAACTGTTTGTTTCCAGCATTTAAAAGAGCGTGTTTTAAACATTACAAAAGATGTTTTTTGCATAAAAAAAATCTTTCTTTCTGAAACTTCATTAAAAAATTATAGGAAATGCAGAAAGCATTCTGCAGATCTAATTTTTGCTCTGAGACCTTTATTTGAAAAAAGAAAACACAATGTGACACCCAATTCCCTCTTCCTGATGGGGCACTAAAACTATAGGGGGAGTGTCTTCTCACATCCAAGCTGGGCCAGAAAATCCTTCCAAGATGCTGTGTGGTTATACTGTAGACTTCTCACTTATAATTATTTGGCCAGAGGTTGTCTTAAAGGACCACTGATCAATAAAAAAAAATGTATATGTTTGAAAACACAGAGTCTGAATAAGAGCATAACTAGCAGGGAATAAATCTAGCCTTTAATTTTAAAAAAAATATGCTGTTGTTGCACCCTGAAGGTATCTATAATAGTCTGCAGAACGTTGTATTTTCGAGAGGTGCATTTACCTTTCTGGAGATCAATGCTTGAAAGCAGTCTGCTTCTATGCCAGTAAGGAGAAGGGGTGTGGTGTCAATTTCAGTTAGATCCAATTATCTAACAAATCTGTATTTGCAGCTTGAGACACTGGTAGTGTAAAGCTCAGCCCGGTGGTGTGGCTTTAGCTTAGCACAGTAATTAGGCTGATTGCATACATTACCCCATGGGTTCTGAGTATGTCGCAACACACCAGATTCAGAGCCCCAGGAGTAATCAGAATATATTAATAATGTTCTGCTGTTTGCAAGCCATACAACTTATCCTTAGTGGGTGGATCAGAAACAAAAAGATACAAATTTGAATGTTATTTCACTGTAAGAAAATGCATTTGTCATCACATTCAGTTAATATCTGTACTTTTAACCTAAGGGTTTATATTTTACTATACTTGGAATCTCCACCGAGTCACTTTATTTGTTAATGAGCTGGGTTTTCTTTTCTAGGTTTGGATTGTGTGTGCTATATTGGTCTACATATAGCTCTCTTATTGCCCCGTATCGTTATCTCTGCTATCAGAAATGCCAGAACATTTAGTTGTGTTTTCTCAGCTAACAGCCTCTTATCATTCGATTAATTTATGTGCCTTTGATTAGCAGCATGTACTTGTTTACATTGTAAATTGACTGAAGCCGGGTAGGGTCAACACATTAGCTATGTGATAGGTAAATACAAGCTAGTGAATTTTTATAGCCAAAATAAATGGAAGGGGAATTAAACATATAAACAGACAACCTCCCTGTTTTATACAGGGTGCAGTGCTCCTATCAATTAAAACGGATGCTGAGTTGCCAGGATCAGCTGCAGGGACCCATGACCAGGTAAGGGGACAGGGCAGGTTTGTTGGTGCGTGACTAAGGGATAGGGATGAGTAAGACTTAAAGCCCAGCAGGCCCCTGGCACCATCTTTTCTTTCATTGCCATCCTGCAGTTCGTGTGCCTGCTCTCCATTTATCTCTTTGCTCCTTCTATTTTTCCTTTCTCTCCCTACTCCCCCTTTTCTCCTGTTCATTTTCCTCTCACCTTATCCACTTTCCTGTGCTCATGGACAGCTTGGAGGAACTTCTTGAAGAGGTCCGTTGGCTGAATTATCAGCTACTAATGCTGCCTTCTTCACTGTCATGACCTATTGGAGAAGCGGACCACCCCCCCCAAAACCCTCCATCTTTCAGGTTACAGGTCACCCCTGAGTGGTGAGGTTCTATCCATCTCAGCGCCCAGCTGACTTTCCCAGGTATCAAGATTGTGTCTCAAGATGCTAGCAGCACAGCAAGCTCATGAAACCTGTTTAGTAGTGCTACTCCAAGTGGTTATGATCAGTGTTACAGGCAGAATTATTACATTCCCTCAGAATAAACAATACACAATGCTTATGTAAATTTAAACTGAACAACTCCTTTGATGCGTAGTACATTTATACACAATCCAGTCCATTCGTTCTCCACCAGCCCCCACCCTGACCATAGGGGAAGCCTGTCCGTCAGTGTTGTCAGCCCCCCACGGCGCAACCCGCGCCTCTCCCCCCCACCCCCCGTTCACCATCCTTGGTCCTGGAACTTACTACCCAGGCTAATTGGCCCTTTGATCATGGTTTTACATGGGGTATCTGATCAGGAGTGGAGACACTCAGTCTCTAATGTACAGGACCCTCCATTTGCCCAGCATACTTCCCCATTCACACCTAAGTGTCCCCTGTCCCCTGGTACCAGCCAGCTGTTCCCCCACTTTAAGGGATCCCCTACAACCAAGCACATTCTAACTGGTGACCCCTCTGCCCCAGGGACCCTGGTAACACATGTAATTAAACTCCCTGGGAAAATGCAGCATTTAGACACCAAACATGACTGGGTACCATCCATACATCAATAAATGAACCCAACAATACAATAATTATGATTAGCCCCATGTTGTGGCCCCTTCCATGAACAACATGGCTTACCCACACAACTATAACTGTACATCACATATTAACAAGTATAACATAGCTCATCAAAAACAGGATGGCTAACAGTAAAACATGGCCCACAATACACAATATGGCTGTCACACTCAAACATCTGTAGTAACGTTATCTACCTTGGGCCAAATGGGCAAACAACAGTCCAGGTATTCAGGGGTTTGGGCATTGTTCTTGGTGGGAGAGGGAAGGAACTGTGTTCTGGTACCAGGTTCCCCTCAGAGCCCACAACAGTCCATAGTCCCCAAAAGTCTAGTGGGCCCTCCTGGGTGTCACACTCACCTACACTCTATGGAGTGGTGCTGACGAATCCTCTTGAGTTGGTGCTAGGGCTGATATCAGCATTGGCATATCCCACGTGGCTCTTACTTGTGTGAGGATGCTCTGAGTAGGCTGGGAGTTGTAATTCCTGTTAGTACCAGGACTCTTAAAGGGCAAGCACATCCTGATAGCCACCATTTGTTTGGATCTTGCTTCGAAGAGGAATTTACGATGGGGTGTTCTATGTCCTGTTCATTTTTTTAAGTATTTGGCATGTTCCTCAAATGAGTGGTATGGCAGGAGACAGGCTATGATTCCATGGTACACTACCTGGATGACACAGCACATCACAGGGTCTTTCAGTGTCCCGTTGGCTGGGGACAAGATGGACTGTCAACACTGGTTCAGGTGATCAATACAGTTACAGCTGACTAGGTTCCACTAGTGCATTTGATTTCGCCAGTTAGTTCTTCTGGTGCAGTACGAGGCATGTTCTCACAATAACATAGCAGATGCATTGTCTCGTTTTCAGTGGGAGTGCTTCTGGTCTTTGGCCACAGGGGTGCGTCAGGATGGTGAGCATTTGTGGGAGCTGATAAGTAGCTATTTGGAATGAGTGGAGGCAACTAGCCGGTGGGACAAACACAGATGAAAAATTGTTAGGTGTTATACTGTGGCACTTGTTTTGCTGCAATGAGCAGAACCACTCCCTAGCAGCAATGTCAGGGCGATTGGCATCCTTAGCCTTCTTCTTTAAGTTGCCACATTTATGCGACTTGACTAAAGAGTTTATGGTGGCACAGGTGGTAAAAGGCCTCAGAAGAGGGCGAGCGCAGCTGGATGGCCTGCACCCTATTTTCTTTATGCTCCTCTTGAGAATGGCATAAGTGTTAAAGGAAGTTTGTAGATCTGAGTAAGAGGCACTACTGTTCCAAACGGCCTTCTCCTTTGTTTTTTTTGTGAATGATTTGTGTTGGGGAGTTGGTTGTGGCTAACAGGCATGCCTCTGAGGGTTTGGGAGTGACCAATGTGTTGGATTTGGGTGACCACATTATCATTGGGTCGCGGTGGTTCCATAGTCCTGTATCCAGTAGTCACAGATTGTTATCTTTGTTTATGTGTCCAGCACTTTAAAAGCATGTGGCCCAGCCTAGAAGGACCTCTGCTAGTGCATGGAAAGTTTCTCGTTTCAGTATGCTGTGTAGATAGGCAATACATTGCAACCAACCAGAGAGGAGCTTTGCTATTCCTGCTCCAAGGAACAGAACACATCTGAAACAAAAACTGTATACACAAAACAAGCTTCTACCCAGGTTCTGTACTGGAACAAGGCTCCTCCTGATAACAGACACAACTAGGCAGCTGCCTATTCTGACGAAAGGGAAATCCAGCTCTGGGTGTAGCATTTACATAAAAAATATATACAGTTTACATCATGCCTGTAACTATTCTGCCTTCAATGGAGTAATGTATTTCCAATGTTTTTAAAGAAGCATAATTATAGTTGTATATATATAAATGTATTTGCTCCACCTCTATTCCATTTGATATATTATAAAAGGTCAAGAGAAATCCTGATTAAGTGGTTGTTAGGTGATTTAAGAGTGCTTAATCAACTGAACCTTCAAGAGGGTGGTAATAATTCAGCAGCTGCTGACATTACCAGGACTCCCTGATAGGGCAGGACAAGAGGAGGGCCAATTATTTGCCTTAGGAGTAATGTTAATGTACATTTTCTAAACATTTACATTGGTGTGCTGTTTTGTCTATCGTTGGATGTAGTGGTGGGGGAGAAGTTAACAGAAGCTTTGTTAGATAATTGACCCTGACTGAAATGGACACAATACCCTGCCACCTCACAGGCACAGCATCAATAGGTGAAAGTACTTCTCTCTGTAAATGTAAACACCCCTCTCACAGACACAACTTGCACCAAAGTTTCATGCATGCCTCCAGGGTCTAGCAGAGGCATAAAAATATTTTTTTAATACAAAACCTGGCTTTGTACTTTTTCTTGTTTAATTCTGCTCTTCAACTCCCAAAAAAAATTATATATGGTCGGCAAAAGAGCAATAGAAGCTCTTGCAATCCATAACCATATCAAACATAGCTTAATTTAAGCATATGCCTGCTGTATCAAACATCTTTGAGCAAAGCTAGGGTTAGATTATACACAAGCTAGGAATCCCACTTACGTATAGCTGTTTCAAGGTTACTGCCTCTCATCAACCGGTTTCTTAGCTTGTGTAGTGGATATTTTGAGTAGGTAGTTCACCACAACAATCATTTAATATATGGTGGGCAAAAGAGCGATAGAAGCCTCCACCGTACAGTAGTACAGTAAATATAAATAGTAGATCTGTGTTCAAATTTGAACGTCTAAAACAAGTTAAAAAACTTGTCACATGCCAAGGATTCAGAGAAATATTTTTTTTTACAGTAATTAATGTATTTCTCGGAATTCTGGCATGAAACACGTTTGTTAACTTGTTTTAGACCTTCAAATGTGAACACAAATGTACTATTTATTTACTGTACTACTCGAAAAATTGCAAACATAGATTCATTGTAAGAAATATTATTGATGAGAAGTTGCATTATTCGGTACAGTGGATGCTTTGCATCAGGAATAAACGGTTCTTTTTTTCGTTGCATGATGCTAATCAGACGGAAGTTTAGTATCAGCTCTTGCTCACCATACAATGGGTCCATTGTTACAAGAAGATCGTAGCTCTAAATATGGCGGCAGGGTCTTTTTATTTACAATGAATATACAGGAAGCCTGCAGAGGACCTATCTGCTGATAGGTTGGCGTGGAAGGAAATCTGGACTCTGTCATAGAAACCCAGGAGAAATAGCCAGAAATGTATCACCCAGGTTATATCTGCAGGATGGACAGGACAGATCACGCCTGTTTTTACATGTGAGGGAAAATAAATGAAAAACATAAAAGAATAATGTCTCCTATCTTCTAGTTATCTTAAAACAGCAAGTTGTGTTTTGTGGAGAGATTGTGTCTCGCGGCAGTGTGTTATGATTTCAAAGCACTGATGTCACAGTTATATTGGGTTCACAGGCAAATTCTGAGGTCACCACGCCATGATTAGAAGGAGCCACGTGTGTTATGTTAAAAGGGCAAAAAAATAGATATGTTTAAAAAATTGGAGTCTGACTCACTAAAGTGCTTTTGTCGGGTTTATAGGTATGGGCATATTTAGGTTTTATGCTGCCTAGTAGGCCCCCACACCCCACTTGTAGCTCCTCCTTTGGCCTTTCTATATGTTAAATCATCATTTTATGTGTGTTTACGTAAATATATGATATTTCAGAAAGTATAATATAATAATAATACACCCCCGGTGTCTCTCTAACCCCTGTGTCTCTCTAGCCTCCCCGTGTCTGTCTAACCCCCCTGTGTCTCTTTCCCTCCCCCTTCTCATCCTCAACCCCCCCTCCTCATCCTAAACCCCCCTCTCTCTCTCCCGTGTCTCTTCTCCCCTCTCCCTTTCCTGTGTCTCTTTCCCCCTCCCTTATCACCCTCCTCATTCCCCCTCCTCATTCTCAACCTCCCTCCTCAACCCCACTCCTCATCCTCAACCTCCCTCCTCATTCTAAACCCCCCTCCTCATTCTAAACCCCCCTCCTCACTTTACCCCTCTAAATACCTCCCCCTTTCCCCTCACTTACCTCCATCTGCAGCTGCTCCTCCGCTCCTCCACGCTCCTTACTGCGTCGGGACCCGGCATATGCTAATGACGTGACGTCACATGCGCGCCACGTCATTAGCATTGGCCGGGTCAAGACGCATGAAGGAGCGTGACGGAGCAGAGGAGCAGCTGCAGATGGAGATAAGTGAGGGGAAAGGGAGAGGGGGAGGTATTTAGGGGGGTAAAGTGAGGAGGGGGTTTTAGGATGAGGATGAAGATGTTTTTTTTTTAGAATGAGGATGGGGGGGTTAGGATAAGAATGGGGGGGTTTAGGATGAGGATGGTGGTGTAGGATAAGGATGGGGGGGTTAGGATGAGGATATGGGGGGTTAGGATGAGTATGGGGGGGTTGAGGATGGGGGGGTTTAGGATGAGGATGGGGGGGTTGAGGATGGGGGGTTGAGGATGAGGAGGGGGGCAGAGGTTGTTGAGGCAGGGGGGTTGAGGTTGAGGAGGGGGGTTGATTTTTTGGAGGGGCGCTGAGGAGAGAGGTTGAGGAGGGGCTTTACGATAAGGAGGGGGGTTTAGGATGAGGAGGGGGGTGAGGAAGGGGGATTGAGGATGGGGGTTGAGGATGAGGATGGGGGTTGAGGATGGGGGGGTTGAGGTTGAGGAGGGGGGTTGAGGTTGAGGAAGGGGGTTGAGGAGGGTGGTTTAGGAGGGGAGTTCGAATGTGGAGGGGGGTTAAGGATTGGGGTTTAGAATGAGGAGGGGGGTCGAGGATGGGGGTTTAGAATGAGGAGGGGGGTTGAGGATGGGGGTTGAGGATGAGGATGGGGGGTTGAGGTTGAGGATGGGGGTTGGGGTTGAGGTTGAGGAGGGGGGTTGAGGAGGGAGGTTGTGGAGGGAGGTTGAGGAGGGGGGTTGATGATGGTGGTTGAGGATGAGGAGGGTGGTTGAGGAGGGAGGTTGAGGATGAGGAGGGAGGTTGAGGATGAGGAGGGAGGATGAGGAGGGGGGATGAGGAGGGAGGTTGAGGATGAGGAGGGAGGATGAGGAGGGAGGATGAGGAGGGAGGATGAGGAGGGAGGTTGAGGATGAGGAGGGGGGTTGAGGAGGGTGGCTTAGGATGGGGAGTTGAGGATGGGGGTTGAGTATGGGGGGTTGAGGATGAGGATGGGGGGTTGAGGATGAGGAGGGGGGTTGAGGATGAAGAGCGGGGTTGAGGAGGGAGGTTGAGAATGAGGAGGGGGGTTTAGGAGGGAGGTTGAGAATGAGGAGGGGCGGTTCAGGAGGGAGGTTGAGAATGATGAGGGGGTTGAGAATGAGGAGGGGGGTTGAGGAGGGAGGATGAGAATGAGGAGGGGTTGTTGAGGAGGGAGGTTGAGAATGAGGAGGTAGGTTGAGGAGGGTGATAAGGGAGGGGGGAAGAGACACAGGGAAGGGAGAGGAGGAAGAGACACAGGGTAGCGAGAGGGGGGAGAGACACAGGGGAGGGAGAGGGGAGAAGAGACACAGGGGAGAGAGAGGGGGGACACAAGAAAAGGGCACACAAGAGGGGGACACAGAGGGCACAAGAGGGACACAGGGGGCAGCACATTTCCCACCCTCGGCTTATACTCGAGTCACTCATTTTTCCCAGTATTTTGTCGCTCATACTCGGGTTGGCTTATACTCGAGTATATACGGTACACAAAGGTAAATAGATACACAGGTATATTATATTCCAAGTGAAATCCAAAAACTTTCTACGTCTCCTTAAGTTTACTTACTCACTCTGGGCCTCATTCAATTGCGATTTAGTTAATTGAATAGGGCTCTATATAAGCACACAGCATATTTTTTTACAGAAGTACTACACTTTAAAACAGGCAACCTAACAAATAATACAGAAAAAAATAGTGCAGCCTTCAATGTATTGCTTTTTATGCAAATATGATGTGATTGTATCTACCATATTGTTTTCTCCTGACCAACTATATGAGTTTGAATGCAGAGGAAGATATATCTGCACAATGGGAATGTGGCAGCTGACACTTCATGAGTTATTAACAGGTCTAATAGAAAGTTCATTAGTTTACAATGATGCACCCTTCTGAGAAAATACTAGAAATGTCAATATCCATAACGTTTCCAGAAATGCATTTTCTACAACTTCACATTCTGCCATATATTCATATTTTCACTGGATATTTTCTAATATATTTTGCCTTGGTATGTTAAATGATCACCATATAACATTTTTTTAAAGGTATACTGCCCATGTAGGCCAAAGAAAAAAAATAATCTGATGTGCTTAATCACAAAAACAAACTAACCTTAATAGGTTAGTTCTATGAGCAGCCTCTTTTAGCTCACTTGGAGAAATATCCTGTAGTATATCAGTCTGGTCTCACTCACTAGAGTGATCCAGCCCCAAAATACCAGGCAATTCTACCCTGAACAGGAGAAACCGCAAACCCCAGACGCGTTTCGGCCTCTGTGGGCCTCGTCAGTGAGGTGCAGCTGAACTCTCTAACGCACAGTGAGCATGAAGTAGACATCTGGAGTCCCCTATCAGCCTTAAGGAGTCTTAGTCCCAAGGGTTATTTGACTAAAAAACAAAAAACAAATTAGAGACGCTTAACCATGTAAAAAACTAACCTTAATTGGTTAAATGCAAATCATGCATTTAAAGTGACAATCTGGCCAATGAATGTAGTACCATAGGAACAAAACACTAGCTTGGTAATTAGGATAACAAGACTATACTTTTGGGGAGATGTCTTTGGCTGATTGAAAGCCAAAATTTTATAATTACAAAGCTGATTTTCATTTAGTTAATTTACTTATCACGATAATAGTTGTCAGTGTAGGGCCGCAACTGCCAGCCTCACAAAGCAAGGCGAGCCGTCGACCAAGCGGTACTTAGGCTGCAATGAGCGCCATTGTGAGCGCCCATACCCTCTAGTTATTCTAATAACCTCCACTTGCTAATTTTCATTTGGGAACTTTCCTGTGGCTCTTTAAGTGGGAAACAATTAATACAGGTCTCCTAGTCGCTGCACGTCTGAGTATGGGGTCATGGCAGGATACCAGCGATGTTTAGACTGGGCAATGCCATCAGTTCCTCCATGAACAGTTGAAAGAGCTTACATTATAGGGGAGATAAGGAATTTCCTTTGTTCCAATAAACACTGCCCTGCATAATACTGATTAAGTTACTGCACAGAGTAACAGAAATCCCTCGCCTGGGTCTGATACACAATAATCTTTGTTTTATTGTTCTCAATCCAAGTGAAATAGGTACTGTGATATCAGTGGGTATAAATAGATATCCTGTTATCCACGGTAATGGCCCAGGATTGATGCACAGGAAAGTAGTTTGCTAACCAGCCACGGATCTGCCACAGTGTCCCTTTCAACCTGATTGTAAATAGGACAAATAAACATTAATTTAAACATTAACATATTTGGCCATTATTATAATGCATTGAAATTTTCTGTAGGTTTTATTTGTAACTCCATTCAATCAGTCCAACAGTGAGAATAAGTGTGAGATAGAGTGAGTGTATATGGGAGGTTACTCTATATTAAAGCACTGCTGCACAAAAATATATATATTTGAAAGCTTTAAGTATGACAAAGAGCATAATTAATCAGGAAAAAGTCATACAGCTAGTTTTTATCTAGAAAAAAAAATGTTAACGGCTGAAGGGATCCATGATCCGTTGGTAGAAGTTGTGTGTGTATGAGAGTGGCGTTTACATCTCTGGAGATATATAGTTGCATTGAATGATGCAAGGATCATGAGTGACAAAGAGTGAGGGAGTGTGACTGCGTTTAAGTCTGTAATACAGGCTGTAAATCTGAATTTCCTCTATATGAAGGTGATACCATGTCCTGATATCTGAGCTTGTAGACATGAATATGAGAGCGAGAGATCTAAGACAGAGAGTGAGAATGTAAGTGAGAGAGTGTAAGTTTGTAATATACTGTATATGTTAAATCAGTAGTTCCAAAAGCAGTCCTCCAAGAAACCCAGCCAGGCCAGGATTTAGGGATAAATCTGTGTGAATACAGGTGTGTAGCTTAGAGAAACCAAAGAGTGCTGAATAATAATTGCCTCACATGTATATAAGGGGTGTTTTAATCCCTAAATTCTGACCTGACTGGGGTTCCATTAGGACCGATTTGAGAATTTTTGCATTTAGTAGCCAGGAGCATAGGAACTGGGAGGGGGGATGGGGGGACAAATCACCCCAAGATTAAATGAATAGGGGGCACAAAAAATAGCAAAATTACAGGTAATTCTGCATTACCAGATTTGGAGCATTATCTCTTTCCCATGAAAGCTTTGACACATCATTTATATATATATATATATATATATATATATATATATATATATATATATATAGTAGTACAAACAATGAATAGTACATTAGTAGTTCCGCCCCTGCTTCTTGTCCTGCTATTGGAGTTGAATTATCCCACCAAGATTTTTTTGGTGCTCCTACGCACATGTAAGTAGCCATTTGAGCAGTAATGGCAGCCTCTTTTTGTTAGACACCCATTGCTCTCTGTGCCTGTCCTGATATCTTCACTCATGGGGACACCCTGCATTAGACAGATACCAAGCAGAATCTAATTGAAGATGTGAGTATATTATCACAATGTATACTAATTTTATTATTCATGTAAGAGGAGGAATAAATGTAAATGTCTGGCAAAAATGTTTAAATTTTGGCATTTATTTTTAAAATATGACTGATCATACAAAAAAAATATTTTATTGAAGGATAGTGATAATATGAAGCCATTTATTATCACATAGTTGTTTGGTTAATTTTTAAATCATAATGATAACAGAAATCACCCAAATGGCCCTGATCAAGCGTTTACATACCCTTGAATGTTTGGCTTTGTTACAAACATACAGGGTGACACACACAGGTTAAAATGGCAATTCAAGGTTAATTTCCCACACCTGTGGCTTTTTAAATTGCAATTAGTGTCTGTGTATAAATAGTCAATGAGTTTGTTAGCTCTCATGTGGATGCACTGCACCGATACTGAGCCATGGTGAGCAGAAAAGAAGTGACAAAAGATCTGTGTAACAAGGTAATGGAACTTCATAAAGATGGAAAAGGATATAAAAAGATATATAAAGCCTTGAAAATGCCGGTCAGTACTGTTTAATCACTTATTAAGAAGTGGAAAATGGAGGAATCTCTTAATACCAAGCCAATGTCAGGTAGACCAAGAAAGATTTCAGCCACAACTGCCAGAAGAATTGTTCGGAATATAAAGAAAAACCCATAGATAACCTCAGGAGAAATACAGTCTGCTCTGGAAAAAGACGGTGTGGTTGTTTCAGGGAGCAGAATACGACGATACTTGAACAAAAATAGGCTGCATGGTCGAGTTGCCAGAAAGAAGCCTTTAAAGGGGCAATGCCACAAAAAAGCCTGATTACAATATGCCTGACAACTCGTTGACATGCCTCACAGCTTCTGGCACACTGTAATTTGGAGTGACAAGATCAAAATAGAGCTTTATGGTCACAACCATAAGTGCTATGTTTGGAGACGAGTGAAAAGAATACCACCCCCACTGTGAAGCATGGTGGTGGCTCACTGATGTTTTTGGGGGGTATGAGCTCTAAAGGCACAGGGAATCTTATGAAAATTGATGGCAAGCTGAATGCAGCACGTTATCAGAAAATACTGGCAGACAATTTGCATTCTTCTGCACAAAGGCTGCGCATGGGATGCTCTTCGACTTTCCAGCATGACAATGACCCTAAGAACAAGGCCAAGTTGACCCTCCAGTGGTTACAGCAGAAAAAGGTGAAGGTTGTGGAGTGGCCATCACAGTCTCCTGACCTTAATATTGTCAAGCCACTCTGAGGAGATCTCAAACGTGCGGTTCATGCAAAATGACCAAAGACTTTGCATGACCTGCAGTCATTTTGCCAAGACAAATGGGCAACTATAGCACCTGCAAGAATTAGGGGCCTCATAGTCAACTATTACAAAAGACTGCACACTGACATTGATGCTAAAGGGGGCTAAGGTATTAGGAACTAAGGGTATGCAAACTTTTGATCAGGGCCATTTGGGTGATTTCTGTTATCATTATGACTTAAAAAGGAGCCAAACAACTATGTGATAATAAATGGCTTCATTAAATCACTATCCTTCAATAAAAGACATTTTATTTTCATAATCAGTTATATTTTCAAAATAAATGCCAAAATTTCACAATTTCTGCCAGGGCATGCAAACTTTTGAGCACAACTGTATATTCTCATTATCAATGAAGACACTCCCATATATTATTGTACCCTGAAGTGTGTGCGATCAATGTACAAATACTCTGCATATTTTTATCAGTGTACAACTGCAACATTTTGAAATGTTACATTTCCTTAGAACTGATGTAATGATGAAAATATAAAACTATCACCTTAATACAGTGGTACTTCAGGGCTTGTCTACCTCAAATCTCATCAAATTCGGTATTCAACGCATCTTCAGGACAGTTTGGGTCTTGGAAATCTCGGCACCAGCTCCCTGATTTTGGGCTTCTGTATCGTTCAGGATCCTTGCATCAGAAATCAGCACTTCCAGGCTACCAAGAGACTCCAGATCTGCTTCTTCTTAGGGGGCTAGATAAGACTTGTTACAGTCAAACCGACCCCAGCATGATCCTACAGAGTCTCCCAGTACCTCCCTGCAGCCATCCAGGAGAACAGCAGCAAAATAAGAGACACACAATTTCTATATGTCTCCAGAAGTGAACTGATTTATTTTGAAAAGTCAAACAATATTTATAGCAGATACAGAGGTGATGTATCAGACAATTACAGGAGATTGCCCCACACGGGGTGTAGCAGTACCTTGATAGCTGGCACCTGAGAACAACAGGGCTACCTTCTAATACACATTCTGCTGTCTCCGTGTCTGAGTGGTCCAGACCTTAGATAGAGTGCATGGCAGATGGAATTAACTTAATTTGCTAACAATGGGCCAGAGCAGATGACAATACAATGGAGTGGCTGGAGCCAAGTCGTCTGTCCTTTAATGGGCTAAGATCCAGGAACTGAAAAAAGGGGTCCTTAACAGGAACCAATTAACAACAAGTACCAAGTTACCACTGTAGTCTATTGTGGGGTCCTGCCTGAAGACATGTAGGGTTTGCACTGTTTTTTTTTCTCTGAATTTTAATAAGGATTGATCTATCTTATTATTAATTAGTATATTATGTAATTTGGCTGCTGATACCTCTATAGTTCATGCTTCCTGCATCTCTAGTTTATCACTGATATCTCACAGAGATATCAACTTTAAGTTACATCCACTTACAATTTGTAACTATGTTTTTAATATGCTATACTCATATATTCAACAATTTCTTCTGAAGCATATTCATTTGGGGGAGGGGGGGGTGGATCTAAGATGATGAATGGTCCAACCCGCAGGGATGAGACCTTATCAGAGATGAGGAGAGCCTAACACCTAATACAAACCATCTTTAATCATTGTTAGAAATAGATTATAAAGGAGTATATAAGCAGATTTATATTCAAATCAGTGCAAAGTTAGAGGAAAATCCAGTGTCTGCCTGTTAAACATGTTCTAGATCTCACAGCTGGTCCCTATGAGCACTGGATGGTGAGCAGAAGACCCTCAGACCAAAAAAGTGTTGAGAACTATTAGTCTAAAGAGAAAAGTTATATGGAAACATTTAATGGCTTTAATATGTATAGAGACGGGAGATGGGACAGGGCCAGGGTGTAGGAACTGGAGAGGGGGTGGAGGTGGGGAGGACAAATCCAAAATTAAATTTAATCATGCTTTACTAGATTTGGCCACTAGAGTGCTATGGAGCAGTATGTCTTTCCAATGGAAGGAGTATTGAGAATTTAAACAAAGAAATACAAAAAATTGTTTTGAACGGAACTGCAGCAATGGGGCCCCCAGAGCAGGGCCCCAGTGCATTGCACTGGGTGTACCGGTGGTGGATCCACCACTGATTCTTGTTCTGGGAGTAGAGTCCATGGGCTTTTATGTCCATGGACAGGGCACATATGGTAGAAACAGGTCCAGACTAAGGCCTTTAGGGGCCCTAAGCACTCAAATAATTTTAGGTGCCTCCATATTCATTTAATTCAAAATATAAACATTAGTAAACCATTACAATGTACATCATTAACTTCTATTATTGCTATTATATTATTACTTTTATTATTGTATATATTTTTTTCATTTATTGTGGTAGCCCCTTTTTGTGGAACCTGGTTCAGCTGGTTTTGCACCATATGGCCAATGGTAAATCCAACAATGGAAAATTTCTGTGGTGCCCCCTTCTCTTGATGCCCTAAGCACCTGCTTATTTGCTTAATGGGTAATCCAGCCCTTGATAGAAACCTTTAAGGGTAATAGATTAATGGGACAGCCTTCCAGTGGATAAAACAGGAATACATACACTAAATAAATTCAAGCTTGACCAGGACATGAATAAGTCCAAGCTGGTGATTTATTTAAAAATTCATTTTTTACATAGATTGAATGGGCTGACTAGAAGAGCTTATCCTTAACAAATATATGTTTCTATATAACAGTCATTAAAAGCAAGTGCATCCACAAAAATAGATTTGAAGGACACACAGGCCATTTACATATTTCATCATACAGCTTGTAAACTATAATTCATATAACTATGGCACAAAATATTTTTATAGTAATATAACTATAGTGTGAAATTGTAATTATCGCACACAATTCACCTTTGACCCCAATGTCTTACCATAAGTGCTTATATATCTTACGATATCTGTGTATATACACAAATAAAGAGGAGGGATTAGGCTGATCAGCTGTGGTGGGCCCCTGTGTTATTTTAAACCCATAAGACATGAAAGGGCCCGTGTCCTTGGCATTGCATTAAGGCTGCAGCTGATGTAAGTGTAGAACTGATCTCCTTCCTTGTAGACATTCCAAAAACACAACTGCCAATGGATCAAGTCCCAGCTCCTTAGTGTCTCCAAACAGACAGCTGAAAAAATGACAGAAAATATAGATCATTCTTAGAATGGCTCAACTTGTCTATAAATGTCCTGTGTTTTTGTTAGTAGATATTGGACCATAGTAATGTAATGAATTATGGAAAAGTAGCTAGTGGTAATAAAGGGCGCTTTTGCTTGAAGGGACATAGATAATTGCAGAAATACAAAGTAAACATATAAATAATCTAACTGCAATAAGCAGTAAAGATGTTATAGCAGCTCAATTTCTGCAAAAGCAAACACTAAATATAACCGACTAGAAAAAAACTGGCAAATACTAAAAACAGAGAAAATGTCTTATGCTACTGTATGTTGGAGCAGGAAGAGTATTTGGAAACCATGGGCAGAGTATAATAATTTAGACTTAACAAAATAATATATAGAGATTAGGGTGTGATTTAGCTTTAAGGGATATGTAAGTGAGCTGGATTATGAGCGCATCTGATTTATGATTCTTCTTTTTTTTCATGAAAATACCAAAATAAGCATTTAAACACTTACCTTGAAGTTAGCAAACTTTCTTTTAATTTCTGTCAGTTGAAACATAGGGTTAACACCCTCCAAACCCACCCTAAACTGGTATACAATTGAAATATTTTTTGGCCAATCAGGAGGAAGTAAAGACTGAAACATTTGTATCACAACATGGCAGTTGCTGTCTATTTTTTTCTCTCTGCCTGACTTCTTATGGGCAATTTCAGCTGTAACCCCACCAATCATCATTTTCTGTAGAGGTCACCCTGCAGGGTACACTATATGTAAGCATCCTAGGGGTGTGCACATCCACATATCAGTATCTAGCATAGAAATATGTAAGTACATTCAACCTTTCAATATAATGCATATTTTTCTACTAATCGGGTGGCTGTTTATTAGGAAACATTTCAAACCCAGATCACTAACATATACGTTTAATACATGTTTGTCATGTAATGCAGAGCAACATCTATTTTGTAGTTATCTTTTACGTTTGTGTATTATTATTTGTTACTAAAATTCTCTCTAAAATTTGTTACCCCCGAATAAAATGTTTGTCTAATAAAAAGGGTATCAAATATATTCTTATTATTCATTTGTATTGCTGGAGATTCACGACTACTCCAATCTGCAATAATTGGGGCAATTACTGCATCACTTTAATTGTATTTACTTGGTTAATACACCTGGCCATTCTGATAGTTGCAGGATAGCAGGTTAAAGAACCACTGCACAATGAACAAAACATAATTAATCAGAAAAAGTTATACAAGTAGATTTGGCAGGACCCTGGAGGGATCCATGATACATTGCGGGAAATTGTTGGTGTGAGAGTGGCATTTATGTTTCTGGAGAGCTATTCTTCTGGGACAGTGAGTGGGAACAAGTGTGGTGTAGACTTCAATCTTATCCAATTATCTGGACTTCTGCTTGTCCCCTTCTCCCCACAACTTGCTTCTATGGAAACTACAAACAAACACCCCTGTCATTCACCTTTAACGTACCAAACACACAATGGATTCCTACACTCATAAACAGAGTCTTCAAAAACCCACATTTTCCCCAAAATATTTTATGTTCATGACTTACACAGCTGTTAATATTTTAGTTTGGTACATGCTTGACAAACTAGTGTATTTTCTTCTTGAACTTCAATGGTACTTTAAGAAGACTCTGCATTGCTCCCATACCACTTGCAATTGGCAAACATTTTACAAAAATTGGAAAAAATGTAATATATTGTAAATGGGATCTGATGTCAGGATCACATTCTTTGTCCCCCTCTGGTGTTTCCATTTGACATTGAGAATGCTATGTTGAATTTCCAAGCCAACCATGTGGACATTAAAAAAAGAAAACATCCTGGGATATCATTTGTGATTGGTTGCAATTCACCAAGGGATTCTAATTTATTTGAAGTGACAATTACACATTTTAGGACAAATCCCTTTATTTCAGAATCCAATATTCAATCTGAGCATGTATATTCTTTCCATTTGCATGTGACCATACAGCATAGATTCAGAGCCCCACAGTAATTACCAATTATTTACAATGGTAAGTCATTAGCAAGAGATGCGCTGGTAGAAATCGCAAATTCTAATGAAAGTCTATACCAACCTAATCTTTTATTGATAAAGTACTATATTTTTATCGTTTCTGTTAGGAGAACATCTTTGAATATGAGTTGTTTTATCTTCATAATATATCATATATCTTCTGAGAATATTACTTATCTAAGCAACTGAAATGTTAAATGGTAGATACTCAGCAGATGGTAAATAGATAGCAAAAGTCTGTTGGATGTCTGAGAATTAGCAGATATCAGCAAATACGGCATTAAAAGATAAATGCTTATGTGAAAGAGAATGAGAAATATGAGTTTACATGTGATAATAGTGATAATCGCAAATGATTTTTTTAAGGGCTTCCTGCTTTGTCATGGACAAAACATATCTATATATATATATTTGTGGTCAGATCCCTCTCGTGCAGAGAAGGGTGGCTGATGTAAGTGGCTGTAGCCATGAAAATCTTAGCCTGTTTAAAGGGCCAGATTGTCATGGGAAATGAAGGCCAAGAGTGTCTGTGAACTCATAGTTACGAGTTGGGATGGAGCCAATGGCAAAATAGATTACATCGCTGAAAAAGGAGGTGGGATTTTCAAAGTCCTACGGGGTTCAATTACGAGTTACGATCGGACCCACATTCCAGATATAATGCAATATTCATAAAGCCGTAAATATGATATTCTATCAAATGCGAGTTACAGTATATGTATTAACAAATTAATTGCCAGGATCGATATAACACAAAAATTATAAATGAAATAAAGTATGTTTCTGGGTTGATTTGAGAGCTTGAGAATGCTGTGCTATTAATTCTAAGACCTAACATTACTTTCCCTTTTAAATAAAGTACAGCAGTGTGGTAATATTTGCAATTAAGGTGCTACGAGTTGGACTTTACCCCCCCTTGCGGGTCCTCTCTAGCACTCATTGGCTAGTAGATTTAGCCAAAATCCGCTATGGAGAGCTTAAGGAATATTGAATAGCTTAGTAGATTTTGGCCGAAATCTGTAAAGGAGAATTTATGGAAGTCCAAAAAAGTGTTTCCTTGGACAAGGGTGCTGCTTTGTAGATTTGGGCCGAAATCTGCTATGGAAGGCTTATGGGAAGCCGAAAAAGCGTTACCTTGGACTTGGACAAGGACGCTGATTAGTAGATTTGCGCCGAAATCTGCTATGGAGGGTTTATGAAAGTTGAAAGCTTACCTTGGACATAGGCAAAGACGTAGATTAGTAGATATGAATACATTGAGGGCCTGGTGTAAACAAAAGCGTTACCTTGGTGTAGGGCATCTAGCAGCAAGAGGTGGAACCATTGCTCTCCAGCAATGTAAATGTCCTCACGCATATGAGAAATGGGCCAGAATCTGCACTGCAGGCCCTGTTAAATTTAATTTAGTCCTATTGAAAGCACTGACAGTTATAGCTGCACATTGCCACTGTGCAGATAGAAACCTCCTTTCAGTCTAAGTCCCGTATCACCCCAAGAAGCTGATCAATACAATTCAAAATGATAGATTCCACTGAAGCATAAAAGGTAACAAATTTGTGTCTGTTTTTTTTTTATAAATGTCCTTAGTTCTTCGAATTAGTAGATATTTTAAATATGACTACAGTGGCCCTTTAAGACAGTAATATTTAGTGCTCAGTTGTTTATAGCCCCCAGCCCCCCGACAGGCGCTCTGTTGCATGCGTGTATATAAATGTGTGTGCTGCTTGGAATAGTGAGAGAGGCCATATCCTCATCATTCAAAGGGAGAGAAATATGAGACTGGTCCCATTAATCTAATAGGAGATGCCTGGAGGCGCATGGCTCACGAGACAACAGTGTAGATAACTTACATGGCCTTGACCTCAGAGCAAGGAGGACATTCCACTTAGCTTGTATATCTGTAAGAACAAGGCGAAAAGAGCAGAGGACTTTCGGTGGAACATGTTGTTTTATATAACATGTTTTAACTATAAATATTTAATTAATTTGCTCCTCCTTAATCAGTTTTCATATAAAATTTACATTCACTAACTTGTAAGAGAACCATAGAGCAACAGTTTTTTAGATTATGGTACCATTCCGCTTTCTCCCTGTATTACCTCCTGCTGGCTGCCATCTTGCACAGCTGTAATTTGCCATAGGGAGGTGATACTTCCAGTGTCATGTTGTTAGACAGCAAGCAGATAAATGCTCTGTGTTGCTAAAACACGAAACTGAGAATTTTCAACCATATCATGATATACTGTGTTTCCTCGAAAATAAGACTGGGTCTTATATTAATTTCAGCTTCAAAAAAATGTAATAGGGTTTATTTTCAGGGGATGGCTTATTTTTCATTGTACAATATTTATTCATGTACAAAAATCTATATTTATTGAAGTACAATCATGTCATCTTCTTCTGGAACATTATCATAACTCTCCAAACCCCGAATTCCAGCCTGAATTTCTTGCGACTCCATTCCCTTTAGAACCATTGGCCCCAATCCCTCATGTCCAGCAATAGAGCTCTCCTTAAATGAGCACTTCCTGTCCATGTAGCCTGCTTGTAGTGCATTGGCAACACAGTTGTCAGTGATTTTATCCCATGAATTTTTCACCAAGTCACAACCTCTTGTAGGCTAGGCTTTGAAAAGTTTGTATCCCAGACTAGCAGACCTCTTTGGCCACCTCGCAAAACAAGTTTCAGTGTTAAATCGACCCACTTCCTTATAACTGCTTGTGTGCACCAGGCTTTTTCGGTTTCAAGAAAATAAATGCCTGAAACACGTTCAATCTTATCTTTCTTGACCTTAGTGATGATTAGTGGTGGGGCTGTCTTTCCATCCAGATGAATTGCCAAAATACAGGTAAAATGTGTACTTTTGTAACCAGTGGAGGGAACGTAGGTTGATGAGGCACCCCTCTGATCAATTGTTGTTTGAGTTCCTTGGCCCATAAACAATGAAGTTTCATCCATAGAAATCATGTTGGAGAGTTGGTATTTGGAAAAGTGAATGCCATCAACAAAGGACTTGAATGCAAGTGCACGTTTAATAACCTCAGGATCTTCCAGTTTGAACAGTGTTATAGATTTTCTTAGAGACAGTTCATATCGCTGAAGGAAGCCATCCAGCCAGTGTTGTGATGCTTTGAATTCTTCTGGGGATGTTTCCAGCTGTGGTGCCATTGCAAGGGAAATGCTGTGCACAACTAAAGCCTTTGCTCTCCTGTCAGCAATCCATTCACAGATGATGTCTTCCAGCTCTGGATAAAATGGATGCCGACCTGATCCACACTTTCGTTTCTTAGCACTTCCCTCATTTACCTGTTGCCTGAGGTTATCATACTACATTTGCGGACCATACAGAGATCCAACTTCTTGCCCATGGAGTCCTGGACTATTCCTTTCCTTTCTTGTACTCAACAGAAAAGCTCTTTCTTTTTGCACTCATTCTGTCTTAATAATTTATAATATAATTTAACGGATGTCTGGTTGACGATAGGAACTAGGGCTTATTTTTCGGGGTGGGGGGGGATCTTATATTAAATGTATCCTGAAAAATCGCACTAGGACTTATTTTCGGGATAGGTCTTATTTCGGGGAAACACGGTAACTTCTGTCTTGTGCACAGAATGTGCACGAAATTAAATTAAATCAAGATAACTTCCTCCTCTTCCCATGTGCTTCTCTCCTTCTTCCAGTCACTATCTCCCCTCTCACCTAACGCTCTAAAGCAGAAATTCTTCAATAAGTCACACTCCCATGTTTTCTCACTCTCAGTTCTTCTTCTGATATATCCTCTAACACAGGCCCCTCATTCATTTCCATCTGCTGTCAGCCACACACAGACCTCAGGCCAGCAAACACCCAAAACACCAATAATTTAATACCAATCACCTGTTACAAGCCATGCACTTTGCCCTTCTCCTGTGCCTTCCGGAATGCACTTTCTATTTTCAATAAACACACTTTAAATCAAAACCTATTTCTTTCCAACTCCCTCAATCTATTGGCTATCACTGAAACATGGCTCACTCCATCAGACACTGCCTCCCCTGAGGCACTCTCATCCTAGGGCGTTCACCACAGTCACACACCTAGAACTAGAAGCAAGGTGGAGATGTGGGCCTATTACTTACCTCTCACTGCACATTTCACTCCATACCCTCTGTTCCCTCCCTCCAGTTATCATATTTTGAAGATCACACTATCCGCTTCTTCTCACACATCTCCCTAGGAGCTGCTGTGATCTATTGCCCGCCTACACCACACTCTCAATTTTGCTGCCATGCTCCCTCGTTTTCTCTTCTGCAATGCACCTTCACTTGGTTATTGGCGATTTCAACATTGCCACTGACATTCCAACCTCCCCTGCAACCGCTAAATTACTTTCACTTACCTCTTCCCTCAAAATGAACAGAATCCTCACCATGACTCCTTTCACCTTATTTTTACCAGTCTCTTCTCAACCTCACAATTGTCATCTGCCCACTCCAACTATCTGATCACCACCTCCTAACATGCAACCTGCCCACACCTTCCACTCACTGTTCTTCTTCAACCCTGACCACCACAACCCACAGAAACCTGCAAGCACTTGAACCAAAACATCTTTCTAATGTGCTACAATCACTTTTCAGCCCCCTCACCTGCTCTGACACTGCCACCTCACTGTACAACATGACTCTAACTTCCATACTTGACACTCTACCCCCATAACTACATGCAGATGTCCTCACTCTCATCCACAACAATGGCTCACTACACAAACACGGTACATTCAGAGGTTCTCTTGCACTGCTGAACAACTATGGAGGAAATCTCTCACTTCATCAGGCTTCCTCCATTACAAGTGTATTTTGCGCTGTTATTTCTCTGCCCTGAATCTTGCCTAATAGCATAATTTCTCATCATTGATATTGAATATGACCTCCAACCCAAAAAGTTTGTTTGCCACATTCAACATTCTTCCCTACCCACCCCCACCTCCCACCCCTTCCTGTCTCACAACTGGAGATTTTGCTAGCCACTTTAAAATCCCAATTGAACTCTCCTCACAACTTGGTTCATACACACATCCTCCTCTCAACAAACAGGCAACACCCAGCTCTTACACTTCCCCAACCCCACATCCGCTTTGGACTCCTTTGACCTTGTAACTGAGAATGACATTTCTGCATCTAACTATTGCCCTATCTCTCTACTTCCCCTGGTTTCAAAACTGGCTGAGCAACTCCTCTACAATCACCTTACCCAATTTGTTTCCTCCAATTCCCTTCTTGACCCCTTCCAATCCACCTTCCGGTCCAAACACTTCAAAGAAAAAGCTCTCCAAAGAATCGCTAATATTTCACCGCCTATTCAAATGGTCACTTCTCCATTCTAATTCTCCTGGATCTCTCTGGTGCCTTTGACATGGTCGACCACCCTCTTCTAATCCAAATTCTCCACTCTCTTGGGATTCCTAGAAGATCAAACTTTTAGTATCTCCTTCTCTGGACCTCATCTTCACCTTGCTTCAGACTGTTGTTATACCTCAGGGTTCAGTCCTAGCCCCCCCCTCATGGATGTCCATTCCACCAACTTAAACTCAACATGTTAAGGACTGAGCTTCTAATCTTCTCACTCTCTACTACAACTTCCACTCCTCAAAACATTTCTCACTGTTGACAATGCCATCATCGCTCCCATCTCCAAGGCCCATTGTCTTGGGGTTCTAATGGACCCTGCCCTCTCTTTCATTCCTCACATACAATCACTTAAAACCATCTCCAAAATACATCACTATCTTGTACAAAACACAATTAAATCATTGATTTAATTATGATACATACAGATCACTCACAAACCAGGGCAATGGCATAATTACAAAAAGATGAAGAAAAAATTACAGGTACCAAAGACCACTTTCTAATGGTTTTAAAACCACTGCAGAGTGCTGCAGCAGCAGAAGAGATAGCTTAGCACCAAAAAGAAATAGAAATTAATGAATGTTGAGCATTATTTGATACTTAACAGTCCAAAATAAACATATGTGTAATTAAACATATGATATTTTAATACTATGTCCATTTCATTATACAACATCAAGGGTAACAGTAGTACTGAAGGGGATAATACATATCAGGAAACTACGTAGACTAGGAACAAATGCTATAATGCCTTGTCTATATATATTATACAAGTAGCACAAAAAATGAAAAGAACAAATAGGTAAAAGACAGAAAAGCAGAAAAAACGAAAAAGAAAAACCATAAGGAGCAGAGACACCACACAGAAACCTGTCAATCACATGTCCACCAGGATTCCCCCCTTCCACTCAAAAGCAGGAGATGAAGGGACAGCACATCTATCCTCTATACTCTTAATTTCAGAGTTTTAGGGGAGCGATAGAGACATGCGAAATATAGGCAATGGAGAGGAGCAGGGCACCCACATTAACAGACTGCAAAGAAATACCCAAACAACACTACAAAGGGCACTATAAAAAGAAAAATAATCAATCCAAATAAAAGTGAAAAGCCTGGCAATCCAGATAGAATGGGCACACTGCTCCTCAGACCTCAATCCCGACGCGCGTTTCATCAGCGTCGAGCTGACGTCATCAGGGGGGCTTCTGTGTAGCTGTGCTCAGTTCTGCTCCTATAAATACTAAACAGTGCGTCATCCGATCGCGCTATGTTCGGATGACAGCTATTTTCATACTATATTCTATTTCCCCCTAAGATCATAGAAGGGCATAGTAAGGTACCTATTATGGGGATGCTTAGTTGTCATGAGAACATGAGAACATCATGATTAAACCTTTCGGAGTCTAAGGTATACTACAAGTTACCCCAACATATATAAATATAGATATATATGTCTAATAGGTCTAGGTATATATATGTTTGTGTGTGTATATATACCGTATATATATATCACATATATAGTTGTGAGCGTACGAGTCGTTGCTCACGCTTGCGGGCTCGCGTAGCGAGCCCGCGGCCCTCGCGTAGCGAGCCGCGGCCCTCGCGTAGCGAGGTCACTGGGCAAGGGCCTCAGTTGCTGGCATGGAGCGCCGAAGGCGCTCCATGCCAGCAACTGAGGCCCCTCGCGAAGCGAGGGCCTCAGTTGCTGGCGAGGTCACTAGGCACGGGCCTCAGTTGCTGGCATGGAGCGCCAAAGGCGCTCCATGTCAGCAACTGAGGCCCCTCGCGAAGCGAGGGCCTCAGTTGCTGGCGAGGTCACTGGGCAAGGGCCTCAGTTGCTGGCATGGAGCGCCGAAGGCGCTCCATGCCAGCAACTGAGGCCCCTCGCGAAGCGAGGGACTCAGTTGCTGGCGAGGTCACTGGGCAAGGGCCTCAAACCCTCGCAAAATTCACGTCGCTACTCAAAAAACACGACACACAAATTACGACACTCGCTAAATTTTACGAGGAACGCAAACAACGTACGAAACACGTTACCACACATTACGACCTTGCAAACATCGGACGCAACACGCCGACATACAAACATTTAAAACACAATACATACACACAGCACATACATAAAAAACTTACCTACACCAAGAGGGAGCACCCAGGACCTCAAAAATGCAACTTACACCTCGATTTTACTCGAAATAAAACAGTTTAGAGACTAAAAAAAAATCTAAGCGAGAGAAAAAATGGCCGCCGAACAAAACGAAAACGAGGCTACAGCACTCTAAACTCGCAAAACACCACAAAACACCTACGGATATTCCGATACAGACCTATACCACACATTACTCGCCATTTTACACCAATGCGGAAGTACACGACTACGCTAACGGTTTGGTCTCGCGCACGCACAGTGTTACACTGCACACATTCAGCATGCTTATACAGCAGCTCCACACCACTAATGCTGCAGCAACATCAACACAGATTGCCAGCTCTTCATCACAATGCTTCAAAATAGGTACACTATATTCATTTACTAATTTAGCTACCTTACAATTTCATTGCCGTCATTTTTTGACGGGCAATTCGCTAGTATATATATATATACGGTATATAGTAATACAAAAACTCATATAGGAGGGGGACTGCATATATGCATCTCTCTTTCTCTCTCTCTATTTGTATTTTTATATATATATATATATATATATATATATATATATATATATATTCAGATGACTTTGTTACTGATGCCTTATATTTTATAGAGAGGCGGTTATCCTGAGTAGCTGCTGAATGCCCCATTCAGTACATAAACCTTTGAAAAAGATGGCAGCGAACTGAACTCATCCTTAGAGAAAGGTTGGAAAAAGTAACACATGTAATCTCACCAAACATATGTTAAACTGCAGTGAAGATAAGAAGGCAGGAAGATATTAGAGACTCTGCTGCCTTGTTGATAAATTTGTTGTTGACGTTTTTTTTCCATTGGGAAAGAGTTAAATGGAGCCATTATGTTCAGCAGAAAAAAACAGAGACTTTTTCCTTTCTCAAGCATTAAGAACAGTGTTATCAGTATTATCAGTGTCATCACTACACCTTTTATAAACAAAGAAAAATAGGAGCATGAAAGTATAATGCATGGGTGGTGCAACTATTCTAATGATAGAGAACATACAGTGGATATAAAAAGTCTACACACCCCTGTTAAAATGTCAGGTTTCTGTGCTGTAAAAAAATGAGACAAAGATAAATCATTTCAGAACTTTTCCACCTTTAATGTGACCTATAAACTGTACAACTCAATTGAAAAACAAACTGAAATCTTTTAGGTGGAGGGAAGAAAAATAAAAAATAAAAATAATGTGGTTGCATTAACCTTACACACCCTCTTATAACTGGGGATGTAGCTGTGTTCAGAACTAAGCAATCACATTCCAAATTGTGTTAAATAGGAGTCAGCATACACCTGCCATCATTTAAAGTGCCTCTGCTTAACCCCAAATAAAGTTCAGCTGCTCTAGTTGGTCTTTCCTGAAATGTTCTTAGTCGCATCCCACAGCAAAAGCCATGGTCCACAGAGAGCTTTCAAAGCATCAGAGGGATCTCATTGTTAAAAGGTATCAGTCAAGAGAAGGGTATAAAAGAATTTCCAAGGCATTAGATATACCATGGAAGATAGTGAAGATATCTTGATAGTGAAGTCATCATCAAGTGGAGAAAATATGGCACATCAGTGACATTACCAAGAACTGGAGCTCCCTCCAAAATTGATGAAAAGACGAGAAGAAAACTGGTCTGGGAGACTACCAAAAGGCCTACAACAACATTAAAGTAACTGCAGGAATATCTGGCAAGTACTGGCTATGTAGTACATGTGACAACAATCTCCCGTATTCTTCATATGTCTGGGCTATGGGGTAGAGTGGCAAGACGAAAGCCTTTTCTTACGAAGAAAAACATCCAAGCCAGGCTACATTTTGCAAAAACACATCTGAAGTCTCCCAAAAGCATGTGGGAAAAGGTGTTATGGTCTGACGAAACCAAGGTTGAACTTTTTGGCCATAATTCCAAAAGATATGTTTGCCGCAAAAACAACACTGAACATCACCAAAAGAACACCATACCCACAGTGAAGCATGGTGGTGGCAGCATCATGCTTTGTGGCTGTTTCTCTTCAGCTGGAACTGGGGCCTTAGTTAAGATAGAGGGAATTATGAACAGTTCCAAATACCAGTCAATATTGGCAAAAAACCTTCAGGCTTCTGCTAGAAAGCTGAACTTGAAAAGGAACTTCATCTTTCAGCATGACAATGACCCAAAGCATACATCAAAATCAACAAAGGAATGGCTTCACCAGAAGAAGAATAAAGTTTTGGAATGGCCCAGCCAGAGCCCAGACCTGAATCCGATTAAAAAATCTGTGGGGTGATCTGAAGAGGGCTGTGCACAGGAGATGCCCTCGCAATCTGACAGATTTGGAATGTTTTTCTAAAGAAGAGTAGACAAATCTTGCCAAGTCAAAATATGCCATGCTGATAGACTCATACCCAAAAAGACTGAGTGCTGTAATAAAATCAAAAGGTGCTTCAACAAAGTATTAGTTTAAGGGTGTGCATACTTATGCAACCATATTATTTTATTTTTATATTTTTCCTTCCCTCTACCTAAAATATTTCAGTTTGTTTTTCAATTGAGTTGTACAGTTTATAGGTCACATTAAAGGTGGAAAAAGCTCTGAAATTATTTATCTTTGTCTCATTTTATTACAGCACAGAAACCTGACATTTTAACAGGGGTGTGTAGACTTTTTTATATCCACTGTATATATATATATATATATATATATATATATATATATATATATATATATATATGTATGTATGTGTGTATGTGTAGGGGGTGTATGTGTGTGTGTGTGTGGGTGTATATATATATATATATATATATATATATATATTATAGGAGGAATCTTCTGTTACTTAAAAAGAGTAGTGCAAGAACATAAGTTGAGGATTTGAATTTTGAAGCTAGAACATTTTTTTTTATAGAAAGAGTAGCAGGTAAGTGGTATGGCCCTCCTTTGTATCTGGCAGGACCAAGCACAGTTAAGGACTTTGAGCATGTCTGGGTCAAGCAGAAGACCCTCCTAAGTTGTGATTAAGTCAAGTTTTAGGGTAAAAGGAATGGGCAGACCAGATCTGACTTTTGGCTCTTATGTCCATCAAATCTCTCTCTCTCTTACATATGCATATATAATACAGCATGTCCAGTTATTTATCTATTCATCTGTCTGCCTCTCTCTACACTCATGTTCTTAAATGTTTGCTTCATAAAGAACTAGCTTGCTCGTTCTGCAGGACTGAAGAAGATTGTTAAGCGTAAGGATAAAGGTGACCCTTGGGTGGGAGCAGTTGTTCTCGGCCAGTATCTGATATCACATATTGTGCATAACAGAGTCTTGATGCTACTTTGAGACATGTGGCACAGGGGCAGTTGTTTCACAGATTCCTTAGCAGATGGGGGAGTCCACATTGCAGACCCCAAACTGGTCCCTTCCACTACCAAGGAGCTTTCTTATAGTATTCCAAGGGAGCTTTGCATTTCTACAGCAAGTGCCTGGATTCCTCTGGGATTAAACCACAGTATAATACCAAGACAAAGGTCAGAGGTCAAGAAAGTATTACACACAAAGATAACTTTAATGAAAGGCTTATGATATATGGGTTACCCTGGCAGCTGATACCAGCAGTGAATTGTACCAACAGAGGTCACACAGGGTAGGCAGTTAAAGATATATAGATAGTGGTGGAGCTAGTTATGGGAGGTTCAAGGTGCAATATAATGCTGGGGGACCCCATCTACAAGGTAGGTGCCTCTTAGTGTTAATAACAAAGACAAAAACATATGTAAGTGGTCTGATTACTCCAAGGTGATCAGATCATCTCTCAATAATAATTATCTGCCCCTCTCCCATAGCAAACCACCATTTAACCAGGCTGCTGCTGGTAGCAGACCCCAACCCTGTAGTGGGACTTGTACCAGTTGCACCAGCAATCAATAGGTTATTAAAGTGGAAGCTCAGACGTTTCGGAAATATAAATGGACCACTGTAATGCCCCAACCACAAGCGCTTGTTTGTTTAATTATCACATACTGTATATAGTTGTGAGCATGCGGGCTCCATGCCAGCAACTGCGGACCTCTCAAAATTTACGTAGTTAAGAAACAAAAATACGAGACGCATTACGACCCATTACGACCTCGCAAAAAACGCTTGAAACCCGCGCACATGAAGACATGAAAAACACAATAAATACACACATCAAATACATAAAAAGCTTACCTACAGCAAGGGGGGGCACACAGGACCTCGAAAACAGAAGTAACACCTCAATTTAAATCCAAATAAAAGACTTTAGACACCCGAAAATCTCCTAAGCGAGAGAAAAAATGGCCGCCGAACAAAACGAAAACGAGGCTAAAGGACCCGAAAGACGCAAAACCCCACCAAACACCTACGGATTTTCAGAAAAAGTCAGACGACACCCGAAAACAAGGACGCTAAATCAGCCACAGCTGCATACCACACATTAGGCGCCATTTTACAACACTAACTTATACAATCCGAAAGTACACAGCTACCCTAACGGATTTTCCTCGCGCACGCACACTATTTACACTACACACTGCACACATTCATGACACTTACACAGCAGCACTAAAAACACACATTGTATGCTCCAGCAACATCGAAACAGATTGCCAGCTCTTCAACACAATGCTTCCTGCATATATTACTTCAAAATAGGTAAAGTATATTACTTTATTAATGTATTATTTATTTGATTTCCATACACCAAACAGCATTAGCTCACTTACAATTTCATTGCCGTCATTTTTTGACGGGCAATATTCCAGTAAATATTATAATTCAGTGTATATTTTTGCTTTTTAATTGCAAGTGACAATACCATGGTAAACAATAGATATTAAAGTTGTTATCACATTTCTTCTGCCTTCTCCAGAGCCCAGGCAGGACAGGAGGACATATGTTAATACTCCACAACTAGGCACTTGAAAATCTCCAGTGGTGGCAATAATAAGGTACCACCATTTCTTCAGGCAGGAGAGCACATAGAGCTGGATTTCTATCAGGGAAGGGAGCAAATGCCTTGTGGACAAGTCATTATGAGCTTGCATGGATTTAAAATGATAGAATAAGTGACCATGTCTCAATATAATTGTTGCTCCTAGGCTAAAGGCTGCCAGTCAGCCCTGGGTGCTAGTTGCCCCTCTGGAGATACAGGATCCAAAATATATCTTTCCAGCTGTCCCTATCACCAGGCACATATGCCATGTAATTGTCCTTGCTGGGCATCACTGGTCATGCCTGTGATATCCGTGTTGACCACCGGCCCAGCAAGGTTGGCACTGGATGGCACAGCAGGAGCTGCAGTGTAACTTGAGCTATAGTAAGGGTTGTTGCATTATGTGCCATAGCAAACTGTGTAAGGGAAGGGATTGACAGAGCATAAGCAAGAAAAGTCTGAAGGCTCCCCAAGCAAGGCTTGCCATCCCTGACCAAGACTGGCACTGCCACCATTCGTGGGGGCAGTGGGTGCCCTGCCAGCTCCAGGGTTCTGTCCTATTTTTGTCTCTTGCACTTATATCTCCTATTTTGGAACCAGATCTTGACCTGGGTAGAGGTAAGTTTCAGGTGGGTAGCCAGCTGCTCCCTCTCTGGGTCTGATAGATACTGTACCTGCTGCTTGAATCTCCTCTCCAGTTCCTACACCTGGACCTGGGAAAACAAGACCCAGGGCCTTCTCCTCTGCCAGGGCTGGGGGCGATCTTGGGGCTTCACCCTCCTCATGGCACAGTGTTTGTGTTTTGTGTTCGAACGCATGTGTCGGCTGTGCGCTGTAGGAGAGCGTGCTTTTGTCTGGTTGCGCTTCTGTTGGGGTGCATTTGTTGGCGCACATTTGTGAGTAGCGGTAAAGTCGTGCTACCCTCTGAATGGTGAGAATCTGTTACTTTGGTGGCTTCTTAGAAGTAAGTGAAGTGTACTTTGATGAAATGTTCAAGTTCGTCTTAAAGAGCCTAAACATTGGCTATACATTGTACTTGGCATATTTTCTTAATTTAATCATTGATGAGATATTCACCATTATTTGTCCTGCATTATTATGCAAATGTACTTCGGACAAATCCTAATTAGCTGCATTGATGTGCTAATCAGTGACATATTGTTCTTGTATACACATAAACATCAAACAGAATCTACCCCAGTGTTATTATGCAGTTATGTCCCCTCCTCTATCCTTGTCAAGCACAATGAGTGGTAAATTATCATACTGAGCCATAAGTGAGCAGCACAAACAAAGCTGAATATTAATGATCCACTGCAGAGAGAAACAGCTAGTATAAAGTAATGTAGTTCTCTCTAAAAGGCTATGTCACCTAAAAATGAAATCATTTTTTGGTTATTCTTAAACAACATGAAAAAACAGCTGTACATTGTATTAGTATTTTTTTTCTAAAGTAAACCATTCCTAAGTTATCCACTATCATTTGTAAATGTGAGTGGTTAATGAATACCAGTTAGCTGCTAATTAGAATCACTGTTTGATTGTCTATCCCTGTGGTGGCCAAAACAATGACCCCCAATGTTGTCATTTAATTTACTAGTACAATGTATAGACAGTTTTTCATGCTCTTTAAGATAAAACCAGTTTACAGTTAAAGTGACAATATATCTGTTTAAGAAGAATCAAACTTGTTCTTAGAGTGTAAGTATCCCATCAAATGTAATTTTTATATGAGAATCGCATTGAGGAAGAAAAAAACTGAAATAATTCAAGTTAAAACTTGTATACGAAATAAGAAAATGCCTGAAGAAACCCTTTAAAATCAATTATTTGTATAAATCCGTTGAAAGGTGTTATCCTGGGGCCTGGCAGAATATTTGCTAACATGCACAGACCTGACAATCTCAGCACCTGCCTGGTGTACAAGGTAATTAATTACCCACTTGATCTTGGACCACCTTGGAGATGAACGTTCCTGCACGGGAAAAATGAGGAAGGAAAAGTTCATTGTGACCGCAGCAGAAAGTTACACCCCGTACAGGCACCTGCAGCCAAATCCACTAGAGTGCATTCTATGGGACACCATAATAGACATTATTTTCAATATGATTTGTTAGCCGAAAAAAACATTTTATTCATTTTTTAGTGTAGCGCAATTCCATTTCAGTGACTCTGCCTGTTTCATTCTCTACCCTCCTAATTTGTCATAATCTGCTGCTTGGTTTACTTGGGGAGGGTCAGCACTGCTTTGATTCATAATAAGATATAGGAGTGCATAATTATCTGTTCTTTGCACTGTTCTGAATCCAAGCAGTGCTGACCAATCCCAAAAATAATCAGTGCAGAATATTTTGCAATAAGAGGGAGCATAATAAAATGAAATACCTCTAATATTAAAAAATATATTTTAGACAACTGAATGTTTAAAAAAAAAAAATCAGTATGCTAAAACTCGACAGAACACCATAGACCTCTATATAAAATATGCTATTTTGAAGAACTACAATAATGACTACAGTACATACTATTATGAATAGATTTAACTGATAACCCCTCTCAGTTTTATCTGTTACTCATAACTAAATATTTGTAGTGAATTAAGCAGCTCTGAGAGAAACACTTTGTATTCTCAGCCTCACAGTCAAGTGATTAAATCATAATGAGCATGTGCAAGCTCTGCAGAAAGTGACAATGCATGTCAGTAACAGATATACATACAAACGCTGGGGTAGTTTATGTTAATGCATTGGGATTTGGGGATAAAGCTAGTGATGGGATTAAAGCTTCAAATGGTGTTGGTGTTAGGACTTTGGTTGATGTTACGACTGAAGCTAGGCCTAGGTTTGGATTTGTTTTTAGCATGTCCAATACTGTGCTATTACTTATTTCTACATTTAACAAGGGCCAATTATTGCTAATTACTCACTTGCTAAAATCGCCTTCTGCTGCGGGGAAACGCGCATCGGGCAGACAGGTACTGAATGCCTCCTCTTAATTGTTAAATGCTAGGTTTGTAATCTATTTATGCTCTATGACAGACAGTAATATTGTAACTAATGGGGCATTCACTATAGACATTGTGCTTATTATACTGAATTGTGTTGTCTATATTTAACTCTGTGTTTACTGAGATGAATAATAGTAATTAAGTGAGTTCTAAATATTTAACCATTTAAAACTCACAGCTCAATACGGGAACCTCAGGGAGATCTAAGTGTTACCCATAACCAATGAGGAGCTCATAAAACTATTGCAACATTGTATAGAATGTGCAGTAAATTACTGACACATTCTAGTCACTTAGTTTATTTTGGCCATATATAGACAAAATTGTATTATTGTTTTATGAACAGACTATATATATATATAATATATGTATTTCGAGCCATGCAGACTGCAGTGCAACCGACAGCTGCTGAAGAGGGTATGGTGGAGTATCCATACTGCGAACATGGCGATCGAGGTGGTCCCACAGGTGCTCAATGGGGTTCAAGTCCGGAGAATTTGGAGGCCAGGAAAGTACTTGGAAGTCTTTGTTGTGCTCAACCAACCACACCTGGTCAATTCTGGCCGTATGACATGTTTCATTGTCCTACTGGAAGATCTCATCCGCTCCAGGGAAGACAGTCAGCATCTATGGGTGTACTTGATCTGCAAGAATGGATAGATAACCCGATCTGTTGAGAGTGCTTCCAGAGGTATGAGTGGACACAGACAATGCCAAGAAAACATTCCCCAGGCCATAACGCTGCCACCACCAGCTTATTTTCTTCTAGCAATGGTTACAGATTGTTTGTTCTTGGAGGTTTCAGGCCTGACCCGCCAACATCCGTTCAGTCGATGGAGCAGAAAATGTGACTCAACAGAGAAGACAACCCTTTCAGAAGAGGTCCAATTTCAGTACTGTCATAGAAATTGAAGCACTTTCTGACGATGATCCCTCATTAGCATGGGTGCAGTGACCAGCTGTTTGGAGCCCCATATGCCACAGGGTTGGTTATACTGTCATTTTAGACATACATTTAGGTAGCCCCCTGGTTCATTTGGATGGTGAGTTGCTCAACTGTAGCACCTTCGCAGCCGATGTTCACCGTTGACACCAATAACACCTGGTGCTTGATCAGCAAGGATCTGCAAGTATGCATGTACTTGATCTGCAAGCATGTACTGACATTTTAGACACACATCTGGAAGCCCCCGGTTCATTTGAACAGTGAGTTGCTCAACTGTAGCATGTCTGTCGGCCCTTACACACCTTGACAGTCGACGTTCACTTCTGACATTAATGGCACGTGGTGTTTTACAGTTTCCACACCGTTTATTTGCAGTGGTGCTGTTTGTTCAGTCACAGTACACTTTAACCACCGCAGCACGCAAACAGTTCACACACGGCGCTGTTTCAGAAATACTGCCACCCTTGGCCTGAACGCCAAAGATGATCACAATAATAATTTGACTTGACCCTGTAGAAGCATGACAATATGACTTGTGCCTTTTTCTGAGGAGAGTTAATCAGACCTGGTGTAGTTTTTATGATGTTTTAATTTCCATTGTTTTTTTACGGAGGCTTAAATAAAAGTTACTTTATATGTTGTGATGTTATTGTAAATAGAATGCTTTGTGGATCTACCAGAGCTGGTTCTGTTTCTAGCACTGTTTAGTGGTCTATGTTTTGTTAGTTACTCCATGGAAGCCTGCATGCATTAAAGGCATTATATTGGAAAAATCTGAGCAGATGCTCATTTCCATGCCATAAAACAATGACTGAAAACAATACATGCAGACCCCCAGGAGGCATTTATCAGAAAGAGGCACTGCCTAGGAGGCTAGATTAGAAAGGCGAATTCACTAGTAAAAATTGCACACTTTAATGTTAGTTTACAATAAGAAAATGCAATATTTGTATTAACACCCAATTAACTAACCAGACTAAACTGGCTCATTCCTGTCCAGGATCAGCACCGATTGGCCACAATGGGTCATTCAAAAATAAAAATCAATAAATAATCACACTGGCTGTTTGCTTCCTTAGCATTTTTCACCCTTATATGCAGTTTATTCTAATTCCTTACTGTATATGGACTTATTCAGAATTAGACAGCTTGCAGTATGAGGGGAGGCAGTAGCCATATGAAAGGTTGCGGTTTTATTTCCTGTGTGGTTTTGCTGTCAGATTCCTTCTAGTGCTTAAAATCCCAGGGGGATATATTAGGCAGATGTAAGGTCCCAACCAGTGTCTTTAGTTGTGACAAAGTGGCAGGCTGGAGTTATACATTTGTGGCAGAGTCACAAGTGCCGTTTAATTGGCACTTAAAGGGACACTGAACTTCTACCTATTTAAGGGACCACTTTGGCTTAGGAAAACCTTCACATGATTATGAAGTATGTAACAGGATAATAATATTAGCAGGTGGGTAAACCATTCTCATAAAAAAATCTTTATCTTTGAAGGCTCTGTTTGGCTAAACTCGAAGCACAGGTTACTTGTGCCAAGGAGGTGTCGCAAAGGTCTTACTTACAAATCGTAGCACTTGAAATGCAAATAAAAAATCAGTCCAGCACTTTAAATGATGGGGAACACAAAGGGTGACATTAGACTTAAAAGCACAACATTATCAAGCTCGCACATCTCCAAAATATAATACTTTATCTCATGTTTATTTTCCGTCCAAAGTCTTACGGGTTTCAACCTCCAAGCCCGTAAGACTCTGGAATCCAACCTCCATATTTCATTCAGGTTCTACGGGCTTGAATAACGAGTTACGGAACTCCAAGCCGTACGACTTTGGACGTAAATTAAACATGAAATAAAGTATTGTATTGTGGCGATGTGCGAGCTTGAGAATGTTGTGCCTTTAATCCTAATGTCACCAATTGTGTTCCCCATCATTTACAGTGCTTGGATTGAATTTATATTTGCATTTACAGTGCCCTGAGTTTGCGGGCTTGAAACACAAGTTACTGCCTTGCAGCCGCGATCATGTTCAAGCCTGCAAATGTTTACTGCCGATAGCATGGTTTGCGATTAGCAGAAAGGGGGACTAACTTGCGGGCCTGGCCAATTGAATAGCAGCGTAAACGTAGAGCTACATGAGGATGTAACTCGATCGCAGCAAATCAGCGAGTTATGTCTCACAATTGAATGAGGCCCATCGTTAGGGAGATTTACTTTGCTCTTAAACATGGAGTAATTTTGTGATATAGGGATTAGAATAGGGAGCTTACTAAATAAACAAAATAAACCTTATTGTTTGACCACTACAGTGACTTTCTAATTCAGCCCTGGACAGGCAGTACCACATGCTGTTTTTTGTTTTAAAGTCCTTCATTTTACCCTGACAGAACAGGAGAGAAAGAAGCTTTTGGATCAAAGGTGGCAAGAAGCTGTCGGGGAAAATGGTAGACTGCTGGAGCTAAAAGAAAAGAGTGCAAGGAAGGGGAGACTGCTGAGGTCAGAGTAAAAATAAGGCTAGGTAGGGAAGTCTTTTTGGGCTAGAGGAAAAAGAGGGCAAGGTAGGGGATCCTCCTGGGGCTAGAGGAAAAAGAGGGCAAGGTAGGGGAGCCTCCTGGGGCTAGAGGAAAAGGAGCGCAAAGAAGGGGAGACTGCTGAGGTCAGAGTAAAAAGAAGACAAGGTAGGGGAACCTTCTGGGGCTAGAGGAAAAAGAGGGCAAGGTAGGGGATCCTCCTGGGGCTAGAGGAAAAAGAGGGCAAGGTAGGGGATCCTCCTGGGGCTAGAGGAAAAAGAGGGCAAGGTAGGGGAGCCTCCTGGGGCTAGAGGAAAAGAAGCGCAAAGAAGGGGAGACTGCTGAGGTCAGAGTAAAAAGAAGGCAAGGTAGGGGAACCTTCTGGGGCTAGAGGAAAAAGAGGGCAAGGTAGGGGAGCCTTCTGGGGCTAGTGGAAAAAGAAGGTAAGGAAGGGAGACTGTTGGAACAAGAGGAAAAAAGAAAGGAAGGAGACTGCTGGGACTATAGGAAAAGGAATGTAAGGAAGAGAGACTGCTGGGACTAGAGGGAAAAGAAGGTAAGGAAGGGAGACTGTTGGGACTGGAGGAAAAAGAAGGCAAGCAAGGAGACTTCTGGAACAAGAGGAAAAAAGAAAGGAAGGAGACTGCTGGGACTGGAGGAAAAAGAAGGCAAGCAAAGAGACTTCTGGAACGAGGAAAAAAGAAAGGAAGGAGACTGCTGGGACTGGAGGAAAATGAAGGCAAGCAAGCAGACTGCTGGGACTGGAGGAAAAAAGAAAGGAAAGAGACTGCTAGGACTATAGGAAAAAGAATGTAAGGAAGCGAGACTGCTGGAACTAGAGGGAAAAGAAGGTAAGGAAGGGAGACTGCTGGACCCAGAGATAAAAGACGACAAGGGAAGACAAAGTCAAGTTAATTGGATACATCATATACATTACAAAATGTGATCCTCTCAGGTAATTGAAAATATAAATAGCCAGGGCAAATAAAGAGAGACATCAGTCCAATGGAGGAGAGATAAGCAGCCAGGACAAGATAAGAAAAGGCAGTGTGGAAGAGAGACTTCTAGGACAAGGGAAGGAAGTGACAACCAAATAAAAAGGACAAGAGTGTTAGATAGGTACGGCAAAAAAGGGGAAAGACAGGCTTGGAAATTGGGTCCAGTAGCTGCCCTTTTCTCTGGCTACTGGCATTAGCCATAAATGTGAATTCTATGATACAATCTGGATTCAATACTAATCTGTTCCTCACAATTTGAAGACCACAACCATATTAGGAATATGTGTATATAACACTATGTTTGTTTATTCCCATTCCAACATGGGAGCCCATCCTCTGACATAAGAGGGGGAATCTTTGTGTCAATGTCACCACCAAGAGCTCAATATCCCAGCTATTTCCTGTCGTTTGCCTGAGTGCTTCCCACAGAGGGCAGAGATTATTATTTTTGCAGTAGATTCCTTTATTCTATTTTTAAACCCACTTATAATTATTTCATCATGAGATCCTGTGTAAATTATTGAACTTTCTATTTTTAGAAAATATGCAAAATAATTAACTTTAAAATAGTTCTGGACATTGAAAGCAATTTTTCGTTATTGCATCTAAAAGGGTATTTGATGGGGAATAACTGTGTGTTTCCTATGGATCTCCAAATGCTTAACTGCTCTAGAAGGCTTGTCCCCATCAGCCAATGAGCAGTAATATACATATATGAATCATGCTTGGCTTCCATACATATCTTTCTGTGCATTTCCTTTTAGTTCTAATGATGTTTAAAGAGGTTTAACTTAATATTTTTTTTCATGCAAACACAACTTTGGTAATATGTAATGTATGCTTTTTTAGCTTTTTTTAAATGCATAAAAAAGGAATTCTTCTTTCCTTTAAGCAAATAGGAGTCTACAGAAAATTACACACAGAATTACATAATATATATATATATATATATATACAGTATCTCACAAAAGTGAGTACACCCCTCACATTTTTGTAAATAACTTTTCATGTGACAACACTGAAGAAAGGACTCTGCTACAATGTAAAGTAGTAAGTGTGCAGCTTGTATAAAAATTTGCTGTCCCCTCAAAATAACTCAACACACAGCCATTAATGTCTAAACCGTTAGCAACAAAAGTGAGTACACCCTAAGTGGAAATGTTCAAATTGGGCCCAAAGTTTAAATATTTTGTGTGGCCACCATTATTTTCCAGCACTGGAGTCCTCTTCCACCCCTCCATGATGACATCACAGAGCTGGTGGATTTTAGAGACCTTGCACTCACCCACCTTCCATTTGAAGATGCCCCACAGATGCTCAATAGGGTTTAGGTCTGGAGACATGCTTGGCCAGTCCATTACCTTTACCTTCAGCTTCTTTAGCAAGGCAGTGGTCTTCTTGGAGGTGTGTTTGGGGTCGTTATCATGTTGGAATACTGCCCTGCGGCCCTGGGGAGCTACAGTTCATTGAGGGAACCATGAATATCAACATATACTGTGACATACTGAAGCAGAGCATGATCCCCTCCCTTCTGAGACTGGACCCCAAAAACACCTCCAAGATGACCACTGCCTTGCTAAAAAAGCTGAAAGTAAAGGTGATGGACTTGCCAATAATTTCTCCAGACCTAAACCCTATTGAGCATCTGTGGGGCATCCTCAAACGGAAGGTGGGGGAGCGCAAGGTCTCTAACATCCACCAGTTCTGTGATGTCATCATGGAGGAGTGGAAGAGGACTCAGTGGCAATCTGAGAAGCTCTGGTGAACTCCATGCCATGAGGGTTAAGGCAGTGCTGGAAAATAATGGTGTCCACACAAAATATTGACACTTTGGGCTCAATTTGGACATTTCCACTTATGGTGTACTCACTTTTGTTGCCAACGGTTTAGACATTAATGGCTGTGTGTTGAGTTGTTTTGAGGGGACAGCAAATTTACACTGTTATACAGGCTGTACACTTACTACTTTACATTGTAGCAGAGGGGCATTTCAGTGTTGTCACATGAAAATATATAATAAAATATTTACACAAATGTGAGCGGTGTACTCACTTTTGTAAGATACTGTGTGTATATAAAAAAAAAATACACAAATAGCCCAACCTGGTCCGAAGGGTTAGGGTGAATGAGTACCCTACCCCTACCCTCCACTAAACCCTGCCTACTGCTCTAGCCCCTATTAGCCAGTGGACCTGACAGAGGACTAGTTCACTTAAAGGCCCATATTCTCATACACTCACAAATATATATTTGTGAGTGTACGCTAATGTGCAGTCCTGTGTGCTAATTTGCATCTCGAAATGCTTGATTAGGGTGCATTGCTTTTGTAGTCACAGAGACCGACAGGCAGGCTGTAACCCTAATTAGCACATCAACGCATCTACAGCCTTATTAAATTGCAATTTGGCCAATTGAAAAGGGTTCTATATAAGCACATAGCATATTTCTTTACAGACGTTTTTAGTTAGTGAACTTCTATCCAAAAGCAAGATCTTCACTAACTAAAAACTTCTGTAAATTTTTTTTGTTTCAAATCACAATTTAATAAGGCTGCTAATCAGTATCCAGGAATCTAACGTTTGAATACAACAGAAACAATGTTGATTATCTCACTTTAGAATTAAAGGGCTAGAACAATGTACAGCTATGTTTTCATGCTCTTTAACAATAGAATAACAACTTGATAACAAAGTCCCTTTAAAGGCTGTATTTTTTACTTTAACATTTGTTAGAACACTTTGCCCATTATCAAGTTAAGTTCTTCAGAAGAGAGTGCTAGAGTGGTTCTTTGAGCCTACACAGTAGTTTGTGGGGTCTGATTATACAGAGCCTGTGTGGTTTCCCATTATCATACTCTGTATTATGTATTGGATTCACTGGATCCACATGAAAGAGGATGAAATTAGGAACCTCCATGGCATCCAATGCCACAACTTGGTGCCAAGGTGTTAAATGGAAGACAAAATGATTTCATTTAATTTGGGTCATTTTAATTACTCAGAGTGGAAGCTCTTTGGCTTGGGGCTTTTGATTTTACTACAAAAGACAGAAATCGTATACAATTAACGAGTTTTCTAAGTCAGTACCATACAATTATATATTTATGTGCTTTGCATCTACATACGGTCAGATGCGTTAGCCATGTGGACATTACCTTCTTCCTTTATTAGAAGAATAAATGAAATATAGGCTGATGCTTTTGAAATTGTTTTACAATAGTTTGAAGTTAAATATCTGTCATAAATATGCATTTAATCTCTCCAGATTTAATATAAAAATTATGCAGATTGTCATGTTTCACTTTGCAAAGTGTTTTAAACCACTGCATTACAAAGTTATAAGAACACGTAATGTTTACAGGTATAATGCAATAGTATTTAAAGAAGTCAAGTCACTAGACAGTGAGCACTGACAGTTACATGTAGGTTTACCCGAACTATAGGCAATCACAGCCTAGAGTTTTTAAAAAGGTATTACATATTTTAAACATGAATATATTATAGTATATATATATATATATATATATATACGTGTATATATATATATATATATATTTATTTATATGTTTGTATATATATATATATATATATATATTTATTTATATGTGTGTATATATATATATATATATATATATATATGTGTGTGTATGGGGGGATATATAATTACCTACTCATAAAGTCCACAACACAAGCTGAGATCCCGCTCGATGCTGATGATAGCCAATAAGCTTGAAACCTTGGCTTTGCAGTAAAGCTGTATAATACAGCAGGCATAAGCTTAAAGGAAGCCATGTTTGATAATGGCTATGGATTGAAGAGCGAGGCAGTTGTGGGCACATATATATATATTTATATATACACATACATACAGTGGACCCTTGGTACTCGACTATCTCAAAACTGTCCAATTTCGGTATTCGACATGTCTTTATGAATAAAAAATTCTTGCCACTTCCTTGGTACTCAGTGAGCTACCATGGTACTAGTCGTGCGTGCTAAAACCAATTTATATTACTCCTTATGGAAGGTAGTACTCATCGTTTTCGCCACTCGTCATGTCTTCTGGAACCAATTAACGATGAGTACCAAGGGTCCACTGTATATATATATATATATATATATATATATATATATATATATATATATATACACATGATAAGAGTACAGAAAAGTTGATTAATTAATACATATATTTGAGTGTAATTAAGGTCTGTAAGTGTCTTTCTTAGTAACGTTTATTACAGATGGATCCAGTTAGAATATCTTGAGTGTGGATCCGGACATAATACACTTTTGTGTTATCGTGAGTGCCATAGGCTTTACAGTGTTTATATACCACCACTGATTGATGTTGGTCCCTGGAGACATCCACGGTTCTTTGGTGAAGGCCTGTGTGAAAGGGGGTGTTTATATTTCTTTAGGAGCAGGGCTTACGGTTATTTTTCAGTGCATGTGCAAGTGAAGAGGGTAACATATCCCTAACCCTCCATTCCTCCCCTCCCTCCAGCAGAGAAGCACGTTTTCATGAGTCTCCAAACTGTTAAGGCACACTCAATTCAGACAAGATGGAAACCTTTTATACGCAAGCAGAATCTTAAATCTCAAAAATTATGAATTACATCTGCTAATTTTTTACAAAGTTCACAAACCAGAGATTTTTCCTAACATAAATTGGCTGTTTAAAGCAAGACACATAGATTAGGAAATGTAAGATATTTTAATTATTTAAAATGTATCTAATTTAATAACTACTTGGAAAAACAGCCCCTTTTCTCCACTACATTTTTTTTAATTCCTTTAATCCTCTCAATGCTATCACAGAAGAGGTTAACTCTGTCTATTAAGTTGTAGCTGGAGGGAGATCCGGTGAATTTGACAAGTATTGTTCTAGTGAAGTTCTCATACTTTCTGAAACCTCACAGAAGTGTGCGCCGCTTATTAGCCAACAGGAAATAGTGATGTCTTGTTTGTTCTGTATAAATTAAAGCTTTTCAACAGTTTTTTGATTAAGAGGATGTTTGCTCCGTAGGAGTTTACACAGCAAATGGATTTTGTAAAAAGATCTTTCAGTCTCGTAGGCTGTGAATTTTTTTTTTTGCTCTTTTTCTCACCATTAAAAACATACACATGGGAGAATATTATGAGGCAGTGTCCTAATTATTTACATTTAAAGCACCACTAAATGATAGACAAAGCATGTATGTTTAGACAATTGGTCAGGAAAAACGTCATAAAGTTAATAAAATAAAGAGTTTGTATGCCACTGGAGGCATCCATGATAATTTTGTGAGGATTGCATGGGGGGTATGCACATTTACGCTGTATGTGCGATGGGTGGGACAAGTAATTCACCCTATAGTTCTTAGTCTGCAGTTTGCATGTATATTTTATAAATACTTTTACTCCATGGAATGAGAAAATCATATATGAAAATAGAGGAACCAGCAAATAAAGGTAAGAAAGGCATTTAACAGAATTAAATAAGCTTTGATAAAAAAGGTCACAATATTATATTATATTTTCCAGCAATTCCTAGTCTTTGTTTATACCTCCAATAAGTAAACTCTGAACTAATTATTATTACACTAGTAACTTGCCCGTCACGGTATCATATAATTGTATCCTCAATTTTCTGTGCTGTCTCTCCTTGTGCTGTCTGTCTCTATGCTGCCACTCTCTCTCTCTGTGCTGTCTCTGTGTTGTCTGTCCTGTGCAGTCTCTCTATGTTCGCTCTCTCTCTCTCTGCAATCTCTCTCTCCTGTCTCTCTCTTTCTCTGTCCCGTGTGTTTGTTTCTCTACCTCTCCTGTCTGTCTCATGTCACTCTCTCTCTCCTGTCTCTCACTCCTGTATCTCTATCACCCTCTCTCTCTATGTCCTGTGTGTGTGTGTCTCTCTCTGTCCTGTCACTATCTCCTGTTTTTTCCCCCTTGTCTCTCTTTATGTCCTCTGTGTCTCTTTCACTCTCCTCTCTCTCTCTCTCTTCTGTCTCTTTCACTCTCCTGTTTCTCTCTCTTTCTCTGTGTCCTGTGTCTGTTTCTCTCTCTCTCTCTCTCTCTCTATTCTCTCTCTCCTCTCACTCCTGTCTCTCTCTCTTTCTCTCATGTCTCTCTCCCTTTCTCCCTATGACCTGTGTCTTTCTCTCTCTCTCTATCTGTCTTGTCTCTCTCCTGTCTCTCTCTCTCTCTCCCTCTCTATTTCATTTGTGTATTTCTCTATGTCCTGTGTGTGTGTCTCTCTCCTGTCTCTCTCTATATCCTGTGTGTGTCTCTCTCTATCTGTCCTGTCTCTCCCCTCTATCTCACTTTCTCTCTCTCCCTTTCCCCCTCTCTCTCCCTCTCTCTATTTCCGGTTTTGTCTCTCTCTCTCTGTGTTGTCTCTCTCCTCTCTTTGTCTCTATCCTCTCTCTCCTCTCTCTCACTCTCCTGTCTCTCTACCTCTCTATGTTCTGTGTGTGTGTCTCTCTCTCTCCCGTCTCTCTCATGGGCGTATATTTAACAGCAATGTCTGACGCCTGCACACAAAGTACTGCGCAGACTCACTGCTTAATATTATAGTGGACTAGAGAGTGTGCGAATGTTTTGTTCATACACTATAAAATTGGTGGGTTGTATAAATATACGTCCATGGGTGGAGGCAAGCTCTCACTAGGAAGTAGGTGCACACAGGATTGAATTAATTTTCTAAAAACACAGTCAAGTTTTTTGTTTTATCTCTATTGGGAGTCGATTTTCTTATTCTATTTAGGATAAAAGTTTTTTTGTACAATATCACAGATTCAGTAATAGTATCACAAAAGACCTATACAACAAGAGGTTGTGAATTAAGGTTGGAGGATGGTGTAATAATGTTCAAACATACTACTTACTGTAGATAAAGAGAACATCTTTCAGCAGACGTTCCAATGACGAGTACAGTAAATGCATACAAGCATACCTTGGGTAAGTACAATAAGGATTACGTAAACCAAACCAGTTAGGTAGATACATTGGACAGGAGACATGGGCTATCAAACTTCCTTGGCTCTGTGTTTCATAGAGAAGAGTATATAATAGACTTGGCCATTTGTATTATTCGGATACTACTTATATTACACCTGCCTGTATCGATAAATGCTTAAAAATAGTTTATTTATTAGCATAAAGGAAATAAAAAATTAAAGCACCCCAAAAAAAAGTTTTTACTGCATTAACAGAACACAGGCAGGTGACTATTACAAATAGTGTAATAAATACAAGTCTAATGACAAATAAATCCATGTGAATAAATATTTTTTATAATAAATCCCTTGAAAGCCCAAACTCTAATACTAGTGCAGTTTTTATCTTGACATAGGCAATGGTCAGGGCTAGATTTCCCAAAAAGCCATGAAGGCCATGGGAGCGGCAGGTACGAGGATGCCTTACAATCATATCTCATTTCTAATTCCTCTTTCTTCCCTTTTTCCTCCCGTCGTTCCCTTCTTTTAACCTTCCTCTGTTATCCCTCATTTCTTTTGAAATATCAAATTTTCTCCGTCTGATCATTTACATCTTTCTACTTCCCATGACCTCCCTTCACCTTTCTAATCCTTTTCCATTTCACATAATCCATATAGAGTGCCTCCTAAATACTGACCTACACACTTTCCCCATATGATGGTCAGAGACTGACCTAAGGCAGCAGAATGGTCAGATCCAGCCTTTACAATGATGTCAAAAATGTTAGTTTCTTATGTAGCTACAGTAATGTTATGGGATTTCAGGGAGTTTCTTAAATCCTGAACACAGTAAGAACAGAAGACTTATTACATTGTTGCCTATAAATTCCAGTTTTCTGTCAAAATAAAAAAATCATATTAATGAAACTAATGAATAATCAACACAGTAATGGGTAAAAAGCAATGTATAGCCGATTTGACTTATGTTGACTTGCAATCATAGGCGGAGCTACTGCCTGTGCAGACAGTGCAAGGAACCAAGGCCCCTGACTTCTGAGGGGCCCCCGGGGGCCCTCTGTGGCCCCTGCGGCCAACCCGTGGCCCTGCGGGTATTCTATGCCCCCGCAGATCCCATGGGATCCCTGCGGATCCTCAGTGGCCCTGTGGATCCTCTGTGGCCCCCATGGATCCTCTGTGACCCCTGTGGGGCCCCTGCAGCCCCACATGGCCCACATGGCCCCCTGTGGCCCCTTATGGCCCCTGAAGACCTGCCCAGTGGCCCCCTGTGGTCCCTTATGGTCCCTGCCGAGCTCCCGTGCATCCCCTGCAGCCCCTTATGGCTCACTGTAGCTGACCACAGGCCCCAAGGGCCCCCATCAGGCCCTGTGGCCCCCACGGCACCTTATGCCCCCCCGCGTACCTTATGGCTTACTGTGGCCCCCCTGCAGGCCCTGTGGCCCTTCAGCGCTTTATGGCTCCTGCGGACCTCCCGTAGGTCACCTGCAGCCCCTTATGGCCACTGTGCCCCCTGCAGACCCTGTGTCCCCCACAGCCCCTTATGGCCCCCGTGGACCACTTGTGGCTACTCACGGACCTCTGCGGCCTACCTCAGATGCCTGTGGCCCCTCGCGGACCTCTGCGGCCTCCCTTAGCCCGCTGTGGCCCCTCGCGGACCTCTGCATCCTCCTTTAGCCCCCTATGTGACCCCCGCAGCCCACTGTGGGCTCCCTCTTCCCCTTGTGAACCCTCTGTCCTAACTGGCCCCTGTGGCCCCCTCAGACTTCTGGGCCCCCTTCAGCCCTTTGACCGGCAGTGGACCCTTCTCACCCCAGGAAGTGGAGTGCAGCACCGGGCAGGTAAGAAAGTATTTATAGTACTATAATATATATATATAGATGTATATGTAAATGCGTACATTTTATTTATATATATATATATATATATATATATATATATATATATACACACACACCACACATATACCGTAAATACACACACACATATATATATATACATATATTTATATATATATATATATATATATATATATATATATGTACATTTATATCACATATATAGTTGTGAGCATTGCGGGTTGTTGCTAATGCTGCAAAGGCGCTCCTTGCGCTGGTGTAAGCGCTCATCCCTATGACCCCGGATGACTTAGGCAGTTAGGGGCGAAGGCGCTCATTGCACTGGTGGAGATGAGTGCCGTAGGCGCTCATCCCTACGACCCGCGGGACTACAGATCAACAGAAATCTCAATTATACAATTCACAATGCGAGACCCGTAACAATTTGAAAAAATCGCGAGGGAAAATGCGAGACCCGTAGCAGTTTGAAAAAAATCACATGGAAAAATTACGCCCCGTAACACTTTGCAAAAATGAAAGTGGGACATATAAAAAAAAAATACGAGCCGGGGGACTTAGAAAAAAAATATATGAGGTTGTAAAAATACGACATTAACGACCGCACTGCGCACACCCAAAACCCACAAAAACACAAAGAAAATAAAAAGATTTATAAAAAAAAACATCACACACAGCACGGGGGGACAGCCAGGACGTCTGGGAGTGAGGTTGCACGCAAATTTAAACATATCATTCTGAGTTTCGGCACTCGAAAACCACCTAAGCGACAAAAAAAATGTCGTCCGATAAAAACGAAAACGAGGCTACACGGTCCCTAACCATGCAAAACACCACCAGGCACATATGGCTGGAAAGCGGGACTTACAAAAAAAAAATACGAGCCTTCAATGCTTATTGAGAGCCATGCGATGAGCGCCAAAGGCACTTAGCGCGGGACTCACAATCATCGCCGAGGGTGCTCAGAGGAGCAAAAGTACACGAGGGGAGAGGCTTGCACTGAGCGCCAAAGTGCTCAGACAACCAAAAGTACACATGGGGAGAGGCTCGCAATGAGCGTCGAAGGTACTCAGAGGACCAAAAGCCTTACTTTGTACAGCCTGTATAACAGTGTAAATTTGCTGTCCCCTCAAAATAACTCAACCCACAGCCCAATGTCTAAACCTTTGGCAACAAAAGTGAGTACACCCCTAAATGTAAGTGTCCAAATTGGGCCCAATGTGTCAATATTTTGTGTGGCCACCATTCTCACCATGGGCATGGAGATCACCAGAGCTTCACAGGTTGCCACTGGAGTCCTCTTCCACTCCTCCATGATGACATCACGGAGCTGGTGGATGTTAGAGACCTTGCACTCCCCCACCTTCCATTTGAGTATGCCCCACAGATGCTCAATAGGGTTTAGGTCTGGTGACATGCTGGCGTTGCAGAGCCTTATTTTCAACCTGTTTAAGAATTTGAGTGACTGAAAACTGTCAAATCTCTTGCAACCCCTCTCCCAGGCTTCCTGGCTCTCCCCCTGTGCTGTGTGTGTTTTTTTTTTTTTTTTATTATTTTGGTTGTTTTTTGAGTTACGTGCAACATGCTTCAACTCCTTTGTCGCTCATTGCAGCCTGATTTCCGCGTGCTTGCAGCCTTAGTGCTGCGAGGCTGCTTCTCCTCGCTTTGGGAGGCTCGCATATCTGAGAGCGCCGCTGCCTGCAATGAGTGCCTTTGGTGCTCATTGCAGCCTAAGTGCTGCACGGTGACGGTGTGACGGCACCGCTGGCTTGCCTCAAGGGACGCAACTGCGTTACCAACATTGCGAAGATTACGAACACTGACAACTATATATGGGATATATATATATATATATATATATATATATATGTACATATACATATGACATATATATATGTGTATATATATTATACATATATATGTGTGTGTGTGTATACAAATATGTGTGTGTGTGTGCGTGTATATATATGTATATGTATACAGTAAATAAAAAGTACAACTGTGTTCACATTTGAATGTCTAAAGTAAGTTAAAAATCCTGCTTCCAGTTTAGAGTTCCGAGAAAAACAGTGATTACACTGCATTCTGGGAAGCTGAGCTGGGACGTGCAAATGTGCCCACAAATGCCTCGCTCTTCAATCCATAGCCATTATCAAACATGTCTTCCTTTAAGCTTATGCATAATAAACGTACGTATTTACATACATCTATATATATTATAGTACTATAAAGGCTTTCTTACCTGCCCGGTGCTCCACTCCACTTCCTGGGGTGAGAAGGGTCCACTGCAGGCGAGCAAGGGCCAAGGGGCCCACAAGGGGTTGGCGGAACCATAGGGGGCTGTGGGGCAACAGGGGCTGAGGGAGGCCGCAGAGGTCTGCAAGGGGTAACAGGGGGCTGAGGGAGGCTGCAGAGGTCCGTGAGGGGTCACAATTGGTCCCCAGGGGCTGCAAGGGCCGTGGGGGCCACCGGACCTGCAGGGGGCTCCTGGGGGTTGGGGTAACAGTGAGCAATAAGGGGCTGCAGGGGATCTACGGGACATCCGCAGAGGCCATAGGTGGCTGTGGGGGCCACAGAGCCTTCAGCCAGGGGGCAACAGTGAGCCATGACGGGCTGCAGGGGAGCCACGGGAGGTCCGCAGGGGCCAGTAGGCCTAATGGGGGCCCCTGGGGCCTGTGGGGGGCTACAGTGAGCATTAAGGGGCTGCTGGGGATGCACAGGAGGTTTTCTGCAGGTGACTCACTGGCGGTCTGCGTTGGACATAAGGGGCTGTGTTGTTAGTCAATGGGACGGCAGGGGGCACAGGAGGCCCCTGGACCATGTGAGGTGTCACAGTGTGCCGTTAGGGCCACAGGGGCCCCTCAGGATGTCAGCAGGTGCCACAGGGACCCCAGGGGACCTGTGTGGGCAACATGGAACCCGCGGGGGCCACCTAAGATCTGCGGGGGCCATGGGAGGGCCACAGGGGGGCCACAGGGGATCTGCAGGAGGTCCGTGCGTCCCCTCAGAGGTCAGGGGCCTTGGTGCCTTGAACCGTCTGCACTGGCAGTAGCTCCGCCTCTGAGTGGCACAACAAGAAGAGAACCTGCAAGTCTGAGTTAGAGCTGATAGCGCTATGGAATACGTTGGTGCGTTACAAATAAATGATAATAATAATATTAGACCATTCATTGAACTAGGATCCAGGTGTTGTTGGTCATTGAATGGTAATAGATAGATTGGATGTAATGGACAGGAGGAAGGGTAATTTGGGTCAGAGTCTACAGGTCTGGGCAGGAAACAGATGGAATTGTAGAACTAACTGTCAACATGATCTCAAGGTTTGTCATATACAGAAGATCAATCTGGAATAACAAAGACAAACCAAGAACTAGTCCCTCAACGCAGCAATTTCAATGGGCCAGGAAGTGGGCTTTATATTGTATAGGACAGGCATGTCAACTGGTAGCCTCATGCTGCCTACCCACAAAATTGAAATCCCCTGCATGTTTTTTCTAATTTAATAAAGTGATGTCCACACTTTTTTGGAGTGACCTTACATTTTTTTTTTGGTGTAAAATTGGGAATGTGACCCTTAACATCATTTTGGATTGACATGCCTAGTGTAGGGGAATCCAAGCTGAGGCTCCATCCTGATTTGGTTTCTGTCTTGGAGAAAGATATATCCAGCTCAAGTGGCCATCTCGTTAGAGGAAACTTTTGACACCTGCTGGTGGAAGGTGTTGTTAGGTAGGTTGAAAGTTCTTAAAGATTTAAGTAGTCAAACAATCCTGCAGGTATATTACCCATTGTCTCCTTTAGTAGCTGGAGTGTCAGCTCTTGAGTACAAGCTGGAGTGTCAGCTCTTGAGTACATGGCCTTACATTATTATTCCTAACTTGACTAAATTAGATGTTATACCTTTTTCTACTACATTTTCACACTGTGTGCTATATTTTACTAATTTAAATGATATTGTTTTTATTTTTGCAGTGATTTCCTTCAATCAAGACAAGCCTATTCTTAGGGGAGTCATTCAGAGAAATTTCTTGAAATCTGTGGTCTCGCAATATAATATCAATCAAGTTTTTCAAATCCATTGTTTCCTTTGTTCAATGGCACAGCTACTGTTGGTGCAGCACAGGGGCCCACTACAACGTAGGGTCCTCTGTAACCAGAAGCATGGTGACTTTTGATATTAAAAAGGAGAGACAAGAAAATAATAATGTTTATAGCAAAGTTGATCTGATCTGATCATTCTGGGGTAAAAAGAACAACCGCAAGTATTTTTGGCTTTTTTACTGACCCCCAGAAGGGGGGGGGCGTTAATCTAGGAATCTATCAGAGACAGAATTTTACTTCCTTATTGTGCGTTATCTTGGAAAATAAGGGGCACTTCAAGGTGTGCCTAATTTGCCCAACAGCACATTTAAATATCAGTTTGTTTATTATTCAAGATGGCACCTCTCATAAGAATGAACAGGTAGGGGAGGCTCCATAAGGTAAGAACCTGTTACTCTTAGAAGTGAAAAGTTTTATAGCATAATTACATGGAGGATTAAACCATGTTTGCTTAAAGAGTACCTTTATTTCAATGCTCCTTTAATATAATTTTAAGTATAACACATGCTCTTCATAAATGCTCAATAACTTAATAAATGCTTAATAACTTTGATGCAATACTCACAGATCCCATATAACAATTTCACCTGCTGTGTATATATTCTTGTCTGGACATTCCTCCTTTTTATTTTAAGCAGATTTTGACGTGCAGAGATTAATGTGTATTTATCCTACAGGTGAAGACTTGTTAGACGGCCTACTAAGAAAGTTGCTCTCTCTTTTTTGTTCAGCCTACGGTATGGGTGGAAAATACAGCCCACTGTGGTTTGCTGACGCGTGTAGATCATGGGAGCGCACGGCAGGGGGTGGAAGTAAGAACTGGAAAAGACCTGTTACCTGTGGGCAAACATCTTAGAGATACTTTAAGAAGGCAGGTGCTGCGAGAGGCGTCATTAACCCTGAGTGTGCTGCAGGAACAGAGACATGTCTGGACATCTCTGGGACTGCTTGTACTGTGAGGCTTAATGTCTTATATATATATATATATATATATATATATATATATATATATATATATATATATATGCACAGATTTTGACAGTTGTTGATAACCAGTTTATTCTCCTATCACCTTAAAAAAAATAATGCATGAGTTCAAACTCTACTCTGGTCCAATTCTTTCTTTATTGCATTTGGATTAGCTAAACTTGATAATATCTTAGAAATTAAACAGACACAAATTTTACATTTGTAACTTTTACATGCAATTATTCTTTACTAGTCACTTGCCCGTCAAAAATAAATATAATATCGTCTTAAAAATTGTTTGTGCGCCCTCTCTCTCTCTGTGCTCACTCTCTCTCTCTGTGCGCCCTCTCTCACTCCTTCTCTGTCCCTCCCTCCATCACTCCGTCCATTCCTTTCTGGATTTCTCCTTCACTCTCTCCCTTCCTCTCTCTCTCTCCCTCCTTCTCTCCCTCCGTCCCTCTCTCTCCCTCTCCTTCTCTCTCTCCTCTCCTTCTCTCTCCTTCCCTCCTTCTCTCTCCCTTTGCCATGCAATGGAAGCTTATATCTCTTCCTCCCTTCTTCTCTCTCTCCCTTCCCCTCTCTTTCTCTCTCCCTTCCTCTCTCTCTCTCTCTCTCTCATTGCAATGCTTGCAGTGTGCAGTGTGCATTCGCAACTCGCAATTTTGCGAGCGTTACACATACAACAACTATATTAGTGACTAGTCGCTTGCCCGATGACGGGATAATATTTAATATTTAATTTGTATTCCCCCCTCTCCCTACCCTGTGTTTCTCCCCCCCTCCCCTGTGTCTCTTTCCCCATCCTCCCCTGTGTCTCTTTCCCCCTCTCCATCCCGTATCTCTTTCCCCCTCCCCTTGTGTCTCTTCCTCCCCTGTGTCTCTTCCAATCCCACTCACTTCCATGTCTCTTCCCCATCTCCTCCCCTGTGTCTCTTTCCCCGCCTCTCCCCCCTGTGTCTCTTTCCCCCCTCTCCCTCCCCTGTGCCTCCTTCCTCCTCTCCCTCCTCTGTGTCTCCTTCCCCATCTCCCTCCTCTGTGTCTCCTTCCCCCATCTCCCTCCCCTGTGCCTCCTTCCCCATCTCCCTCCCCTGTGCCTCCTTCCCCCTCTCCATCCCCTGTGTCTCCTTCCCCATCTCCCTCCCCTGTGTCTCCTTCCCCCATCTCCCTCCCCCGTGTCTCCTTCCCCCATCTCCCTCCCCTGTCTCCTTTCCCCTCCCTCCCCTGTGTCTCTTTCCCCCACTCCCTCGCGTGTGTCTCCCCTCTCTCCCTCCCCTGTGTTTCTTCCCCCTGTTTCTCCCCCTCATCATCCCCTGTGTCTCCTTTCTCCCCCTCTCTTTACCCTGTGTCTCCTTTCCCCATTTCCCTTCCCTGTGACTTCTTTCCCCCCCTCGCTGACCCTGTGTGTCTCTATCCCTCCTCTCCCTTGTATCTTCCCCCCTTGTGTCTCTTCCCCCTGTGTTTATCCCCCCCCCCCCGTGTCTCCTTTCTCCCTCCCTCCTCTATGTCTCCTTTCTCTCTCTCCCTCCCACTCCCGGTGCACAATGAGGCACCCGTGGCATCCTCCCCATCTCCCTCCCCTGTGTCTCTATCCCCCCCTCTCTCTCCCCTGTGTCTCCAACCCCCATCTCCCTCCCCTGTGTCTCTTTCTCCCCTTTTGTTGTCTTGTGTCTCCTTCACCCCTCTCCCTCCCGTGTCTCCTTCTCCCCATCCCCCCCCCCTGTGTCTCCTACCCCTCCCTCTGTTTCTCCTTTCCTCCTTCCCTGTCTTTCCCACCCTCTCCCCCCCCTCTCATGTCTCTCCCCCTCTCCCTCACCTGTGTCTCTTCCACCCCTGTCCCTCCCCTGTGTCTCTTCTGCCCCCTCTTCTTTCCCTGTGTCTCTTCCAAATAATTGTTCATTTTATCCAGAGGAAGGCAAAAAAAACATTGAAACTTTTCCAATTGTTTCATAAGGGGAAAAAAAGCAAAATCCCTTCCTGACCCCAGAGACTGGCGATTGAATTTCTCCCTGGATCAATATTACTTCGCTAGTTATCTAGGATAACCTTGAATGCCCTCTTTATTCAAAAAGATATCTAACTCCCTTTTAAAGTTATCTATCGAATTCGCTGTCACCACTTCCTTTGGTAGAGAATTCCACAGTTTAACCACCTTACTGTGAAGAACCCTTTTATTCCTTCTCTGTACTTTTTCCAGCTCTAAACTGTCCTTTTTATGAAGTGGCCCCTAAAATTGTACTCCATATTCCAAATGAGGGCATACTAGGGATTTGTACAGCGACAGAATTATATTTGCTTTCCTTGCTTCTATACCCTTCTTAATACATGCTAATATTTTACTTGCCTTTCCAGCTGCTGCTTGGCTTTGAGCGCTGTTACCTAGGTGGTTGTCCACAAGCACTCCCAAATCCCTTTCAATATCAGATACCCCTAGTTTTGCTCCATTAAGATTATAAATTGCATGGCTATTTTTCCTTCCCAAATGCATAACCTTACATGTATTTTTATTAAATCTCATCTGCCATTTAGCCTCCAATTTCTCTAATTTATGCAAATCCCTTTGTAGGTAAAGTACATCATTATCTATTTAATTACCTTGCACAACTTAGTGTCATCAGCAAAAATGGAGACACTACTTTCAAGCCCTACTTGTAAGTCATTAATAAATATGTTAAAAAGGAGAGGACCTAATACTGAACACTGAAGAACCCCACTTACCACATTAGTCCAATCAGAGTATGTTCCATTTAGAACGACCCTTTGCTTCCTGTCTTTTAGCTAGCTCTCATGAGCAGATATTTACTGCAATTCCTGTATCCCTTAGTTTGCTCAAAAGTCTCCCATGAGGCACTGTATCAAAAGCCATTGCAAAATTCAAAAAGACTACATCCACTGAGTTGCCCTGATCCAAGTTCCTACTAACCTCCTCGTAGAAACTAATTAGATTGGTCTGACACAACCTTTCCTTCATAAATCAGTGTTGACTGCTGCTTATGATCTTGTTCAAATAGACATATTCTTGTATACTGTCCCTTATTAACCCTTCCAAAAGCTTCCCAACTACAGATGTGAGGCTCTCTGGTCTATATATCCCTGGATTAGCTCTTGCTCCTTTTTAAATATAGCTATCACCTCTTCTTTTCTCCAGTCATCTGGTAGTGACCCTGTGGTGAGTGAGTCTTGAAAAATTAGATATAATGGTTTGGCTATTACAGAGCTCAGTTCCTTGGATGTATTCTCCCTCCCACTCCCAGCACGCAATGCGGCACCCACGGCTCAATGCGCATGCATTTCCTGTCGCAATGCGCATCTTGCGGCACAATGCACATGCACGGCTTACGCCATGCATTGCGCATGCTCAACTCGCAACTTGCGAGTATATCGTTGTAGTAACTGCAAGTTTGTTGTAACTTTTACCATAGCGTTACCGACAATCTCGCAATTACCACAACTATTAAATGTAATTCTGGTGTTCCATTTACTTTCCTCTGATGCTTTCTTAGAAGGTTTCTGCCCTTGTAAATGAATTAGCTTTCCATACATCTGATCTTATAGATAGAAGCTTTATTCAAAATTCTGCACCCACCTCAGGAAGCTGATCAGCAGAAACTAAAGTTGCATATAAAAGGTAAGGTATTATAGTGTTATTATACCATTTAGCTACAGATTGCAGACCCACAGCAGTAAAGAGCGAGACCTGTACCAGTGTACTAGACAACTCCTAAAACTCCTAAATATTCTCAGCTTATGGAAGTTCCTGCTCTTTAACAAAAATTGCATATGTTTTTACTTGAAAAATAAGTGCAGATAGATAAATGCAATATATATATATATATATATATACCGTATATATATATAAATTATTTAATTTTTTTGCATGCATACTTCTTTTTTGTGTAACATCTTTTATAGGCGATTCCTTCACTTCAATACTCCAGATGTAATCGGAATGTAATTAACACTAACAACAAAACAAAACTTCAACAGTCAGTGTTTAATTATCCTAATTATTGTCTAATTATAATCATAGCGCTACTGTAAAAAAATAAAAACTGAGCCTGCGGGTCATTGTGTCATCACCTTCTCTAAAACTAGAATTCTTACAGTTGAAAGGGACAATGTAAAGCATTTTATGATTACCAGTCTGTAGAACACAGGACCTATATTATAGATCTAATAACTGGAAGCACTGACTGGTAATTTCATGAGTGGGTGTCACCCTCCCTCCAGGGTATGTCTGCCAATACCACTATAAACATAGGATGTGGGTGCATGTTTGATGTAGGAACCCCTTGTAGCTCTGGATTTAGAACATTGAGATCTTGACTTGATTGAATTTCTTGCAGTTTGTTGACAGTTCCCACACCTCCAACATCTGTGACTCACCGTGATACTGCAACCTGCACAATAAGCATTTGCCACTCATGCCAAAAGAGGAGATCAATGCAGCTACTTGTATTCAGTAACTTCCAAGACTGTAGGTGTTAAGCAATTAAAAAATTCAGTTCAAAGTTTTATATATATATCCAGCTGACAAAACATAAAATAAAATATCCAGTATTGTCATCAGAAATCTTGTGGCCCTATACGCAACTAAAACATACAAATTAATTTTGACAACCTCTATATGGGCCCTTTTAATATTCCAAATACATATATATTTATGTTTGTGTGTTGGCGTCTATGACAACAAAAACATAATAAATAAGCACGTAATCAATATGCACATGTTGCTTGCGAGCTAAAGCAATCTGAAGCCTTTAGGACACTCTTTTTGTTTTTGGGTGCTGTACGCTTGCACCCTTGCAACCCCAGGCCATGAATATAACTCTGATTGAATACATATAGGAATAAATATGGGGATAATAACTTGAAACTCATTGGCCCAGAGCTACGGAATATGTTGGCGCGATATAAATAAAGATAATAAATTGTCATAGGTCACAAAAATGGTGAAACCAGTATTTCTCAACCACAGGTTGAGTGCTTGGAGAGGCCATCTGCCAAAAAGAGGTTTAACTGCTGACGCCAAAAGCTTTAAACCACCATAGAATTGTAGTCTGTATATGTTATCTACTTAAAAAGCTTGCCTTCATAAATTTGCATGATAGTTATATGTTTTCAAGGCATGTTTGGATTCCTTTTCACTTCTGCTGGAAGGCTGTTCCTTATATCTATCTCCTTTTCTGTGATGGCATCCCTGATACTCAATCTGGAACAGTAGAAAAAAAACAACAAATCAGGTTATTTTCTTAATCATTTAACAGCATGTGTTTTTTTTTTTTTTTTCAAATAAACAAATAATGTTCCACAAAGTTTAAAAAAACAAACAAATACCCAGAATGGGCCTGATAAACTAAAGGTTAAAGCAGTGGCAATAGAAGTGATTGCAAGCTTTGCTGCCCTCTGTGGTACTAGCTAAGGTAGCAAGGGTAGCTTACATTTCAAGGATAGCTATAGTTTGGAGAAGCTTCACATGTCTGCCAAGTAAGTAACAAGCATTTTATAGAAAATATTATAGACAGATGACTTTTATCAGCTAGTCTGCCTGTAGTTTGAGGGGAAGGGGATTATTCTACCTACTCATCCTTTGTAGTTCTTTTCACAAGTGGCTATGCGAAGTAGCAGTCTTTCAATATAACTGATATTGACATTTATGTATTGATGCATAGACAAAATGTTTGCTGCCCTTAAAGCAAATGTGAAAGCAATACTTAAATGGAAGGTTTCTGCATCTTACTAGGAATATAATACGCCTATGCATATATGGGTTCCCTGGTGGTCCAGTGGTTAGGATTTTGTGCTTTCACAGCTGCAACGTACATTCAATTCCAGTCAGGGAACCAAGAGGCCACACCACACTGAAACCAAGCAGGGTTGGGCCTGGTCCGTACTTGGACGGGAGACCACCTAGGAATACCAGGAGCTGTATGCTGTGGCCCACTGGATAAGGAACTGGTAACCCACTTCAGTATCTCTGCCATGAAAGCCAAAGGGATCAGTATGACCATGGACATAAAGATGTTCCTGGTGTGTTGCGGTCAGGGAGAGTTGGACATAACTGAATAACACAACAATGTATATATTTGCTTTTATGTACTTTATTTTATTAAGAACTGCTTATAATCTCTGTTTTGTCTGCCTAAAATCATACAATTTCTAGTTGTTTGGGTCTGCCCTCTGTAACTTATGCAGCTCATGAATAAACTGACTGTGTATTTTAAATTAGTCTGTTAGTGACCTCACTCAAGTAGCATGTTGCAGAATGTTGCCACTGATTGGTTTATATGAGACACTGCACACCCAGTAATTAAATGAGCTGCAGAGAGAATAAACCAATTTGGAATTATTTGTAAAATTTTTGTCAGAATAAAAAGACATTTTAAGGACTTCTTAATAAAATAAAGCACACAAATGTAAATCAATACATAGGTATAGTATATTCCTAATGAAATCCCAAAACCTTCCATGTGCCTTTAAAAATTAAAGGCTGTTTGCGCATTATCAGGTCCTTCTTCATAAGAGCATACTTAAGATACATACTGTATGTCAACTTTCTTTTACATTATATGTATTAAGATTTGATTTTAATTTACAAAAATGATCATTACATTTCGGCAATATCTCAGCCTTTTAAGTGATCGCTGATGGGGTTCATTTAAATGCCTCAGTGAATAAACTAGTTATGTTTTCGTCACATTGGCATGTGTAATTTTCACAATCCAAACAAACAAGCCACTTTCTCTGTGTACAGACGTCCAGTATTGACCTAAAGCTTTTTAGCAAAAAATAAAATCCCTTGCACTTTTGTTTGCAGCTATTTATACATTATAAGGGAATAATAGAAGTGAGTAAGGCAGGTATTCCTGTACTCTGGTTAGAGGTGAGGCAGCAAACACAGCTATTATTAGTTAATCTGTCAGCTCTTTAGTGAAACTAGAGCTGCGTTTATTTTACTAATAGGTCAATATCATATTTTGTATAAAATGACAACAAAAGGTACAATAAATCTATAAGTGATGACAATACGTCTTTATACAATGATATAAAAGGTGTTTGCTTATAAGGCCTCACATCGCATGAATGTCTAACTGAATTAAGGTGAAAGACAGCAGTTATGTCTACTAAAGTTCAAAGGGCCACGGCCTGATAAAATAAGTATGCATGTGTTAAATGAGAGTGTATTTAGGAAGGGAAAATGTCATAAAGCTATTTTTAATTTGGCAAGAAATACATTTAGATGCCATTGTTGGTCCTTTGTCTTTGGGATAGTTGCCTGGACATTGAGACTCCCTAATCTCTTTTTTGTGCAGGTGACAGCACATAAGACAATGGACCCAATGCATCGGAGGCATTAGAATTTATTCTAAGCAACAACAAAATGTGTTGTTCAGTCCTTCAGTCGTGTGCAACTCTCGGTGACCGTTTGGATGCAGCACACCATGCACATCTGGTTGTGGTTACCCATGTGGTTTTCTTGGCAAAGGTACCGGAGTGGGTTGGCAGTTGCTTCTCCAGTGGACTGTGGTTTGTCTGACCTTTCTGCTATGTCCTGACGATTTTGGGTGGCCCTACATGGTATAGCTCACAGCTTCATTGAAGTACACAAGCCCCTTCACCACGACAAGGTAGTGACCCATGGGGAACAACAAATTAGACTTACTCAATCTGATAATGAACAATACTAAAGTATACATGTTTTATGGGCAAAGTAACCTACTCGGAGAGCCACTTCTTTTAGCTCATTTGTGCCCTTCACAGGGAGAAATATCCTGTAGTATATTAGTCTGGTCTCACTCAAAAGGGTGATCCAGCCCCGAAATACCAGGCAATTCTACCCTGAATAGGAAAAACAGCAAACCCCAGATGTACATTTTAGCCTTGCCAGTATGGTAGAGCTGTACTCCCTGAGGCACAGTGAGCAAGGAGTCCACTTTAGAATTAATTATTTATGTGATCAGATCAGAAAGGCTGATTGTCAGGTCAACATGGCAAACGTCAATGTTAGTTTATTGTATGAATACTTCTGTACCTATAGTTTTAAATTACATCCTATGCCATCCCCTCTCAGCATCTATCCGCACACAGCACACAACCCCCACATTGCACCACTTCACATTGAACACATCCCTGTCTCCTTTCTACCTCCCACACAGAACCCATCCCCCCTGTACTTTGCTGTCGCCTAGCCCTTGTTCTCTCACCTCTTCCCTGATACACCACTGGTAGATTCAACCCTGCTAGGCCTTACTTCCTCCTGTCCTCATATTTTACCTCAGATTTCTCACAGGCCTCACTCTATACTGCTTTCATATTTTACCTTAGATTTCATACAGGCCTCACTTTATCATGAAAGGATAGGGGGAGAGAGAGCGCAATGCCCCTGGTGCAGGTCACCTTGGTCGATATAACAGCTAAATATCTAACAGAAGTGTGGGATTTGACTCTCACCTTTTATGACCTCATGAATGTGAGGTACATGGAACCACTTCCCAACGTTCCTCGAATAGTCTGTTGGTACTCAACAATTCTGCATGCCTGTTATTTGGTCCACCGCTGTGTGTACAGTGTGTATTGTACAATACACTCTATCATGCTCTCATATTTTACCTCAGATTTCATACAGGCCTCATTCTATCCTGCCTTCATAATTTACCTCAGATTTCACACAGGCCTTGCTCAATCCTGCCCTCAGATTTTACCTCAGATTTCATAAAGGCCTCATTCTATCCTGCCCTCATATTTGACAACAGATTTCATACAGGTCTCACTCTATCCTGCCCTCATATTTTACCACAGATTTCATACAGGCCTCAATCTATCCTGCCATCATATTTGACCACATATTTCATACAGGTCTCACTCTATCCTGCCCTCATATTTTACCACAGATTTCATACAGGCCTCATTCTATCCTGCCATCATATTTTACCACAGATTTCATACAGGCCTCATTCTATCCTGCCATCATATTTTACCACAGATTTCATACAGGCCTCATTCTATCCTGCCATCATATTTTACCACAGATTTCATACAGGCCTCATTCTATCCTGCCATCATATTTTACCACAGATTTCATACAGGCCTCGCTCTATCCTGCCCACATATTTTACCTCACATTTCATACAGGCCTGTTTTACTCACACATTCTATGACATCTTTTACAATTTTCTTCAAATATAAATAAATAGAGGGTTTAATAGTAGGTAGACGACAAAATAGTACAAGGAATGTCTCATTTGTTATGTTTGACGTACAGAATACAAATAGTTATTAGGAGGGATTGGGTCAGGCATCACACCATGGGGTGTGAAACTCACTTCACTATAACTGAAAGAAGAAAAGGGGTACGAGTCCTGATAGCCAGCCCAACAAGATGGCCAAACTTTTAGCTTACTCTTTTGGAGGTCTAATCTAGTCCGGCACCATCCTAAATTAAGCTTGCACAAACCTCCCCTCCCCAGATCCAAGGCACACAAGGAGCAATTTAAGGTCTATTTTGGCTATGAAATTCAATAGGCCATGCAACATCTCACTAGGCTGCATCTGGGAGAGACTAGCAATCCTTCCACACCAGCCCATGTGCTCCTCAATGGTGCAACACTGTATACCAAGACACAAGGTCTAACATTAGCTCCAGTATTTGGAAGAAAGAGGCCAAGCAGCCCTTGTAAGAACATTAAATTGGCTGCTATCTTGATAGGTTACTATAGAAAAAAACCTACTTGGGCATTGTTCATTCACAGATTGAGTGCCTCTGACTTTGTTTTTGCGTTATTATTTTCAGTAGGAATCTCATGTTGGCGCTCAGAATAGAAAAAAAGCATCCCAAGATGTAACTTGCTACTAGTTGTGAAGTCATCATGGGATTCTTAAAGTAAAGGAGAACTTTCATGAGAAGAAATAACTACCGTATATACTCGAGTATAAGCCGAGGCACTTATTTAACCACAAAATACTGGGAAAACTTAGTGACTCGAGTATAAGTCGAGGGTGGGAAATGTGCTGCCCCCTGTGTCACTCTTGCGCCCTCTGTTTTCTCCTGAGGTTGAGGAGGGGGTTGAGGATGAGGAGGGGGATGAGGAGGGCGGTTGAGGATGAGGAGAGGGTTGAGGAGGGGATTGAGGATAAGGGGGGGGGTTGAGGAGGGAGGATGAGGAGGATGATAATGGAGGGGGAGGGAAAGAGACACGAGGGAGAGGGGGGAAAGAGACACGGGGTAGGGAGAGGGGGGGAAGAGACACGGGGGTGGAGAGACATGGCTTATACTCGAGTATATACAGTATTTGTATCTGGCTTCATTGTGGGACAGCTGGAGTGAGTGTACAACTTCTTAAAGTTATGTTATTTTTCTGTTGCTTAGTTTATATTCTTCAATATTTAAAGTGGTTTCCATGGTCAATAAAGTCCTTTTTAGTCCTATGCAAATGATATATAGAAAACTATAACTCAATTATGATTTTACAGTGAAAATATCTGAAAACGCACATCTGGTACCCTGTTCAGTCCTAATAACTGTCCAAATTTAGACTTCCACTAAAAATAAACAAACTAAAAAGTGGTTTTCTATCCTGGGCTCTGACACTGCCCTCAAGACCTGTATTTAGGAATTTGACGATTCCCTTTCCATGGGAAATTGGCAACGTTTCCATTTAGCTGAAAACCTACTTCTTGTTCCCAAGGTCTGGGATTGTACCACAGGGGGGAAATAAAATAAAACAACAAAAAATAAAAAATAAGGCAACATTTTATTGCCTTGACCTCAGCCTTGTTGCTATGGAACTTCTTGCTGTGGTGGGAAAGTAAAAGGATTTATTTAAGTCTCTTATCACTAACATAGTCAGTGATAATTTGAAGGAGTACATGACAGGCCATCAGGCGTCTTTCTTCATATCAAAAATCACTGCGATTTAAGTATATTGAATAGGTCATTCAAAATGGCTGAGCAGCCAACTAAATCATCCGTGCAGAATATTCTTGAAACAAGTTGTCAAAACCTGCTCTAGATTTATGAACTCGTTTTACTTACAGAAGGCTTTTTTACATTTTAAACCTGTTTTTTATTGTACAATAGAAAATGTTGTATTTTATATGTAAAATAAACAGATGATAAATCAAATAAAAAACAAAGACTCAGACCGAAAAAATACTGAATAATATCTAGTCATAATAATATTATAATCCATTACTCATTTTGGCATTTCACTTGGGAATATTGCAATAGCTGAGGTCACACAAGCTTTTGAAATGTTGATGTTTATCAAACAGTGACCTAATGGTCATATATTATGGACCTTATGACGATCATATTTGGCCAGTAACTCTCAGATCATTCATGAGATCACTGCACTCATCTACATTAATGTTAGATGTTTATATTAGTTTTTTTGATTGCACAAAAAGATATATCTTAGGATATGTTTAGAAAACAGCAGTTATGAGCTTATCTTAACTCAAACTGATAGTTTTATGAGAATTTCTTCAAGTTTCCTTTATAAATTACGAGGTGGGGGCTTTGTTTACATAATGTGCCTGGTATTCAATACCCAGAGGAGCCAGGCGGTGATTTTTTTTCTCTATGTAAATAAATATATAAATTAGTCACAACAAAATGATCAAATTTAGCTTGTAGTACTGATAACATGTGCTATGCCATATTTATTTTTTCTCAATAGTTTTGATAATTATTTTTAACTGTTTTGTAATTCCAGTAGAAATTAAAAATATATCTTGATCAGCAAGTAATTAAAGTTGAGAGTTCATCCTGGGCTTCTGAGATCCTCTACACAAGTCAGAGTTGCCAAAACTATATTCCTTGATTGCATTAGCTGTGACAAATAGTTCTACAGAAATACTCCATTTTTGATTTAAATTTTGAAAAATGTTTGTCTTTATAGGATATTGGAGAAGAATTATGAGGAACTGTTGAGTGATAATGATGTATTAGTGTAATTGTATGGTCTCCTGTATAGTTTTGAATCATAAAGTACAGTTTTTGTGTACTGTGAATGATTGACAGTTTACAAGTATTCTTTTTTATGTCCCTGGGTTAAATAGCAGATTAAAAAGAGTTGCATGCATCCTTCACCCAAATCACAAAAAATGCACTGCATTTTCCCTTGGTTCTGTATATTTCTCACCTTAGGGTCCAACTCAGTTACAGGCATACATTTATTTTAAACATCAAATCAATATTTTTACAATGAAATTTCTGTGATAAAAATACTCTTTATTGAAATGGCCATAAGGCTGCAAGAGGCAGTAGCATGCAGAAGTCTACAATAAGATAAATAACTTTGTTTTATAAAATCATTTCTCTCACTGATATATCTATAAAATAGATTTTTTTTGCTTTCAGTTAGAAATCTTTATCCATAGAATGCAAAGCTTGTCTCAAAGTAACAAAACTTTAACCCTTATATATTTTTATATATGTGTAGACATCATGCCCCGACTTTGACACAGACCTGCAGTTCTACTTACAGAAAACAAACACAAATTTGTGACTTGACTTGTTGTCATTTTGGCTAGTCAAGCTATTTTGATGTGCTGTCCTGCCTATTTTGTCTTACAGGCGGGAGGGAAAGGGTCACAACAACACAACTGCTGGTGAGTGAAGTAAGCACGCACAATGTTTGTCTTGTCTATGTAACTGTCACATTCCACCTATACCACACTTATGCATGCTACTGGGTGCTCAATGTGCTATGCAGGAGCTATTCACATCCACCTCTGTTTGACATTCCTCTAGAGACAAAGAGGTCACGACCAAAAAGGGTATTTTCTATTGAGCTTAACACAGAAACAAATGTTTTTGATAATTTTATCCCTTCATTTTTAGTTACAACATGGTGTAAATGTCCATTTGCTGTGTATGCATCTGGATCAGTCTTCGTCATAGACCCCTTTTTTGGGTCTCCATTTCATCCTCATTTTCCTATCCAAACGCAGTCTTCCCTTCTGAGTTTTCCACGTTTTTTTCTTACTCTCCTGGGGTTAGTCTCCCTACTACCTATTTTGGCTTCAGCGTCCATCTACTCACTTCTTCCCCAGAAACTCACTCTTTTTTGGGTTAGTCTCAAGAGGCACCCTGGCCAGGGAGGCATTTTCCCCTTTGGACAATATTTTTTCCTTCTGTAGGAGCCAGACCAACAGCCCTATTAAATTCCCTCAGCGTGTAAAAATGTAGCCCGTAACATAGTCCGCAAGTCTTACAGCTATTAAATTGTCCCCGTGAAGCAAGCCGCAGACGATCTACAGATTAAGAGCGAGAAAACCCTATGGGACGTGAAAATTTGAACTGCGCGCCTGCAAATCCTTTGATCTGTCAAGCCCATAACTATTACGTTCGAAAATCAGTATTAAATTGCAACAAATTCACTGGTGTTCAAACCCCTAACCCGCAAATGGAGCCCAAAAGCCAACGGGTAGTAGAGAGGACCCCCAAGGGGGTTAAAGTCCTATCCGTAGCACTGTAAATGCAAATATAAACGTACTACTGTACTTAATATTAAAGGGAAAGTAATGTTAGCTATTAGAAATAATTGCACAACATTCTCAAGCTCGAAAATCTGCTATATAAAATACTTTATTTTCCGTTTCATTTCCTTGTTATATCGATCCCGGCAATCAATATGTTAATACATATAATGGAACTCGCATGGACTAGAATATCATATTTATTGATTTATTAATATTGCATTATTTCTGGAATGCGGCTCCGATCGAAACTAGCAATTGAAACCAATAGGACTTTGAAATCCAACCTCCATTTTTCAGTGATGTCATGATGATGATCTCTTTTGCCATTGGCTCCATCTAAACCCTTAACTATGGGTTTGTCTAATTGATCATGTTCAGGCCGCACATGAAAAGTGCGCAAGAATGGTTTACGGGTTTGTGTCTCCGACCCGTAGCTTGCAGCATGTTCTAATTTAATAGCCCTGTAACACAGCCGAATTTCAAGCCCACAGGCCTTGCGGATGTCCTGTTGCCGTTACGGGCTTGGAATTTAATGTGGCTAGTAGTTTGTTCCTGTGCCTCCAGATCATAAGTTCCTCCTTTCAGTTACACGTTCACCATAGTGAACCTGCTTCTCTTGAAGTCACTCTGCCTTCTCCTCACTCTTCCGGCGTATCTCTCCATTTTCTGGCCCAGTTACTCTCCTCTCTTTCAATCCAACACTGACTATTATAGTCAGTCGCCCACTTACTCTCCTGTCTTGCTCCCTTTTAGAGTAAGTCTCCCTCTGATTCTCTCTACTCACTCTCTTTTGGGTCAGTCTCCATCTTCCCTCTCGCTGCCCTGAATCTTCCACTTTTATGGGCATGCTCTCCTCTAAGTAATTTCTCTGTCTTTTGTGGATTTGTTACCCTCCTGTCTCTCATTTACCCAAACCCATTCTTTTGGGATTAATATCCCTGTTCCCATTCTTAAATCTTGTTCATATAGGGTTTGTCTCTTTTCATCCTCCCTGTCCCCTGGGTCTCCTTCTTCTGTGGTCAGTCTCCTTGCTCTTTCTCCTGAAACCCCTATTTTTTAGAAGACCCCATAAAACCCAACAGCTCTGCCTATTCCCTAACTTTCCTTCGGTAGACACATAGTTAGATTTAATTTAGAGACCCCCTATTACACCTGACTACAGTGCCTATTAAAAGTTAGCAGGTTGCAGGTTCCCCCCAAAAAATACAAAACCCCAACTTTGTGTGACATATAAATACCTCTACATTCAAAATCTAGTTTAACAGAGCCCAGAACACAATTGGTTACATTCTAATTCAAACACAATCTAATATTGTGTGTGTAAGAAGTATGTAGGTGGCAGGATGGGATTTTCCCATGACCGTTATTTACTGAAATAGTTAGAAAGAAAAGCGCCATTCAGCTACCTCTGTTACTTGCCTATTTGCTGTCTGCATTTTATCTTTGTTTTTCTGAAATAGTCGACTTAATCATAAAGTACATAATACAGAACTGTTAAGAATATTGAGAACATGTTAAACTGAGCCAATAACAACTTTGGAAGATAGCAGTCAAAGTATAAATTAATAACATATGGAATTGTGTGTGTGTATATATATATATATATATATATATATATATATATATATATATATATATATACATGTGTGTGTTTATATATATATATATATATATATATATATATATATATATATATAGACATATATATATATATATAGACATATATATATATATATATATATACACATGTGTGTGTTTATATATATATATATATATATAGACATATATATATATATATATATATATATATATATATATATATAGACATATATATATATATATATATATATATACGTGTGTGTATGTTTTTATATATATATATATATATATATATATATATATTGACAGATATAAATATATATATATATATATATATATATATATATATATATATACGATAGACAGACAGATAGATAGATTAACAGAACAGTATAGTGTTTATTCATTTAATCAACACTGAAATTATGGAATTTGTTCACATTTTTTAATTTAGAAATGTATCTATTTTAACATTCAGCATTTCTATTGTAAAACATAATGACTGTTATTTCTGCACCACGGCATAGAGAAATGTCATCTGGGCATTGCTTTTGTTTGAATGAATGGCCTCCATCTTGATTATTAATTTTAAGAATTAAGTTGCAGTTTTATAACTGTTCTGAGGTAATTTAGCCTTTCGAAAGTATTTTCTTATTAAAGATGATGTGTTTTTCTGATTTTGACAGATCATTACCGATTAATGTATAGTACAGGAAGAACAAAACTAGTGCTTTTCATGCCTAATCCGCCTTATCACAATGAAGTCATTTAAAATTGCCTATAAAGCAACAAATGAAGACCACAAAGTTATTATACATCTTGCATCACCAGAAACTGGATTAGGACGCTTCAGGTTTTAACGTGTTTCAGTTTTTCCTCAGTGTTTCCCACGAGTATTTTATATTTGTGACTAATAAAAAAACTAAATGTAAATAGAATATGTCAGGACAGGTTGAGGTGATTCATGGCCTTTTGATTTCAGTCAGGTTTCTGCACCTGTTTCAGAAAGTCTATTTAGAAGAGAAAAATCGCCTCCTTCTCTTTATCTTAGCTTTTGCAGATAACCTTCATTTTTTTCTTCATTTAAGCTTTCCAATTAGTACACTTTATGGGATAAAATTAAATTTTTCTAGCAGTATTTACACAGAGACAAAACTGATTTACAGGCTTCATAGTACTATACACTATAATATATCACCTATATTATTTAGTAAAACAGTTATGAAAAAAAGACTTTAAACATTCAGTCAATTTATTTGATTATTTGCTAATTCTTCTCCATCGCAAATGGACAATTTTTGTGCTAAACTGGATATGTCATTCCCATTTTAAACATTTCCTCGTAAAAAAAATTCCAAATTTTTCTTCTCACTCATAAGGTCCTGAAGTTGGGTAGTCCAATTTCCATCACACCAGCCTGGATGGCCAGGATTGTCTTAAACCCATTGTAATCCCAAAGCATCTTCTTCAGTGCACTATTTGTCTTTCCAAAGACATGATGTGGATGATGTTTTATATATTTTTCTTAGGCCAACCCACTCTCTCATATGTTGGGAGAGCCAATGGATGGGAATCATGCGATTGTTTGTCTACCATTGTTGCAACCAAACTTTCAGGTAAAGCCAGTTTTATATCATTGTGGGACACTATATTTTATCTTTGTCTCTACGCCCAGGTCTCCCTGTGACTTACATCATCCAGTTGACAAGTTATTAAGTATTCACCAAGTTGAATCACAATTACTCAAGCACTAATTAACTAGAAAAAGGCACCCACGAAAGATAAAGACTGGACATTGTGGAAATACTATCTCTGGTTCACAAGCTTTTTTTCATGGACGACTTGAAAATTGAGCATGGCCTTGCTGGACCAATTAAAAAATAAAAAAGGGCACTGGGGAATTTGTGATTAATTATTTTATATTTTGTTTAAGTGTTGTAATATTATATGCTGTGATGTTTTAAAATGCAAAATACAATATCTTTATAAATGTTCCTATTGTTTATTAATTATATTTCATAACCACAGATTTCCAAGCTCTGTGATATACAGTCTCCACATTTGTATTCTTTTTAACTGTAGAAACATAGGAGCATAGATTTATAGCAGATGAGAACCAAAAAGGCCCATCTAGCCTGCCCATTATATCTACGTAAACGTCTGTTTTAATTAAGACAGTATTATGCTCATCCCAGGAATGGTTAGCTGCATTTGACTCTATCACTTGCACTGGTAGGTGGTTAACTTATTCACTACTCTTTCTGTAAAGTAGTACTTTTGTATATTACCCCTAAATCTTCCACCTCCCAACTGCAAATCTTGACATCTTGTTCTTACATTCCTCTTTTTCTGGAATATACTTCTCTCCTGAACTTCATTAGGGCTTTTGATATAGTTGGTGGTTTCTTGAACATCATTACATCCTTTTATATATTTCAATGTTTCTATCACCACCTATCACTTCTGTCCTCTAAGCTATACTTGTTAAGGTTATGACATTTTTACTTATAACCCATTGCACATAATGTGTTGTTAAATGCTCCTAATGAGTCCTCAGGCTAAACCAGGGGTGTCCAAGTTCGGTCCTGCTGGGCCGCACACATGCCTGGATTTGAGCATTTCCCTTCTGCATGCAGGTGAGTGAATCGCTTCTTCAGTCATGCTGATCGACTCACCTGTGCACAGAAAGGAAATCCTCAATTCCAGGCCTGTGTGCAGCCCAGCATAAGCGAACTTGGACACCCCTGGGCTAGCCAGAATTTCCGTGTGTTGCTGAAAAATTCACTCCTGGTAATTAGCATGTTTAAAAATTAAGCGAAATAGCATATGTCATTTGTATATCAGGATTTAATCAATTAAACAATTAAACCACCATATGGGACCAATGTCTCACAATTACTGCAAGGCTTAAAGTGAGACTGCAAAGGATACATGTATGGTACAATTTAAAGGAACATAGAAAGTATTTTTCCCCCATACATTTAAGATATGCTGCTTTAAACATTGTTGTATTTTGCATAAACATTTATGAAGAAAATCCTGTTTAAATGTCATTGAAACTAATGACAGCAAGTATAACATATACATCTATATTTCTGCTCATTGGCAGACGGGGCAAATCATTTTGTTCTGCTTTCAGAGCATTATTTGAAAAAGTAATAAAATAGTTCATTATCAAGTTGTTGTTTTGACGTTCAGTCGTGTCTGAGTCTCCGTGATCTTATGAACCGCAGCACACCAGGCACATCTGTCAGTCACCGCCCCTCTGAGCTCCATCAAACTCATGTTTGTTGCTTCAGTGATCTCATCTATCCATCTCTGCCTCTGTCGTCCCCTTCTTCTTGTGCCTTCAATCTTTCCCAGCATCAGAGTCTTCTCTAGGGAATCTTATCTTCTCATGATATGGCCAAAATATTTGAGCTTCAGCCTCATGATCATACCTTCCAGTGAACAGTTTGTTTTGATTTCCTGTAGTACTGATTTATTAGATCTTTTTGCAGTCCAAGGACTAAAGTAGTTTTCTCCAACACCAGAATTCAAAGGCGTCATTTCTACTGCGCTCAACCTTCTTTATGGTCCAGCTCTCACATCCATATGTTACTACTGGGAATACCATAGTTCTAACTATGCAGACCTTTCTTGATAGTGTAATATCTTCACTCAAGTACCTTCTTTCAAATGCAACAAAGAATATATATTCTAACAGCTAAAGATCTACTTAGTTTATAATCTAGAGCTTAATAACATGGCTCCCATAGTATCCCCCACAAGTCTGACTCAGAGCTACAGGAATTGTCTGTGACTATTACATGGCTCCCTTAGGTTGTTTCTTGTAAGAACTTACTGATACGTCGCTAAGGGCTTCATCACATAAAGTAAATAGCTTACAAGACTCACAAGGGTCCTTCTGAATACTCTTAGCAGGTGTTAGTGTGAAGTTGCGAGAGCCTAGAAACATAGTAATTTCCATAGCAAACCCAGTAAACTTACAGAACATTGGTAAATATTGTAAAATTGTGTCTTTATTGCCCATTAAAACATTGACACATTCATCTGGTTTATTTTTCTTGAACATGAACGTTGCAGTTTAGGTACATCATATTATATTAAATTCTGACTTGGCACGTTGGTATGTTTTAATCCCTGGGGCTCTGTATTAATCAGATATGATTTAGCATTAGTTAAAACAGTGTTTTTATTAATAGTGTGAGCAGGTATTTGTAATTGATATTATAATTTATTTGATAGTTCTCTAGTATTGTTGTATAGGGCTTGGTTAACCATTAGAAAGGCTACCTTTGTGCTTTAGGATGTGTAGACTTCAGTTGTATGTTATTAGTGTCCTGAAAATGCTTCTTTCGGCTATTTTTTTTCTCCTACTGGGACATTCGTAGTTTTCAAGTGTCTCATAAGTAAGGGAGGTTGAGTTTACACTAAAGGATTTGTGTCAATGCAGAGCCTTACGAGAACACATAAGATGTTCAGTAACTCTTATGGGGAGCAATGTAATAACACTTTAGGTAAGCTCTCCGGGCGGACAGCTAACAGCCTTATTAAATTGCAATTCGGTAAATTTAAAAGGGCTCTATTTAAGCACATAGCATATCTTATTTACAGAAGTGAAGACCTTGCTTTTGGATAGACGTTCACTTACTAAAAACATGCTGTGTGCTTAAATAGAGCTTTTTTAAATTTACTGACTCGCAATTCATACATAGTCCTCTATTTAATTGTCCAAATCACAATTACATGAGCCTGTAATAGAGCCCGTAAATGTTACCGATATTTAATTGGTTTCTTTTAGCTACTCACATTCCAATTGTGAGTTACAGGCTCAAAATCCCTGCGGTTGTCAAAAACATAACTCTGTCCTATCTCCTCCTTTGATGTATCTAGCCTGTAAATATTACCAGTGCTAAAGACGCAAAATCCATATTTAATTGCAACAATTCAACAAGCCGCAATTACCTTCAAACCCGTAAATGGCAAATGTATCAAAAAATTATACGAGTCCTGGACAGGACTCGCAAGTTGGTTAAACACATGTTCGTAACACTGTAAAAGCAAATAAACACACAATACTGTACTTAAAAATACTGGGAAAGCAATGAAAGGCGTTAGAATTCATTGCACTACAGTCTCAAGCTCGCAAATATTTTTTTTACATTTTATTTCCGTGTTATATTGATCCCAGGAATCAAGGAGTTAATACATATTAGGCTACCCACATGGACTAGAACAGATGATTTATTCATTTTTATTGATATCGACATTTCTGGATTGCGAGTCCAATCGTAAATTGGACTTCTAAACACTAACTGATTGTTGTTTAAACTCCATGTTTTACTGACGTCATGATGACTGTCTCATTTACTATTGGCTCTGTTTAAATTGTTACTTACGGGCTTGCTTAATTGATCATGATCATGCCCTAAGATGCTACGTACGGGTTCATGGTTTGCGTATGGTGCCTGTGAGACCGTACTTGCGGACTTGAGTCAATTAAATACATCTATATATGTAACAAATGTCTAACCCGTAGACATACGCGCAGTGTGAAGTTAATTACGGGCTTGGAATTAAATGGGGGCCATAGTGTGGGAGGAATGTAATAACTATGTAGCTCCCAACATGATAAGTTCACTCACAAGTTTTCTTACGGGAGTCATATAATCAAGCCCTAATTCTGCATAGTTCCTAACAAGTCACTGTGACTCTCCAGCAATCTCAAAAACATGTTACTAAAACCCAGAATAAACAACTTTTACATTAACTTAAACGTAAAAAGGTGAGAAAACTCATAGAGGTAAATCTCTATTTTGCCTCTCATTTTTTTATGTGTTATTCTTCCCTTCTTTTACAAATTACTCATTGTTAGAGTTAGAATGTTATAAAGTGACTCTGATCAATCAATCAAATATAAAGAGGACTATCTCTTCCCTAATAATAGTATTGCTACACTGCCTTGGCTGATAGCCCCTCTAGTAATTCTCATACTGTATTCCACCGCATACCTTAGCATGTTGAAGCATTAAGGCAAATAATGTTATCACATAAAAATTAATGAAATGAATTAATCGCTGTCATAATTATGTAAACGTGATTGCTGCCAAGAATACATATTCTGAAATACAGCTGACTGCTTTTTATGGGAGCGCCCTGGGGGACAAATAAACGTGTTTTCAATAAAGAGAAATTGTTTGACTAAGACGGTGCAATGTTACAATCTTAGTTCTTGTTAAGAAATTACTGTGATCAGATTTTTCTTATATGGTATTTTAAACAACTTGGCACGTCAGTTCACTGTATATTGAAAGCAAAAATAAAATAAATACAACTTTTATGTATTTAACTTTTAGATGCAATTATTAATTACTGGTAATATATATCTGACTTCTAATCTGATAATGTCTTTTACTTTCTCAGGAGGGTATGTCCTTGTAAACTAATCAGATTTCCTGTTGAAAGCACTGGATGTTTTAGATGCCACAGTCTAATTAAACTCTATTTGGATGATTTTCGCAACTCGAAAATCGCCTAAGCGAGAATAAAAATGGCCGCAGAAAAAAACGAAAACGAGGCTACAGGACCCTAAAGATGCAAAACACCACCAAGCACATCAAAAAAGCCGTACGAGGTACAGGATACACTCTTACAAAGGACGCTACATCATCCACAGCCGCGTACCACATACACATTCGCCGACATTTTACAACACTCTTACACAATGCAGAAGTACACAGCTACCCTGACGGCTTTCCCTCGCGCACACAGCCTATTTACACTACACACAAACCTACATTGTATGCTGCAGGAACATTAAAACAGATTGTCAGCTCTTCAGCACAATGCTTCCTGCATATATTACTTACAAATAGGTAAAGTATATTCATTCATTCATTTATTAATTATTTTATTAGCATACAAAAAAACATATACACAAAAAGAAACCACTCTCACGATAAACACAAAAGCCATTCACTGCACAACGAGCGCCAACGCTGCTCATAGCACACAAAGCCTTGCAATAAGCGCAAAAAGCAGATCACCACCAACCAAACAATAACAGCAAAAGCGCCTATCAGAAAAGAGGCTGTATTTCTTGTTTACTTTATTGCCTATATGCAAGTGTAAAAATAGTATATTTTTTTGTTATAGTACTGTTGTGGTCCTTTCATTTCATCTAAAAAAAAAAACACAGTCTCTAGAGGGTTTTTTCCACATTTCAAAGTTTGGCGCAGAATTTTTTTTTGTAGTAGAGGTAAAATTAGCAAGTATTATGTTTTTTAACATGCACTGTAAGACGTTCCCATGGATAAATCTTCCTTCTATTTAGAAGGGACCAGTGTAAGGTCAAGTTGGGAATATAATTAGATTGCTCCGCTCTCTTTCTAGTATCCTCTTCGTTGGTCAAGTGGAAGCATTCTAAGCAGAAATACTAGATAAGACAAGGGTTAGATATAGTGTCATGTGATAAGGGGCTATGTAAAGAACAATGAGGGTGCAAAGAAATCTGCTGTATGAGAATTTTTAAAAACACCACTGTAGTCACATGTTAAAGGGACACTGAACCCTGGGTAAAAAAATACATTGAATTAAAAATTAATCTCTTCTACACTTTTTATAAACATTTTAATAAAATATATGAAATGTTTGTGGTTTATTTGCTTTATTTTGAGACTCACTGCTCAGTTTGTGGCTGCTATTTTTCTTTTCATATTCTCCCTCACTAAGATCCTCCTCTATCTTTTTTAGCTGCAGCTTGCAACAGAAAATGCAAAGGTGATTTCACTGTTGGGGGTGGAGCATTATTATTATTATTATTATTATCTTTTATTTGTATTGCGCCAACATATTCCGTAGCGCTGTACAGGGGATAAGAACAAGGGAAATACACGTTTAACAAAATTAAAAAAAAGTTGAAGAGCCCTGTTTTGAGCTTAGAATCTTAGCAGAAAGTGCTTTATCCCAAAGCACCCTACAAGACTGGAAACTCGCTACTTACAATCTAAAGGGAATTAAAGGGCAGAAAACTGGGGAAGAGTAACAAATAAGGAATAGCAAGGGCAAGGAAGTAAGTGAAAGATAGAAAGAGTTTTATTTTAGAGGGAGAGGGGATGGATCTGAGGTGAAAGAGTAGTATGTTGGCTGACCCCTAGTGTTGAGATGATATATCTGCAAGTAGGAAGTCAGGTGTTTTCTATGGCTCTATAAATTTAATCTGAGTTGGGGTGGATGGGTGAGGGGAAGGGAGGGAGGGCAGTTCTGAGTGTGTCACAGATGAAGTAGGCCTTAAAACCAGAGTAAATTTGCACTGAAAGAAAGAGAGAGAGAGAATGGATTGGGGTCAGACAGTACAGGAAGATAGGAGAGTTAGGAAGGAATGAGAGAGAGACCATAGAATAAAGGTATTTGAGGAGGGGGGAGGAGATTTGAGGTAATTATGCCAGCCATAAATGGGGGAAGGATGGGGGGGGGGGGGGAAGGATGGGGACAGCAGCGCAGGGTATAGAAAACAGTTAAAAATTGAAAACAAAAAGTCAGAATATTTCTATCTGCCAAGATATAATAACATGCATACAGTAATACAGTAGTGATATTAATAAACATATTGGCTCCAGGGATGGCACAGTTTCCATAGTCTTCTCCATACCTGCTGAGGTGTTCTGAATGCAGTTCTGAGTGTGTCACAGATGAAGTAGGCCTTAAAACCAGAGTAAATTTGCACTGCTGAGGTGTTCTGAATGCAGTTCTGAGTGTGTCACAGATGAAGTAGGCCTTAAAACCAGAGTAAATTTGCACTGCTGAGGTGTTCTGAATGCAGTTCTGAGTGTGTCACAGATGAAGTAGGCCTTAAAACCAGAGTAAATTTGCACTGCTGAGGTGTTCTGAATGCAGTTCTGAGTGTGTCACAGATGAAGTAGGCCTTAAAACCAGAGTAAATTTGCACTGCTGAGGTGTTCTGAATGCAGTTCTGAGTGTGTCACAGATGAAGTAGGCCTTAAAACCAGAGTAAATTTGCACTGCTGAGGTGTTCTGAATGCAGTTCTGAGTGTGTCACAGATGAAGTAGGCTGTTAGTGTGATCCATCCCCTGTCAAATGAAAGGAGCAATTTATTAAACAAATAAGTGTAATACATATTATTGTACAGAATATACATCTCTTCAATTAATAAAAAGCTAATAACACTTACATAATGTATATGTGTATATATATATATATATATATATATATATATATATATATATATATATATATATATATATATACATAATGTTAATAAATATTATGTTTCATTATAAACTCAGACTTCTATATTTATTTTAATTATGTATGTATACATAAGTATTATTAATTGAGGTGTGCTGTACAATAATAATATTACTCTTTTTTTGTTTAATTAAGTGCTCCTTTCCTGCTAGGCTCCCCCTCTCATCTTGAAAGTGGACCCTCCGCAGCTGTGCAGATAGCTCCTCCCTCAATAGTGACATCATCTTTGCATATTTTGTTGCAACTCCAGCTAAACAAGATGGAGGTGAATGTCAATGAGAGAGAGTATGAAGTGACAAATGACAGCCTCTTCACTGTGTGACAAGATACATTAAAAAAGTCTATAATTTTCATATACGGTATTTCACCGAAAAAATTATAATAATCTTAGAAACAATTCATTTTGATATAATGTAAAAAAACGGAAAAAAAAACATTTCCAGCGTTTAGTGGTCATTTAAGTATATAACTAACATACATTTAGACAAAAAGTTTTTATAATGTAAAATATAATATAATACAGTAGTATTACCTTTTTCTATGCAATTATACTACAGTGGAATCTAATATTTTGGTTTCTGCTGATCAATTTTCTGAGATGGGAGGAGACCTTGAATGCACAGAAAGTTTCTATATGCACAATGGCAATGTAGAAGCTACAACTGTCAGTGCTTTCTGTATGGTTAATGGGGTGTTTGTTAGTTTACAATGATACCATCCCAGAGAGTGTAGCAAAAAGTTGAGAAAAAAATGAATAATTTCATATAAAAATTGAAAATGTATCTTTCACTTTTTAAAACAATATATATATTTTTTATATTTAAAATAATTGTTCTAATTGACAAGCTTAGTTATTCAAAAAAGCATATATAAAAAATGATCACAAACTTTTCTCAGCCTCTTTAAGAGTGCCATGGTAATAGTCCAGCTTCCATATAATTTAAGATAAGTATAAACAACTTTTTCATTTATTTTGATTAAAATAATTGATCTTTTATGAGAAACATACAAATAGCTGATTTAATATAGTACTGGATGATTATTTGGAAACTAAGGTTAGCACAGGCCCTGTCAGAATGGACGTGTCTACCCCAGAATGTTTTATATTTAGCCTTTCTTTAAATTCCAAGACTAACAAATCATTTATGTTATGAAGCACTAGCTATATATAGTTTATTTAGTCTGCAGTTTGTGTTCATACGTTTTGGGCTGCTTTTCCAATAAGGATTGTTGATCTTTTGACAAAATAAATACATAGACTCAGCCAAGGCTGTTGCTGGATGGACCTAAAGTAGCTTTCTGCCCTGTAAGAAAGTAAAAGAAATAACCCCGCAGAAAGAACTTGATACCAACTGGATATTGTTAGTAGCCAGGGAGACTTTTAATTTATTAGGGAAGAGGTACACACACACACCTATATATTAAATGATTGGTGTGGTGAGCTACCTACTCATAAGGTCAACAACACAAGCTGAGATCCTGCCCCACGCTGATGATAGGCAGTAACCTTGAAACGGCTGTCCGTGGGTAGTATTCCCAGCTTGTGTTAAAATCGAGCCCTGGCTTTGCAAAAAAACTGTGTAATGCAGAGGGCAAAAGCTTAAAGGAAGCCATGTTTAAAATGGTTATGGACTGAAGAACAAAGCATTCGTGGGCACATTTGCATGTCCATGCTCGTGGGCACATTTGCATGTCCCAGAGTGCAGTGTAATAACTGTATTTTTTGGAATTCTGAGCAGGTAGCAAGTTTTGTAACTAGTTTTGGACATTCAAATGTGAACATAAATATACTATATATATATATATATATATATATATATATATATATATATATATATAAAAATATATATATATTTGTAAAGTACCTCCCCTCAAAATCTACTACACAAGCTAGGAACCAGCCCCATGCTGATGAGGGACAGTAACTTTGAAACAGCTGTCCATGGGTGGGTTTCCTAGTTTGCATAATACATCCTAATTAATTAATAATACATCATAATTTGTATGGCCAGCATTATTTTCCAGCACTGCCTTAACCCCTATGGGCACGGAGTTCACCAGAGCTTCACAGGTTGCCACTGGAGTCCTCTTCCACTCCTCCATAATGACATCACAGAGCTGGTGGATGTTAGAGACCTTGCACCCCCCCTTGCACTCCCCCGCCTTCCATTTGAGGATGCCGCACAGATGCTCAATTGGGTTTATGTCTGGAGACATGCTTGGCCAATCCATCACCTTTACCTTCAGCTTCTTTAGCAAGGCAGTGGTCGTCTTGGAGGTGGATTTGGGGTCGTTATCATGTTGGAATACTGCCCTGCAGCCCAGTCTACGAATGGAGGGGATCATGCTCTGCTTCAGTAAGTCACAGTATATGTTGGCATTCATGGTTCCCTCAATGAACTGTAGCTCTCCGGTGCCGACAGCACTCATGCAGGCCCAGACCAAACATATATACACATATATGTCTATATTTGTATATATGTTTTCTATAATATGTTGTGTTGATTTCCCTTATATGCATTTACCTGATTATGTCAGCTGCTGCCTCCACTCTCTGCATTGCTGTTTACGTTCAAACTGAGGGTTTCATCTCATATCAGTGTTTTTGTGTTCTTTGTGCCTTATACGTTTATCTGTAATTTAGGGAATATTTCAACTACCTTTCCTCAGTATAGATGTATACTTTTGGTGGTGGGGGTGTCATGATCTGGGCCTGTATGAGTGCTACTGGCCCTTGGGAGCTACAGTTCATTGAGGAAACCATGAATGCCAACATGTACTGTGACATGCTGAAGCAGAGCATGATCCCCTCCCTTCGGAGACTGGGCAGTATTCCAACATGATATCGACCCCAAACACACCTCCAAGATGACCACTGCCTTGCTAAAGAAGCTGAAAGTAAAGGTGATGGACTGGCCAAGCATGTCACCAGACCTAAACCCTATTTGGATTCTGTGGGGCATCCTCATACGGAAGGTGGGGGAGTGCAAGGTCTCCGTGATGTCATTATTGAGGAGTGGAAGAGGACTCCAGTGGCAACCTGTGAAGCTCTGGTGAACTCCATGCCCATTTGGGTTAAAGCAGTGCTGGAAAATAATGGTGGCCACCCAAATTATTGACACTTTGGGCCCAATTTGGACATTTCCACTTATGGGTGTACTCACTTTTGTTGCCAACGGTTAAGACATTAATGGCTGTGTGTGGAGTTATTTTGAGGGGTCAGCAAATTTACACTGTTATACAGGCCGTACACTTACTACTTTACATTGTAGCAGAGCGTCATTTCTTCAGTGTTGTCACATGAAAAGATATAATAAAATATTTACCAAAATGTGAGGGGTGTACTCACTTTTGTGACATACTGTATATATATCTATCCTACTGACTTGACCGTCGAAACTCATTGCGAGCCCAGCGATGTGCGCCTTCTGCGCTCATCGCGAGCCCCACAATGAGCACCTTTGGCGCTTATCGCGGGCCTCTCCCCCACTTCACTGCTCATTTCATTCATCGTCCAACCCGCAACTCTCGTGCCTTGCGCTGAGCGCCTTTGGCGTTCATTGCGCGGTCCGCATTGCACGCCATTGGTGCCAATTGCAAGCCTCTCCTGACTCTCTGAGCCCTGTGTCTGTTTCCCCCTCTCCCTTCCATGTGTCTGTTTCCCCCTCTCTCCCCCCTCTCCCTCCCCTGTGTCTCTTTTACCCCCTCTCTCACCCCTGTGTCCCTTTCCATCCTCTCCCTCCCCTTTGTCTTTCTTCCTCTCTCTCCCTGCTCAAGTCTTGTGTGCCTTGCGATGAGCGCCTATTGATTCTTTTTTCAAAGTCTTGAGGGCCTTGAGTGCGTTGAGTGCTGTCGGCACTGGGGAGCTACAGTTCTTTGAGGGAACATGAATGCCAACATGTACTGTGACATACTGAAGCAGAGCATGATCCCTTCCCTTCTGAGACTGGGCCGCAGGGCAGTATTGCAACATGATAAGTGTTGTCACATGAAAAGTTATAATAAAAGATTTACAAAAATGTGAGAGGTGTACTCACTTTTCTGAGATACTGTATATATATATATATATATATAAATATATATTAACAGTATATATATATATATATATATATATATATATACACTAGGGACTTGATCTTCGGCGCTCATTGCGAGGCCCAAAATTAGCACCTTTGGTGCTCATTGCGAGCCTCTCCCCCGCTTCACCACTCATTTCATGCATCGTCCAACCCGCAACTTTCATGCCTTGCGCTGAGTGCCTTTGGCGCTCATCGACCGGTCCACATTGAGCACCATTGGCGCTCATTGCAAGCCTCTCCTCACTCTCTGAGCCATGTGTCTGTTTCCCCCTGTCTCCCCCCCTTCTCCCTGCCCTGTGTTTTTTCCCCCTTATTTCCCTCCACTGTGTCTCTTTTCCCCCCTCTCTCACCCCTGTGTCTCTTTCCACCCTCTCCCACCTCTGCCTCCCCTGTGTCTTTCTCCTGTCTCTCCCTGCTCAATTCTTGCGGGCCTCGCAATGAACGCCCAAGTCTTACTGCCTTCGGCTTCGTTTTGAGCCTTTTTCAAAACAATTACGGGTTTACGGCCGCCATTTTTTTCCTTGCTTAGTCGATTTCCGATCTCCTGAAATGCCAATTAAAACTCAAATATGGGCTCCTACACCCGTGGTTCCTGGATTCTACTAGGTATAGGTATATATACCATACCTGCATATCTATTTACATTTTTTTATACTTCAAGAAGTGCTTATAAGCTCTGATTTTCCTGGCTAAAATCACATAGTCACTGTATTTGTCTGCCCACTGCAGTTCATGCAGATACAGACTCTGTAGGGCTGGGTATGCAGTGTAGTGTCCTAACCTATCAGGAGCCATGTCTCGGCTCCATGTTGCAGCTTGTAGATGAGAGATAGTCACCTATTGGTTAGTATAAAACACAGCATAGCAAATACAGCAGAATATGTACCTGCATACACATACAATGACTATTTGATTTTAGGCAGAAAAAATGAGCTTTTTAAGCACTTCCTAATAAAATAAAGTACCGTACATAAGTAAATAGATACACAGGTACATTATATACTTAGTAAAATCAAGGGACCTTCCATATCCCTTTAAGCTCCTACTTAAATGTATCACATTTTACAAGGTCAGCTTGATGTTTTGAAAGTCGTCATGTTGTTTATTTGTATATCACATATATAGTTGTGAGCGTACGAGTTGTTGCTAACGCTGCGGGCTCGCGTAGCGAGCTGCGGCCCTCGCGTAGCAAGGGCCGCGGCTCGCACAGCGAGCCGAGGCCCTCGCGAAGCGAGGGCACTGCCCGAGGGTCTCAGTTGCTGGCATGGAGCGCCGTAGGCGCTCCATGCCAGCACCTGAGGACCTCGCAAAGCGAGGGCCGCAGTTGCTGGCATGGAGCGCCGAAGGCGCTCCTTGCCAGCAACTGCGACCCTCGCAAACTTCACGTCGCAACCCAAACACTACGACACACACATTACGACACTCGCAAACAACATACGACACACGTTCACACACATTACGGACTCGCAACACTCGGACGCAACTCGCGAACATTACAAAATGTAAAACACAATACATACACACACCACATACATAAAAAACTTACCTACACCAAGAGGGAGCACCCAGCACCTCAAAAATACAACTTACATCTCCATTTTACTTCAAATAAAACAGTTTAGAGACTAAAAAAAAAACGAAGCGAGAGAAAAAATGGCCGCCGAACAAAACGAAAACGAGGCTACAGCACTCTAAACTCGCAAAACACCACAAGAAACTCGCAAAACACCACAAAACACCTACGGATATTCCGATACAAACGTATAACACACATTACTCGCCATTTCACGCCAATGCGGAAGTACACGACAACGGTTTGGGCTTGCGCACGCACAGTGTTACACTGCACACATTCAGCACGCTTACACAGCAGATCCACACCACTAATGCTGCAGCAACATCAAAACACATTCACAGCTCTTCCACACAATCCTTTAAAATAGGTAAAGTATATTCATTTATTAATGTATTATATATTTCATTATTACACACTAAACAGCATTAGCTACCTTACAATTTCATTGCCGTCATTTTTTGACGGGCAATATTCTAGTATAATATAAAGACGAGACTGGACTAGTCCTGATATTTTCCTCTTGATAGTGATTACCAATGGATAGAGTAGGGGAGTTGTGAGGTCTGATGTCCATATTTAGAAATGTAAAAATAGTGCTCCACTGATATATATTCACCAATCTCTTACATTTTACCATCAGCAATATTTTTGGACTATATTTATACACTGAGACTAAATAAAATGTTTAAAGCGCTACGGTAGTCCCAATGCTACCATGTATTTAAATAGAGTATTTTATACATTAAATCTTGTTATTAGTTTGATAATAATAATAATATGTTATATAATTAAAACTACAATTAATTAACGGATTGAGTGAAAGTTGGGAGGATGTGTATCTAGGGCTCATGGTAAGCCTCTTATCTTTATTTAGCTATTATAAAATTCAGCAAACATTTATATTTTCATCCAGTTCTGATTTCAGTCTCTCCTCCACCTCTTATTTCGATTTCCCTCCATTCCTCATTTTTTACTTTTCTCCTCCTCCACTCCTTATTTCAGTCATACTTCCACTCCTCTTTTCAGTCTCTCCTCCACCTATCATGTCAGTCTCTTCTCCACCTCTCATTTCAGTCTCTACTCCATTCGTCATTTCAGGCTGTCCTCCATATCTCCTTTCAGTCTCACCTCCATCTCTCATTCAGCCTCCTCTCCAGCCCTCTTTTCATTCTCTCCTTCACTCCTCTGGTTACCCTGTACCCCCTCGTTTTAGTATCACCTCCATCCCTCATTTCAGACTCTCCTCTTCTGCTGATTTCACTCTCTCCTCTACTACTCATTTCCGCCTTCACTGGACCACTCTTTTCGGGTTCCACCTCCCCTTTCAGTCTTCTCAAATTGCAGTTTCTCCTTCACCCCTTATTTCAGTCTCTCCTACACTCTTCATTTTTGTCTCGTCACCAATCTTCATTTCAATCTCCCCTCCACTCCTCATTTCTGACTCTCCTCCACTCATATCAGTCTCACCTACACTCCTCATTTAAGTCTCTCCTCCATTCCTCATGTCATACTCTCCTCCATCCCTCATTTCAGTCTCTCCTCCATCTCTCATGTCAGTCTCTCCTCCATTCCTCATGTCATACTCTCCTCCATCCCTCATTTCAGTCTCTTCTCCATCTCTCATGTCAGTCTCTCCTCCATTCCTTATGTCATACTCTCCTCCATCCCTCATTTCAGTCTCTCCTCCATCTCTCATGTCAGTCTCTCCTCTTCTGCTGATTTCACTCTCTCCTCTACTACTCATTTCAGCCTTCCCTGGACCACTCTTTTCGGGTTCCACCTCCCCTTTCAGTCTTCTTAAATTGCAGTTTCTCCTTCACCCCTTATTTCAGTCTCTCCTCCATTCCTTATGTCATACTCTCCTCCATCCCTCATTTCAGTCTCTCCTCCATCTCTCATTTCAGTCTCTCCTCCATTTCTCATGTCATACTCTCCTCCATCCCTCATTTCAGTCTCTCCTCCATCTCTCATTTCAGTCTCTCCTCCATTCCTTATGTCATACTCTCCTCCATCCCTCATTTCAGTCTCTTCTCCATCTCTCATGTCAGTCTCTCCTCCATTCCTCATGTCATACTCTCCTCCATCTCTCATGTCAGTCTCTCCTCCATTCCTCATGTCATACTCTCCTCCATCCCTCATTTCAGTCTCTCCTCCATCTTTCATGTCAGTCTCTCCTCCATTCCTCATGTCATACTCTCCTCCATCCCTCATTTCAGTCTCTCCTCCATCTCTCATGTCAGTCTCTCCTCCATTCCTTATGTCATACTCTCCTCCATCCCTCATTTCAGTCTCTCCTCCATCTTTCATGTCAGTCTCTCCTCCATTCCTCATGTCATACTCTCCTCCATCCCTCATTTCAGTCTCTCCTCCATCTCTCATGTCAGTCTCTCCTCCATTCCTCATGTCATACTCTCCTCCATCCCTCATTTCAGTCTCTCCTCCATCTCTCATGTCAGTCTCTCCTCCATTCCTTATGTCATACTCTCCTCCATCCCTCATTTCAGTCTCTCCTCCATCTCTCATGTCAGTCTCTCCTCCATTCCTCATGTCATACTCTCCTCCATCCCTCATTTCAGTCTCTCCTCCATCTCTCATGTCAGTCTCTCCTCCATTCCTCATGTCATACTCTCCTCCATCCCTCATTTCAGTGTCCTCTCCAACCGTCATGTCAGTCTCTCCTTCACTTCCCATTTGAGTCTCTCCTCCACCTGTCCTGTCAGTCTCTCTGCCATCTCTTACTTCAGTCTCTTATCCACTTCTCTTTTCTGACTCTCCTCCACCTCTCATCTTTGTCTCTCTTCCACTTTTATTTCTCTTCCACCCCTATTTGTGCTGTCTCCTGAGCCCCTATTTATCTCTTTTACCTTCCTCACTGCGTCTCTTCCATCCACCTCTATGCCTTCCTCCTCCTCCCAATCCCACATTTAAAGCTGTGTTATCAAATCAGTTATAATAATATATTAGATCTGATAATAACACAACTGAAAACGCTTATCACAAATAGTGTTTCGTAAGGTGCATTGGCTTGAACGTCCTCAGATATATTTTGAGTGAGTGCAGCCTCCAGGTCAGATCCGGATATTAATCACCACTTTACATTTATACTTGGTATTTATTGTCTCAGCAAACAATACACTGCGATCCACTTTGGCTGCGCGAGCCTCTGCCAGAAAGCTGTTGGCACAGTAACCTATGAGTTCATGCAGTTTGACTTCCCGGCCTTGAACGATTGCCGATGAGCACGGCTGATTAGCTCATAATGAAGGAGAGAAAGTCATTCAAGAGGCTGAGATTTGCCAAGAAATAAGAAGCTGGGAAGACAGCAGATGCTCAAACATTATATGTATTGTCCTTTGAAAGTACAGGACTGTCCTGCTGGTCAGAGCATTGTGTGAGCCACATGTCACAATCAATGCAATTAAAATGGAAGCTGCCATAAAGCACTCCCACCCCAAGTGCTGCAAAGCAATATGGAGAGAAGCAGGAGAAAAAAAAGCCCCAGTTCATGCCATGCATTAAAAAAAGTCACTCAGTATGAGTTTTCTCCTACACATTTCACCAGTGAATTGAGGGCCCTCAAAAGTAAGTGCTGTTGGAGGGTCAAGAAAAGAGCCATTAGGTAAATCTAACGTTCAACCCACTTCTACTCCTCTCAGAAATTAAGAGTCCTATTTTACCCCTTGCTGCTGCAATTAGCAGAGAGCTAATAGTGGGTCCCAGTGCTTTGTACCAGCTGCACCAGCAGTAGCTCCGCCAATCAGTGGTGGAGCTAGAAAATGGAAGTCCCCTTCTAGCTCCACCACTGATTCACTCAACACAGGGTCTCTACCAGATGACTGGAGAAAAGCAGGTGTGATACCTATATTTAAAAAGGGAGCAAGAGCAAATCCGGAAATTATAGACTAGTGAGCCTCACTTTTGTAGTGGGGACGCTTTTAGAAGGGTTAATAAGGGATAAAATACAAGAAAATGTCTATTTGAATAGGATTATAAATAGGAGTCAACATGGATTTATGAGGGATTGGTCATGTCAACAAATCTAATTAGTTTCTATGAGGAGGTTAGTAGGAACTAGGATCAAGGCAACCCAGTGGATGTAGTATATTTGGATTTTGCAAAGGCTTTTGATACAGTGCCACATGGGAGACTATTGTGCAAACTAAGGAATACAGCAATTGCAGTAAATATCTGCTCATGGATTGAGAGCTGGCTTAAAGACACAAAGCAAAGTGTTGTTGTAAATGGAACATACTAATGTGGTAAGTGGGGTTCCTCAGGGTTCAGTATTATGTCCTCTCCTTTTTAACATATTTATTAATGACTTCGAGGTGGGACTGGAAAGTAGTGTCTCCATTTTCGCTGACGACACAAAGTTGTGCAAGGTAATTAAATCAGATAATGATGTGCTTTCCCTTCAAAGGGATTTACATAAAATTGAGGAATGGGCATCTAAATGGTAGATGAGATTTAATACGAATAAATGTAAAGTTATGCATCTGGGAAGGAAAAATAGCCATGCAATTTATAATCTTAATGGAGCAAATATAGGTGTATCAGACATTAAAAGGGATTTGGGAGTACTTGTGGACAACCCCCTAGGTAACAGTGCTCAACGCCAAGCAGCAGCTGCAAAGGCAAGTAAAATATTAGCATGTATTAGGAAGGGTATAGAAGCAAGGCAAGCAAATATAATTCTGCCACTATACAAATCTCTAGTACGCCTCATTTGGAATATGGAGTACAGTTTTGGGCACCACTTCATAAAAAGGACATTTTAGAGCTGGAAAAAATACAGAGAAGGGCAACAAAACTAATAAAGGGAATGGAGGGGCTAAGTTATGAAGAAAGACTAACAAAATTAAATGTATTTACTCTAGAAAAAAGGCAGCTAAGAGGGGATATGATTACCTTATATAAATACATCCAGGGTCAATACAAGGCTTTCTCAAGGGAACTTTTTGTGCCAAGAGGTTTTCAACTGACAAGAGGACATCCTTTGAGATTAGAAGTAAAAAGATTTTACCTTAAAGAAAGAAAAGGGTTCGTCACAGTAAGGGTGGTTAATCTGTGGAATTCTCTACCAAGGAGGTGGTGACAGCGGATTTGATGGATAACTTTAAAAGGGGACTGGATTTATTTCTAATTAAGAAGGGAATTCAGGGTTATCCTGGATAATTAAAGAGAGTGTATTTATCCAGGAAGAAATCCGATCGCCAGTATCTGGGGTCAGGAAGGAATTATTATTTTTTTCCCTTTGAGACGACTGGCTAAGTTTCACTTGTTTTTTTGTTTTTTTGTTTGCCTTCCTCTGGATTAATTACTAATTCAAATAAATAAATAAATAGTTGATTAATAATGAATTAACAATTAACAAGTAATTAGTTAATAACTAATCCTCATATTGCAGATCAGAGATCTTAAAAGGTTGAACTTGATGGACTGAAAATCTTTTTTCAACCTTAATTACTGTGTAACTATGTAAAACAAAAACAAAAATAGTTGTAAAACTTTTTGTAAAGCCCCCCCCGGTACAAACTCACTTAGTGCCCTTCCACAAAACCCCATAAGAGTTTGCCTCCCCAAGACCCCTTTCCATAGCTTCTCCCTTATCTCTTGAGTGAGTGAAGGTCCTTTGCCAGCAGCACAACCCCAGGACACGCACATGCAACTTTTCCCGGCAGCATCCTCTACGAGGTGGTGGGTGCTAGTGTGGCTGATAGGGACTGGAGGGCTTAGACGGGTTTGGGCTGGGTGGAGAGACCCCATGGGGAGAGCTGCACTACAAAAAAAAAAATGAAATGCAAAAAAAAAAGGACACAACACTAGGCCCCCCAAGAGCAGGGCCCTGGTGCATTGCACCACCTGAACCACTAATACCTCCGCCACTGCTGCCTGTGCATTTCATAGCAGACAGAGACTATCTCAGGAAGAGTCTCGTATTAGGTGACCAGTTCACTTGATATTAAAGGATCACTGTAGTTTGGGAGAAAAAAATCCCACTACTACTTCAGTTGCGACTATGGACCCTATTAAATTTGCCAAATTGCAGTTCCAGAAGCCTGTAAAGGAGCCCGCAAACGTTATGGCTATTAAATTGGCCTCTTTTAGCAACCCGTAAACAATCTGCGGGTGTAAGTTCCTTCTCCAGTGGGCCACAGTATACAGCTCCTGGTATTCATAGGTGGTTTCCTATCCAAGTACTGACCAGGCCCAAACCTGCATGGCTTCAGTGTGGTTTAATCTCTTGGTTCCCTGAATTGAACCCAGGTCGCAGAGGTGAAAGCACCAAACCCTAACCACTGGACCACCAGGGAACCCATATATAAATGTTAATATATTGAAGAATAGAGTAATACCTTTTATATATATATATATATATATATATATATATATATATATATATATATATATATATATATATATATAAAATATATTTATTTATTTATTAAGTTATTTATTTCGTTTATAAATCATAGTGTAAAGACAATTTTCAATCCCAGCTTTGGCTGCAGCTTGTTTTTGTAATAACCATTCCCCTTTAAATATTAATTAGGTATCATATATTATATGAAAACAGAGGAATGTCAGGCTCATTCACAAAATACCCCAAATTATTATGGTGTTTTGTTGGTTTTATGGATTTGCATGGAATTTTTCTGTGTATTTAGCTCTTTTGTTGGGCAGGTTGTGTTTCTGGGACATGTCCGGACATACCTCCTTACAGTGTTCTGCTATGGAAAGAGAAACTTCTCACATCTCACAGCACATGTGCTCCACTAAAACATGAATTATTGATGAAAAATGACTTCAAAAAAGTCTGTACATGGAATTAATTAAACTAATTTTGGTCTAAAATTGCACTGTGATACTATTTGCTGATCTTCTGTGATTATTCACCAGGTATTGGAATGTAACATAATCTGACAATCATTTGTTATTTTTATTTAAGCACCAAAAAATATAACTCATTGGAAGGATTTAAAAAAAAAAATGTAAATGCATAATATATGAGTGGTAATGTAATAGTGTTTCATCTATGTAATAATAATAATTTGAAAAAAAAAAAGATACCAATATAGCTTTTAAATCTGAGCCTAGCAGATATGCTTCTCTTAACCCCACATAAAAGCTGGGTAGGCCCAGGAGGCTGTCATGATATGAGTCTTTATAAACCTACTTTCCTGCTGTCGAAAGTTCACACAAGTCTAGAATTTACATCACAGCCTCCTGGGCAGAGTCTCTTTCTCTGAAACCTAATATAGTGAGACAGAAGCAGACCCTAAAACATCCAAATTCAAATATAAGCTATATTGGAAGTTTTATTGCAAATCCTGATTTTATGGCTAATCAGTTACCAAATATACAAATTAAAGTACCAAAAAAAGTCCCCTATGTTAGCTTTGCACCATTATATAGAGAGTGATAAAGCATGTGGCAAAAGTGTTTTTCATTTTTAAAATTGATGCTGAACTGATGGAGTAATGATCAATTGAAGTCAGGCTGTTTCAGTGTGTTGCCTCTGCCTGAATGAGTAATGAGCTCTGTACCGCGCATAACATAATTAATATTAATTAGAATCAGGTGTAAAAGCTTTATATGAATACTTCAGTTACAATTTAGTATTTTTTAATAGTATATTATTATCAATTTTTTTAATAGTATAGTATTCTAAATTTACTGGCAAAAAGAATGTTGTTGTTGCTGCATTAAAATGCAAACAAATGACTCATACATATTAATTAGCTGATATGTTGTGCTAATTAGGATTACAGTCTGCTTCTCTGTCATGGCAAAATATAATCTGGCAATTAGACCCCACTCCCACCCTTATCAAGCAAATTAGCATACTGAGCCACACATTAGCATAGTGAGCCACAAAACCAATTATAAATATTTCAGAAATTAATTACTGTGCAATGTATAGGCAGGTTTTAATGCTCTTAAAAATCAATCCAACTTCTTATTGGGATGACAGAGTCACTTTAAGCAAAGAGCACCAACTATATTAAAATCCATATAAAACATATGAGCAAGAACATAAAGTTGGCTCTTGTCAGCAGGTTGGTATTTTCTCACGGTCTGGGATTGGCACGGGCGCTCCGTAGCTCTGTCCCAACTTGTACGCAGGTTTGTCGTACCGAGGAGCACATGATGAGAGCTGCATGTAGGAACAGAACCCCTCTCGAAACTTATACCTGTGGCATCATTGCAAAACAGGTTGATCTCTCGCCCAAGGACATTTCCCACACACTGCAGTGTCTTTTCATACATAACAAAGAAGCCATCAAACTCCGCTGTCCTTGGGAGAACCACATTGCTGAAACATGATTTTTTTTTTAAAGCAAGTTTGTTTAACCCTTTTTATCTAAGATAAGATCAACATCAAAATGACTGATGTTCAACGGTGCTACAGTTATCATGCTTGGTGGGTGAATCGCCCCGGAAAGGCCCATTCAATAGGGTTTACCTTAGTTTCTAATTATAAATAAAATCAGCGTTTTAATAAAAAAAATAATAATGTAGCTTTAAAACTTACATATTAAATTAGAATTGTTGCTTCCCTCCACCCCAATTAGGGTTCCAGGAGGTGAAAGAGGACTTGCCCTATATTTTCATGGACCAGGTAGGTTTTGCTATTGGTCCATTACATGGAATTATTACTCCCAATAATATAAACTTTATTTACTGTGAGGGTTGTATAATTTATTAGGATATTTCTGTAATTGTGAAAATCATGGACTAGATTCACATTCTTAGCTTTTGGCGCTTGTGATTGGCTGACTACAACTGCCATAATTTTGCATGATAATAGTGGGAAATGACTGTGGTTCTGTTTAGTTTTGTCTTTTGAAACCTATCAATGGCCCTGCAAGTTCATCCTGAAAAGCCCAAGAAATATAAAGCTTTGATAGATCAAGTTGAAAATGTATCAAAATGCAGTATAACATTACTGAGGCAATTTTGCCTATATATTAGCCCCCATTCATTGGCAAAGCTAGAGAACGGAGGTCCCTGGTGCAAAAAAATATGCTTGGGTCCCTCATGCTCTACAAGGGACGGAGGTGGGAGAGGCGGCGTTGGTGCGGCCGAGGTTGTGGGCCCCAACACTACACACTAATAGTATCTTCACACAGCACCTACCCCTCTTATCGTCCATCCCTACATAGCACCCAGTCCTTGTCAGCAGCCATCCCCTCTCAGCATACAGCACCCAATACCTCTTAGCACACTTCTCACATATCACCCATCCCTATCTCTTTTGCTCCCCCTCACAGAACCCATCCGCTGTACTGTGCTGTCACTTTGCAGCCCTTGCTCTCTTACCTTCTCCCCCCCCCCCCCCCACCAGAGAAGGGCACCTGTACCACTGGTAACTCTGTCCTGTCTCCATTAAAATACTGCATTTAACTAGACATAAGACCAGTGGCAGAGCTAATGAATAGGGGGCCGTGGTGCAAAATAGTTTAGGGCCTTCCTTTGCAACTTCTCTATACAAAGCAGGTGCCTGTAGTGGTCAGTTTAAAGCCAAACATATATGTAAGTATTCAGATCTACTTACAGTGATCAGATCACCTTTCTGTAAAAATAATTATATGCCCCTCTACTCTAATTAATTAAGAATCCCCCTTTACTCCGGTAGCAAGCAGAGGGCCCCTACCTGGTGTTTTGCACCTGCTGCACAACTGGATTAGTTATTTTACCTTACTAAATCAGGTCCTTAGAATTTTTTTTTGTCTATTTTACACAATACATGTCATATTGCTACAGAAAAAGATTGAAATAAGCGTGCAATACACTTAAAAACAAGCCTATCACCTTCCACCCTAACATGCACAATGCTTCTATCTCCCTCCTGTGCCACACCAAAACCCTTTAGATTGTAAGTTAGCAAGTCTTCAGACTTGTACTGTGCTTTGGGGAATGCACTATGCACACTAGATTTTAAGCTCAAATACAGGGCCCTCCATTCTTTTTAATGTGTTAATAAATGTTGTTTTGCCTTGAACTTACTTCATGTATAGCACTACGGAATATGTTGGCGCGTTACAAATAAACAATAAAAATAATAAACGATAATAAAAAACAATAAACCAGCAATACGAAACATTTTACATAAAGGCATATCCAAGTCTCATATCATGGATTAATACATTTCTGCAATCCTTAGGCAAAAAGCAGCCTATATGTATACAGCACATGTCATAAAGCACTTTATTTTTATCTAAAAATCCCTTTAATGATTATGTTGACACCTCCGTGGGGTGTCTACACCGGCACCCCCCCCCCCAATCATCATCTGGGAGCAATGATAACCCATTATTTACCTGCTGTTGCTTGCTCAGCCAATCTCCTTGCAGCTTCCTGTCTCAATGTCAGCAGCAATACATAGCACATATCAGTGATACACTACATATCCCAGGCTGCTTTACCTCACAAACAGGAATCCCATAGTTTAAATCAAATGTTTCAGCTAACCTGATGGGCCAAAGCAAATCATTTTAAATTTGATGCTAACTTAACATGGGTTTGAAGGGTGTTAATCCTAATTTGCAACTGTCAACAATTGCAAAGGATTAGTGTTTAAATGTTAATTTTGGGATTTTTTCATGCAATAAAATGTTTGCATACACTACTAATTCTCCTCTATCATATGCATTAATAATCTAGCTCACTTAGATATGCCTTTAAATTATATTCTGCATACTAATGTTGGTAAGGTGTTCAGTGCAGATTGTGTTTGAAGCACTAGGCAAATATGCTACATTTAAAGGATCAGATTTCAAAACGTACACATATTGCGCCATATTAAATTCCAAGCCCGTAACTCAATCGCAGAAAGCAGCATGTCTGTGAGTGAGTTGCGGGTTCTCGTTGGTCTCCGTTTGAGAGGCTATTCAATTGCTCCAGGTTGCGAGTTGCGATCTTGAAGCCAGCTTAGTAAACCATGCACTGTTTCGAAAGCAGTTGTGGGCGGGAATCGTATCAATTCAGCAAGCCCCTAACCGCCCACTTCGAATTGGCCAATAGAAAATGAGACTGTCATAATTACGGCAGTAAAACATGGAGGTTACGTGTCAATCAATTAGGTTTAGGGGTCCGATATGCGATCAGACTAGCACAACTTTGAAATTTAAGAATTATGAAAATGAATGCCAATACTGTTCTAGTCCATATGTGTGGCCTGATATGTACTAACCCATTGATAGCCAAGATCATTTAACCTCAAAATGTCACATAAAAATAAAACGTATTTTCTGTAGTTTTGCGGGCTTGAGACTGTGTGCAATTAATTCTAATGTCTTTCATCTCTTTCGCCGTAATTTACAGTGCAGGATTACTTTCTTTTTTGCATTTACAGTGCTACGAATTGGTGTTTTACCCCTTTGCGGGTCCTCTCGAGTACACATAGGATTTTCTCCTCCATTTGCGGTATACGATTGTGAATACGTTTGCGAGCTTGGGGAATTGGAGCAATTGAATAGCAATTTGCAATTTTAGCCCTGCGAAAGTGACAGATCAAAGACTTCTGGAGGCTGTTAAGTTACGAATTTGATGGACGCCATCTTTTCAAGCTCGTAACTTGTAGCCCGACCCGAGCTTGCAAAAAGACACCAATTGTATAGCAAATTTACTTGCAAGTGTACTTACGGGCCTCCAGATCTCAAATACGGCCAACTGAATGGGGCCCTTTGTTTGTATGAGAAATAATTGATCTGTAGTGTAAAAAAATCGCATTAAATATAGAAAGCGTATGATTGTTTTCTCCTCCTCTGTCCTGATATGTTACAGGAGACAAAGGGATAGTAAATCTTATGGATGTCTGAACGGCAACATATTGTGCTTTTGTTCCCTTGAGTTGTAATGTAAATCAGATAAAAAAACACAATTAAAAGGGTATCCATGGTCCTGAAGGGCCTGTAGGAAAGTTAGGACTATTACCCTGTTAACTAAATGTCCATTGCCGTTTAAGTCTGCTTGTTTACAAATCATCCTGCAGGGCCGCATGTTCCTATCAGTGGGAATATAAATAATCTAGTCCTATCATGGGGTAGAGTATATTTGTAGCATGCATGTTAATATAAAAAAAAAATGCATTAGGGTTCGCCCCATGGGCAGAGCATTTAAGGTTCCCCGTTGGTCCAGGGGAACCAATACTGTGAACGGGCAACCACTTTAGTATATCTGCCATTAATACCCAGTGTTTCAGGTCAAGGCACGTAGTGTATGCTCGACTGTATGGCACACAACCATACGCAGGTGGGTATTATATAACGATCCTGGTAACACACCCGTCCAGCAACGGGTTTATCAAGGCCAAAAGGATCAGGCATGGTCGTATTTGCCTTATACGTCAATTTACATGATTGATCTGGGTAAGAAAGCAGTTGGAATTGAGTTCAGCACTGCTTGGGTTCAACTTCATGAGCAGATGTGGAGCTCGGAGTGCTGGTGTTTTAAGGGGTATTCGGCTGGTCATGGCGTTTTTTGGTGGAATCGTAACCGGAAAAAATGTATTCTGCGGTTTCTCCTTGAAGGGTAATGAGGGGAGTCGGTAAAATGGGTGAGATCCCACCCTACAGAGGTACGGATGTTCCAACACGGTAGGCCCTGGATGAGGCTTCAGGGCGTAGGGCATACTGTCTCTGGCCAGGCTCCTCCCCTCACCTGGTTATGTTTATTTATTTATTGTTATGGTTATGACATCAGTTTGTGTTTACCAATAAAGTTCAGTTTCCTCCCAAGAAGTGGTCTGTGTCTAATCATTATATTTAATAGGTGATTGTGTATAAACCCTGTATGTGCACATACCAACTGGGCTTTGCTTTGGTCATTGTGCATGCAGAGATGCTCAGTGCCAGCAGTAGGATTTATGAAGATATTTTTTTCTAAGATTAACTTCTAGCTTTCTGACTAATGTACGATCATAGGATTATCATCAATTAACAGTGTGAATAATTAAAAGATAATAAGGTTTCACCCTTATATGACAGGATGCTGTTGTGTTATATGCATCTTTTTTTTGTTCTCTAAACCATATACATTCTGGTCTAAAATGATTATGTGTCTGCAAGGAAACATATTATTTAAACTAAATGAGGCTTTCTTTTTATTGGAATAAAGAATTGTTAGTTTGTTCAGGCGTGTCCAACTCTCCATGACACTATGCACCATATCACACCAGGCAGATATTGTGTCTGGTTGTGCTCATCCATAAGGTTTCATGGCAAAAGATAGTGGAGTGGGTAGTTGGTTGCTTCTCCAGTGGACCATGATTTGTCTGACCTCTCTGCTATAACCTGCCCATCTTGGGTGACCCTACATAGTATAGCTCACAGCTTTATTGAAGTACACAAACTCCTTCACTACAACAAGGTCGAATAGTTTATTACAAATTCATATTATACCAGGCGTCTGTCTCTGTTATATTCTGCGAGCTGTATCATGGTGGTGTTTTTTTTACCTATTAATGGAGGGAAGGGTGGGGGAGGAGAAAAAAGGGATAGGTCGGTATATTTTGTGGGCTAATTGATTCTGATTAAAAATTAACACTATTCCCTCTCACAAGCCCAGAATCCGACAGCTTATATCAATTAATGCAAGCACTGCTCTACAGAAATGTAAACACCCCTCTTACACGAACAACTTCAAAAAATGTCCAGGGTTCAGCAGACACCGTATTTGTTTTTCTAATTAAAAAACAGCTTTTTGACTTTTCCCCCGAACTCTGGAATTTTTTTAAACTGAATCAAAATCAATTTCTTGTATATTCTATAAACTTTTTTGTGAGAAATATGAAATTCTTGTCTTGCTTGCTTTATTTTGCCACTCATATTGCTTAGTGTAGGTACAGCCATTTTGCCCCTCACATTTCTCCTCACTGATATCCTACTCCATCTTTTTTAGCTACAGCTTGCAAAAAGAATTTGCAAAGATTCTGTAAGGAAATATGTCTATGTAATACATATTGTACTGCACACAAAACTGTTTCATAAATAAAAACGAATTATACTTACATACAACAAACTATATATATATATATATATATATATATATATATATATATATATATATGTAAACACACACACACATTACAACTCTATTATTTATATGTATACATAGACATTATGCAAGTATAATGATATGTATTCACATTATTTGTTTAATAAAGAACTCCTTTGTTGCTAGGCGGATAAATCAACAGCTACTGTATATAGGCTCCCCCTGTCATGTTGTAAGTGGTCCCTGCCCAGCAACAAAAGTGACATCATCTGTGTATATGTTACACATAATGGAGGAGGATCTCAGTGAGGAAGAATGTTATGGACAAAATGACTGCAAAATAAGGCAAGTAAGCCAAAAATAGTTCATATATTCCACTAAAATGTTTATAAAAAGAATAGAAGAGATTAATTATGATTCGGTGTAAAACATTTTCCAACAGTTCTGTGGTCCTTTTTTATGCTCTTACTGAGACTCAAAGTTTTCAAACATATTTTTTTAATGTACAGTGCTCCTTTAACTACAGAGCTGATTTAAAACCTGCTCTTAAAAAGCAAATTTCAGTAAAAAGAATCAGTTTTTGCCTATTTAAGGTCTAGTATCACTAATATAGTTGTTGTACTGCGAGTTTGTGTATAACGCTTGCAAAGTTGTGAGTTGTGCATGCGCGCCGCACATGGCAAGGCTTGCAATGAGTGCCTTCTCTCGCACAGAGGAGAAAGAAGGCGGTAGAGGACACAGAAGGATGGAAGGAGAGAGAAGCCGCGCATAGTGAGGGGAGGGAGAGAAGAGACGGGGGGGGGGGAGACAGAGGGGGGAAGAGACAGGGGGGAAGAGACGGGGGGAGAGATGGGAGGGAGAGAAGGGAGGGAAGAGACGGGGGGTGGGAAGAGATAGGGGTGGGAAGAGACACGGGTGGGAAGTGACACAGGGGAGGGAGAGGGGGGAAAGACACACAGGTGGTAAGAGACACAGGGGAGGGAGAGGGGGGAAAGAGACACAGGGGGAAGAGACACAGGGGAGGGAGAGGGGGAAGTGACAGGGGGGTAGTGGGGAGAAAGAGACATGGGAAAGAAACACAGGGGGGAGAGGGGGAAGAGACACAGGGGTGGGAGGGAATAGATACAGGGGAAGGCGGGAGAGGGGGGAGAGACACATCACCTATTATACCGTCATTTAACTAGTTTAATATAAGTAATATAATATCTCACTATTATATTACATCCCTTCTCCTATATACAAAGTGCCCGAAGACTTGTAGCCCTGACAGGAAACACACGGCAGCCTCAGTCACAGAAAAATTTAATTTTATGATTTGACGTCATATCTGAGCAGCTAGACCCGTCCAGACAGACAAATGTGACTATGTAGTTGGAAACTCTGACCATGTGTGACCCCAGTCGTATGTCTGTCTAGAGTATTGTACTTTTACACACCTTGTAACTGATCTAAGTAAGCAGAAAATAAAAAAAAAACTTTTTATCAAAACATCCACTAACCAAGAGGTCATGTGTTGTTCGGCCTCTCCTATGTAGGGATGATGGAAGTTTGGACAATAATCATACATTTGTTAACCTCCAACCTCCCATTGTCTAAAAACACAAAGAAATGTGTGTCTGTGCTAATATGATAGGGAGCAGGGAGGCCAACAGGTGCTATTATCTACTAGAGAAATTGGGTGAGGCAATGTTAGATTCATTTTCAAGGGACACAGAAAAGGTCTAGTTATTTCAGTAAATGGAAAGTACAAAAACAAAATGAGATAAATAGCTCTGAGACTGGACACAACTTAATGTGTTCTGTGGGACAGTGGCCACTTAGGGTGAAGCCTTTTGAGTTTTTGCTCACTTGTCTCATTACAGAGGAAAAAGCATCTGAAGAATATCAGACTGTAAAAAAGAGGCAGTCCAGAGCCAAAATGCTAAGCAAGTCTTCTCTGCACAAGAGGAGAGGAACAATAAACCCCAGATGTATGCTTTACCTATAAATGGCTTTTGTACATGTGAAGTTACTAAACAAGGGGGCAATGTCTGTGTTTCCCTCTTTCCCTCTGGGAGTCCCCGAGGCAGCAGGATCTATATACATGACATGATCATTGTATTGTTTGATATCCTGATATTAGGGAACATGGCCTCCATTCCATGTCTCTCATAGGCACAATTATGTGTAAAGTTTACTCATAAATCAGTTCACACCCCTTAATCTAACCTCAGAGAAATGCCTGCTGAGTGCTCCTAATGTACCTAATATCACAAGTTATGAGTGACTGTCCCATTGTTTTTTTTTTAAATGGCCACCACATGGCTCCAGCGGTGAGATCCAAGGTTTACTCAGAAGTCCTTGCGAGTGCTCAGATTTTACAAAATGCCTCTGGGTACCTCAAACACTTGTTAAGGCAGAAAAAAAGCCTCCAAGAAGCCTGGATTGCTATTTATAGAACCAGCACAGAATTCTGCTTTTAAAGAGTAATAAAGCATGGGTAACATAGAAAATATTATCACAGCCAGAAATTTCAAATTATAAACTATATAATAAGTTAGTATGATGTGTGACGTCTGCATACATCTATGAACATCATCAACATGTCACCATCACAAGTATAAACTTGACCCCAGAAGGATCCATTCTGCCCCTTCGTCCAATAACTGACACTGAGAAACCAGTATGGGTAAACCAACGGGCCACAGCCAATTTATTAAAACCAACATATATATTTACCAACATGGTATAACACATGGGAGGAGCCTGACCAGGGGCAGCAACCTCTTGACCCTGGGCGTGCGCCCATGGGTCCACCTACTTTTGCGCTGCACCCGCCCAAGAAGTAGGGGCAAGCCCCTTTATAATTATACCCCTGGCCCAGGCAACACCCCATCCCGCCACTAAGCAGTGCAGGAAACCAACCCTTACTGAACTGCGCTCCTCCCCAAAACCTCCAAGGCTCGATGCACACCCTCCTTGCATTCCAATGTAAAGATTTCCATCCCGATTTCGGTCAGGTGAACGCCATCGGGCAGGAACCATTGCTCCTCTGCATCACCCTCAAACTCGGGGTGACGGAATCCCATCTGTTCATTACAAAAACTGGCCAACAATTTATTGACCTTGAAACGGACAGGATCCCTGGCATTCCGCCACACCCTCCTCCTTACTATGTTTGACCAGATGACTACTACTCCTTCAAACCTCACCTTCCATGCAGCTATCTCTCTTTTCATATCCCTGACTAAACATTTAATGGGCACTGCACCTAAGATGCTCGCACCAGCATGGATTATGATTACAGATGGGCTGCCAAAAAGGCATGTGATTCAACCAACTCACTGACACCTTTCCACCTCAGTGCTCGAATGTCAGCCCATCGCACCAGTAGATCCTCCTTTAGCAGGCCCAGTTTCTGGCCCGTAGGCAAAACTGTAGCAAACTGTTCTGCCCAATATATATATGAATGGCCCAGTATCCAGAGTTGCCTTCCAGCGCCTGTAACAGATATGACACAGTTAGCCAATAGCAGCTGAAGGTCTTACATAACTCTCCCAAAGCCTTGATTCCCACCATCAAATTCTCCCGATCACCTCCTCCGGCAGCCCGAAATCTGCCACCTCCAAACCCAGGTGGTGCAAGCAGATTTTAAGCACCTTGGAAAATTGGAAGCGAGAAAGCGCTAATGCATTCTCATGTATTAAGATTGGCCCCGGATAATCCGGTCTTACTTACAGAAAACTAGTCATACACCCCACAGAACAACAATCAGTCCCTGTCCTACCCAACACAATTTCCTTCCCTTTTCCCACCTGGTCAGTTTTGGACCTCCTCAGCCACATTGACACACTGCCCTCCTGTAACCTAGCAAACGTTTACCCTTTGTAGGCCCCCGAGACCTTGCCTCCTAGCCGCAACCAGCTCATGACTCGAAATGCCCCCAAAAAGTCCAGGGCAAAGGCTGTACAGAAAAGCAAAGTCTCGTAAGGGGAGCAACACACCTCCGTCAGCACCTCCGATATGCGCAGCAGTAGCGAGAACGTTATAGGTCGCCTCCTATCCTGGGTCTGCCTGCCTTTGAACATGCCCCATACAACCCGCTTGACGATAAAGACCTTAGTCGGGTCCCACTTTCCTGTAATCCAATCATGTATTTGGAGCCAATGAGTACCTCACCAGTCCCGCTACCTCAGCTCTCCATACTCCCAAACTTCCTCCGGGAAGCTGTCGCCCTGTTGCTTCACCCCTGACCCCTGTTGCTTCACCCGCCTTCCCACTGGAAATGAGAAAGGGCATAAGCAATACCGATATGTGATCCGGGCATGTGCCTGGCCCGGAACCATATGTTCGAATGCAAGCAGCATAACCCCAACTGTGGAATCAAACGTATAACGGGCACCGCCGTTGCCTTGGCACCATTAATAGCATGTACTACGGCTATATTGTTTGACTGGTACACCACCTGCTCATCCCTCAGCCCTGAACCCCATATCTGAACAGCTACAACTATGGCATCCTCCGTTAAACCCACCTCCGTCCATTCCGCGGGCCACCAAGCCGCCCCCCACTTGCCGGCGAAGAAAATTACAAAATCTGCACCTCCTGACGCCTCCATGAACAGCTGGATATTATTGTTAGATATCGCCCGTCGGTGGATAAGCCTTAACCTGTTGAACGTGACTAGAAAGAGTACCCAGACTCTCACATGCTCCCTCATAGCCGCCGACATACTGATGAAATGGTGAGGACGTTTTACGCCCACCGTGGCTAGGGAAAGCCGTCTACAGAATATCCTGCCCATCGGTAGGATCCGACATGAAAAGGCTAACTTCCCCAATATAGACTGCAGCCGCCTGAGAGGGAGCCTCCTAGTGCCTAACAACGCCTCCAACTCCGACCGCAAATCTATCACCTTGTCCATCGGAAGGCTACACTCCATCCTAACCGAGTCTAGCCAAAAATGTCAAACGAGTAACTGGACCTTCTGTTTTTTCACATGCCAGGGGAACCCCAAAATCTGTTTGGAAAGCATCTAATAATTCCTGACACACGCAGCTATCCGCTGCGCCCACAATCATGAAGTCATCCAGATAGTGAACCATACTGGAATGCCCCGCCACCACCCTTATGACCCACTGTAAAAACGTACTAAACGTCTCTAAAGGCGTACTAAAGGCGCATGAAATGGAGCATACCATGGGTAAGCCGAGGTCCACATAGTACTCCCCACCAAAATGACATCCCAGCAAATATTGGCTGGATGGATGCACTGTCAGAAGGCGAAAAAACGATTCCACATCGACCTTCCCAATCAACTCCCCACTTCCCACTTATCCACCACGATAAGTGGTAAATAAGCCTAAACTTGCCCAGCTCTTTCTTTGGAACTACCCCCTCTATTGGCAGTACCATGAATCGCCCCGCCATTCTACCCAAGCTCACTTCCTTTGCAATTTTTTCCCGCACCCCTCTGGGGTACTCGTCCGCCAATTGTAAATTAACCGGAAAGCTGCCGATCAATTCCATCTCACATAGAAGGACAAAGCCATCTTGGAACCCCCCGGTCAGCAATCGTGCTGCCGACGCCCTAGCTCCCACCTTACTGTAACGTATGACCCACAGGAGCATTGCGTCCAGCAATACCTGTGTCCTGCACCTTTTTTGGAGGCTCGCCAATGCAGACTCCCCCCTCTGACTCTCGCCTTTTGTTGCCGCATGATCCCCGACGCAACTGGAGCAGCCGTGCTTAAAGCTGCAATTGGGGGACCATTTGCAAATGCTGTCATTGAACGCGTAGGAAAACATTAAGCCCTGTAGTACCAGCCGTGGGGAACCCCCCCCCCCCCCCCCCACCACCACCACATTAAGCCAATATGCGATCGCTTTCTCGCTCCATGCCATGTGAGGCCTGGTCGCCATGCATTGGAGGAAGTCCTCGTAATACTTCAACCATGCCATTCCCCCGTACGTCCGATAAGCACTTCTGATCTCCTCCAGATACACGAAGAGAGCAGAACACTGAGAAGAGAACTTCTCCCCCGTGACGCAGGCCAGGATAGAAAAGGCTTGCAGCCAGTTATCAAGACTGTCTTCTGTCTCCCCCTTCACCTCTGGTACTACCCTCCCTTAAATCCAATGCCCTCAAAACTGGCAAAAGAGAGAAAATCAATAAATTCCCTTCTCCATATATGCTCCTTGACCTCTAGGGTCAGGGCCAGGTTGTCCAACGCGCACCCTGCCGTATCTCTCAAGGACTCATCCGAGATCCTGGGACCCTCCTGCAGTGCAGGCGCACCCAACTGCTCAACTGCGGACAGAACCACTACTGTAGCCTGACGCTCACATGGCGCAGCCCTCAACTCACTATAAGAGGCCAAGCCCTCGCTGCCAACCCCGCTACCCATTCCCCTAAATCCTTATCTGACAGAGCTACCCCATGACCCCCCCAACAAAGCTTTCAGCCCCTTTACTAGTTGTCCCTGCTCCTGACCCCCACAAGGTGTATGTGTTGGTTGTAAGCGCTCACCTTGCGTGTGACACCGACATTGAGTCCGGAACCGTCAGCAGGAGGCAGAGAAGCCAGTCCCGTACTAGTACCCTGTCTGTCTCTGTCATCTACAGACTTGGTGTTTGTAAAGGGTGGCAGTGAAGCCCGTACCACCCCTGCTTTCGTTCTAGGAGTGGTCAAGGCAAAAGAAAGAGGACTTTACCTTGAAGTCGCCTTCCTGGCTCTCACCGGGCGAACCGCCCTGGTCTCCTTGACCACCTCCAGCCGGCACGCCTCGCTGTTGTCTCGCATCATGTCTTTTACAATGTCCGTGCAAGCCTTCCTCATAGCAGATACTCCGGCCCGAGGGCCGCCGTCACCCTGTGGCAAACTTTGAAAGGCAGAATCAGACGAAACAGTGGCAACGGGGACTGGCCCTGACGCTAAATCCCCCTTAGGGACTGCTGGCTTCCTAGTTGTTCCTTTTGCCCTGGCAGGACCCTTGCCACCCTTTTTGCGAGGGTGCAGTGCTGGCGGAGTGGGGGGTGTCGGCGATAATGACTTGTCTCAGTGGTGTCTCCGAAGGTGCAGCCCGAGTTACCGGGTCTACACCTGCAACACCCGTGTCACTCTCTCTTGCATTGCTATAAGGCAAGAGCTGGTGGACACCTAAGCCCTGGCCTGCCGCACTAACTTAAGTGCCGCCCCTCCCCTCTGGCAAGCTGCCCCCATCCAGGATCAGTCGTTCAGCCTGCCTGCCAGAGGGGCCTTGGTCTCCAAAGTTGCCCAAGCCGCCAGCAACCACAGACTGCACTTGGGGAACTGCAGGGGAAGGGGCTGAGGCACCTGCGGGAGTGCCTATGCGGTCCTCTAGCCACCTAACTCCGTAGCAAAGGACCTGAGAGCGAATCACCCCTAGTAGGCGATCCAGCTCTGCAACAGCCTGGGCATCCATCTAAGAATGGGGGTGGGGAGGGGGGGAATTGACCACGGAAAAATTTAAGTAATGGTCCTGCAGCGGGCAATAACAAAAGAACTGCAGGATGATATAGGGATAAATAAAAAACAACTATACAGGAAATAATTCTACCTATACCCCAGACCAAAAATTCCAGGAAAATCCAAACAAGGGGGGCAAGAAAATAAAAAATACTCCTGTAACAGGCTTCTATAAGCAATAACATACACCCCAGGAGAGCTAAGATAATAATGCTGAAGTAGCCAGAACTGCCTGATGATGCACAGCAAGGGAAATATGGCCCACTAATAGTAATGTGGGAATCACTCAAGATAGGCAATAATATATATATATATATATATATATATATATATATATACAGTATATATATGTTTTATCTACCAATAAGGGGCCCAGCAGCACCCACCCCCTGGGCAAAGGTCCTTCCAAAAATGCCAGAGCCAGACCCAAGCCCCCCAAAAACGGACAAAGACAAACGGAAAACACAAAACAGACAGCAGACACACACACAGCCACCCCACACACACAATGCAGGACAAATATGCTACTTCACAAAAGATTCGCCATCACTGCAGCTCAGCACCAGGGGGATGTGATCCGATCGCTGGCCGGCCGCAGAGTAAGCCAAAATGACGCTCAACGCGCACCAACACACGTGCCGGCTGCTCCCCTTGGCCAGCCAACCCGCCGACCAATCAGCGTGTGCAGGGCACCGCTGGGTCACGAGACCCTCCATGCTACGGGAGCCCTGTGCACTACAGGCCTCCAGCAATGGTAACCCTGACTCCATTACACAAGAGATTAATAAAAATCATTAAAGCCACATGGAAATACAGCATTTAGTTTTTAACTATTGTCTTCAAAGCATGACCTATAAAAGCACATACACACTCAATACACAGTCATTGCTTATCTGAGTGCTGTGAGAGCTGCTGCAAATAGAATTGTAAGACTGAGGTGTGTAAGGCACTGAGAATGCTCAAAAACACGGCGAAATTGTGAAAAACCCACAGAGATGTGCCTGGGATTTGTGAGATTTCACTAAATCCAGCGGTTCTGTGTACTACTGGAAAACCAAATGTTAGGGGTAGTATCTGGAGATTAGGTCTGATATATAGAAGGGTGCAATGTTGTTACGGGCATTGTAAATGATTGTCAGGATTTTTTTTTGTTAACTTTTGTATTCTCTTAAAGTTAACACAATTACAAAAAATACAACTTTTCATGAGAATAATTATTTTTGTACCGTATTATCAATAAGTCTATATAAGTCAAGGAGGAAGAAAAAAAAAGAAAAAAAATAGAAGAGCAATAAATAGTGATGATTGTGTCTACTAACCCTTGTAAAACAGGTAAAGAGAGGAATAAACAGATTAAAAGAAAGAGAAAAATAAAGGTAAAGGGAAGATGATAGGAACTAAAATAAAAACAGAGAGAGAAGAATAAAAAAAAATAAAAAAACAGTAATATTAGTGAATTGCCTTCTTTTCTTCTTTTCCTTAGTTTTTAAAGGAAAGAATATCTCTTTTCATTAAGTTATTGTGTCTCAGACCTCTCCAGGTATTGCCATATGAGCTAGAGGTTCAAGTTAAGTGATTTGTGGTCATTCCGATGCTGTCTGGAGAGATAAACCAAGGGTCCCAAATTTGTAGAAAGGTGATAACTGAATCTGCTAGAATATGTGTAAGTCTATCTTGAATCATGATATAATTTAATTTCTGTTTGACTAATTGTTAAGAGTGTTTGTTTTCCACTTTTTGGCTATATGGTTGTAGGCCGCTACTAGTAAAAACTGTAGTAGTTTGTTCTGTTGGATGGATATAACGTGTGGGGAAATTCCTAGTTAGCAAGTTTATATATTTGTCAGGATTTTGAACTTAATTCTAGCGGGTATGGATAGACAGTGGAGAGAAAAAGGGCCAAAAGGGGGCGGAGGAATTTAATGTGGATTGGAGCGGGGAGAGTGTAGTAAAGGCCAGTTAGGAGTGAGTTGCAGTAGTCTATGCGAGAAATGACCAGTGAATTAATTAGGATATTGTTTTTTCTTGAGTTGGAAAAAGACTAATTTTGGAGATGTCTCAGATGCCATCAGACTATTTTGGTAAGTGATTGGATGCAGGAAGAGAAAGAGACTGCTGAGTCCAGAGTATTCCCAAGTCTGTGGACTTGTAGTGTAAGTGCAATGGAGCAGTTGTTGACTGTAAAGGTGGTGTCTGGAGCTGGGGGGTGGTAGAGGGTGGGATTATAAAAATCTCAGTGTTTGACATTGATTTTTAAGTTTTTTGAATATATATATAAATATAATTGCATTTGGTTGATACAATTTTGAATGAAAGATATTTAAACTTGAAGGCTGAGATTTTAAGTAAAAATTATTTAAAAACCATATATTATATATCTCTGTCTCTTTGCTAATAAAGACACTTTGCTAATAAAGATCCAAGGAAGTGTTATTATACTCTACCACAATGCTAAAGAAAAGATGGGAAAAGCTCCACCCTAAAGATGAGAACCCAACAGCTATTTTCAATGTAAGTTTTCTCACAAAAGATCATTTTACTTTTTTTCTTAATTCACCAGAAACTGTTGTCTATTCTAATTTTTACACCTTTAAGTTATAAAAGCTGGACCATTACTCTCACCCTTTAAATGTAATTGTAATCTACAAGGGACACCAACATTTTCTACTGTTCATTTAAAAGAGCATATTTTAAATATTACATGGAATATTAATGAAAAACATACTTTTAAGTGACACATTTGAGATTTCAAATATGGTATAATTTAAACCTATAGGTAATAAAGATTGTTTTATCTGTTAACTGTTATTTATAAATTGCATTTTCCTACATCAAATATTGAAGGATTCAATTTTTGGTCAGCCTTTCTGATCCACCTTGAAACAGAGATTGAAATATTTTGTTATTGAGAGATCAATACCATAAATTACAGATTAGACTTGAAGCACTGGGTTCATTATCTTGAGTGCAGTCACACACACACAAAAAAGACTAGGCATGTTCAGATGAAGAAGACTGCACTCAGGACAATGGACCCAATGCCTCAGGGATTAATCAGTAATTAATGGAAATGATCACTTATAAAAGCACCAGTTAAATGTCATATTTCTAGCGACGCATTGAAGAACTTGAGTTGATTGTGTGCAAAATGTTTTTACCCAATTTTAAACTAAATAAGTAATTGCAGCCTTTCACAGTAGTTAAAAAATGATATTGTATAATTACATTATGTAAATTCTTCATAAGAGGATACTTTAAACATTGCTCTTCTGTGGTCCTTTTATAAAATGTATTTGGAATCCCTGTGCAAACTGCTTTTGGAACAAAGCCAGGCTCTTCTTCTAACTAACTCTAAATAGGCTGTGTCCAGGCCCTGCACCAGCTGAGTTATGAAGCTCTATGATAAACGTAAGAACTCCCCCTACTGGGCTGTACCTGATATAACTAAAATACAAGTAAAAAAACAAATGCTTTGCCCCAAAAGCTTTTTTATACTGTAGTTAGCAAAATTGTAACTTCATTGTCTCTTTAAATGTGAGCTTTTTAGGTGGAACGGGGAGCCTAGATGGGTCTAATGGATTGTGAAAATCTTTTTACAGGAAAGGAAGGAAGAATACATGGAAATAGAGTTCAATATGGGGGCATGAGGGGTCAAAAGAAGGGAAGAGGTCAAAGGGAAGTGATAAAAAGAGGGGGTGATGATAAATGAGGACAGAGAAAATATATGAGTAAGGGGCAGAATAGAGTGTGTAATGGATATTTAAAGTGCCACTGTAATGGTGCCGTTTTCATCAGTATAAAAAACTTTTCACTCTATTGTGACTTAAAAGGTTGATATTTTGTGAGATAATTTATTGGGCCACTTCAGTCCTAAATTTAGTTTCAAGCATTTTTTTTAATTTTTTTAAATAAATGATATTTACCCTCTTAGCATTAATGACAAACTGAGGTCTTTAATTTGCTGAAAACAGAGGGCTCGATTCAATTCCAAGCCCGCAACTCGATCATTGTAGGCCGCATGTCTGCGGGTGTGTTGCTGGTTCCCGTTCGTCTCAGATTACCATGCTATTCAATTGCTCAAGCCCGCAAGTTACTGGCCCAAAGCCAAAACCGTAAACCCTGCACTGGATCGTAGCAGTTCAGGGTGGGAACACAATCAATTTAGCAAGACTGTAACCTCACATTTTGAATCAAAAATAGGTTTGGGGGTCCGATATGCGATCAGACTCACAAACCCGCAAAATACAGAATTATGAAAATGAATGCCAATACAGTTCTAGTCCATATGGGTGGCCTGTTATGTATTAACTCATTGATACCCGAGATCGATTTAACCCCAAAATGAAACATAAAAATTAATTTTATTTCCTGACAATTTTGCGAGCTTGAGCCTGTTGTGCAATGAATTCTAACGTCTTTCATCGCTTTCAGCGTTTTTTACAGTGCAGTATTGATTTTTTTATTTGCATTTACAGTGCTACGAACAGGTGTTTAAACCCCTTGCGGGTCCTATCTGGTACTCGTAGGATTTTCTCCTTCTTTTGCCATTTACGGGTGTGAAAACATTTGCGAGCTTGGGGAATTGGAGCAATTGAATAGCGATTTGCGATTTTAGCCATCATAACATAATTTTCAAGACCGTTAATCGTAACCCGTGCGGAGCCTGCAAAGAGGCGCAAATTGAAATGCAAATTAACTTGTGACCTCACTTACGGCCTCTAGTAACTTGCAAAAACTCAACTGAATCGGGCTCAGAGTTTTTAAGCTCAAATATTTAAAAAAATGTTTGTCAATTTACTTTTTTATGAACATTTACTGCTTTATTGCCTAATAGCAAACTGAAAATTGTTGAAATTTATTTTGCACTTAAAGGGTTAATACAATGAATACAAAAAGCAATGGTGGCAGAGGTCAGGACAAGAAGAGAAGAAAACACTCCAGCCCTTGTATGACTTTAAGATATTTTTTCTAGACTGTAAACCACTTAGTTTTCATACAAACATTATTTTACAATATCTAAATGCAGGTTAAGAATTTGGGATTATAAACTCTTTTAAAGGAGCACTGTAGATTGGGAAGAACCTCAGATATTTCTGAAGTCTGTAACAAATTAACAACATTATCTGTGGAAACTGCGGGCTTAAAATAATTTTAGATAAAACCCTTACATTAGTAGACACCATTGTACCTGAAGAATGTTATATTTGTATCTTCCACATATCCTGCTGACCTGGAGACTGAGTGGGTGTGTTCTCCTAATTTTTATTATATATTCAAGAGTGAAAGTTGGATGGTGGAAGGGGCTTTGTTGATCCATTGGTGGATTCAGGTAGGATTTCAACACAAGGCACCTTCCTCTCCCTCCTATAGGCTCAGGATAGGCAGTTTCCAAGTATACTTACAGCTTAACCCGCTCTGTAACCACTCACTTGTGCCTTGAAAAAGAAGGAAGTCTATCATGGCTTTATGTATGGCTACTATAAAATCCATCCAATAACAGAGTTTGCTAAAATGAGTTTTTTTTTCTAAAAATACTTTTTTACCCAAGATTTATACTGTTAATTTATTCCACACTACAAAACCATTTGAGTTTTTTGCTAAATGACAAAACAGGGGTGGATCTACCAGTGCTGCCGTGCACCAGGGCCCTCCTCTGGGGGGGCAAGAGCTGTGTAATTTTAAAAAATGTTTGCATTTAAAAAAAAAATCTGGAGTGTAGGCCCCCCCCCTAGGTTCTCTCACCCCAGCCCATCCCACCAAGGCCCCACTGGGACCCCCCTGAGCCTCCTTGACCACACACACCTCCACCAGCCTGAAATTTGTGTGTGCCTGTATAAAAAAAGAGCATTTCTACTGAAGCACCAAAAGGTGGCAGTGTGGAGCATTTCAACACGATGGGGATGTGTATCAGGGAAGAAGGTAAGAGAGTAAAGGCTGCAAAGTGGCAGCAAAATACCGGGGGGATTGGTTCTGCGAGGGAGGGACAAAGTAGATAGGGATGGATGCTATGTGAGTTGGGTGCTGTGTGGGGATGGATCCTGAGAGGCGATGGCTGCTGACAAGAACTGGGTGCTAGTGGATGTTGCAGGAAAGTGGTGCTCAAGCACCCTGGAGCTGTGCGGCAGGCAGATGAGCTTTGCACAGGCAGGAGCACAGAGTGATTTGGTCACGGGGAGCCCAGTGCAAAACATTTTTTACTTCCCCACCGAGGGGGGCCCAAATTGTTTTTGCACAAGGGCCCTTCATTCTCTAGCCCCACTACTGTTACAAAAGACAGGCCTTGTCACCTACTTTTACTATATCTCCTCTTCCACAAAACTGAGTAGCACGTCTTTATTAGAGATATCTAGATTGTTCCCTTTGCAGCCACCTTTTCTTTGAATAGATAAATATAAATCTGTCATATGAGTGTTGCCGGATGCCACTCGAGGGGAGCACAGACCTACAGTCTGGGATTTGCTGTATCTTGGTCTGTCAGAGGCCTAATGTGCTGGGTAAAGCCTTTGCTGCTCGGCCTTTGATGCATGTAAAGTATGCTGCCCTGATAAGAGAAAGTTATCTATCTGCCCAATTAAAGCTGCAATGCCAATTACTGACCAGGGTCTCATCCGCACATTTATTTATTAGCACGGGGGCCAAGACGGGTTACTGCAGATGGAACAATGCTGTGTAATGTTTTGTTTGATTTATTACTTTTCATATCCAATTATGCTGCAATGGAAGCTGCCATTTTAATTTCCAAACTACTTCCCAAGTTGGGAGGAGACTTTGAACAAATAAGAAGCTGGACAATGGAAATGTATCACCTAAAATTACTTAAAAGCTTATGGCATTTAAAAGTGAAAAATGTAATTGTTATGTTTATTTATTTACTTTTTAAAATAATTTTAACATAATTGTTGTTATTTAAAAGATCTCTACTTTGTACCACTTCCGCAGGATGGTGATTCCCTGTTTTTCAAAGGTTTGTCTTCAGATGAGGGAAGCACCACTCTGTTTTGTGAGTTAGTTGTTGTCAAGTTTCATTGTTTTGACCCAGAAACAGCAGGGCTTTGTGCCCTTGTATACAGTGAAGGATTCTGGGTAAAACAGCTCTTTTTGGCTATAATAAAAAAAAAGCATTCAGTTCCTTCCCGAGGCTTTCCTTTGAAGCTTGCATTCATCCTCAGAGGTCTTTATTGATTAAAAAGTTCAGGAAAAGCATTTACCCTCTTCTGCTCCTCATCAATGGTTTTCCCACATTAATTCAGCGTCTCCTTGCACGGTCTACTTAATTACTCCCTGCCAAGATGATGCCGGCAGGTCAGGAGAAAATAATGAGATTAACCTGTTACGTGTGCCCCTCGGACTACTTTTACGCAGAATTAAAAAAATGTACATAACCAAAAATATTCTTTTTTAGGGATAAAAAAAGAATTACATTTTAAGTAGTGATGACATTTAGGTCACGATAAGACTGCATATCCTATGTTTTATTTTTAAATTATAATCTGCATTTTATATATTCTGTGCTATGATATGATTAAAACCTTCAAATACGTTTTAAAGGCATGTCTATGTCCAGAATTCATTGTCTTAAATGTAAAATATCAGTCACAGAACCTCGGGACCTCGATATGGATCCCAACAACCTCTTCACAAAACCACAAAATGGCTTACCAGGGTTCATCACCACTTCCAGAAGCTTGAAAAAGACTTTGGGCCATAAAAAGCTCCTGAGGATCCCAACAGGCCTCCTCAGGGTTCAAAAATCACTTCCAGAGTTTGAAAATTAGCATGGACTGCAAAATGACATGTGGATCCCAAACTCTTCAGTGCAAAACAACTTCCCAGGGTTACAAAAGACTTTAAAATGGCTCCTGTGGTTTAAAACACCCTCTTCACTGAACTTTAAATGGCTTCTGAGTGTTCAAATCACTTCCAGAATGTCAAAATGGCCACAGGACTCCAAATGGCTTCCCAATGTCGCAGCAACAATTCAAAATGACTGCAAATTCCCATCTTGTAATGCCTCTCCACTGTTAAAGGGAAATGTAAGTGAGCTGGATTATGAGTGCATAGAAGAGAATTAGTAGTGTATGAAAAAAAAAATTTGCATGCAAAAATACCAAAATAAGCAGTTAAACACTTATCTTGAAATTAGCTAAATATCCTTTAATTTCTGTCAGTTGAAACTTAGGGTTAACACCCTCCAAACCAAGGGTAAATTGGTATACAATTTGAAAAATTGTTTTGGCCAATCAGGAGGAAGTAAAGACTGAAACATTTGTATCACAATCTGGCAGTTGCTGTCTATTTTTTTCTCTCTCTGTCTGTCTCCTTATGGGCAATTTCAGCTGTAACCCCATCAACCATCATTTCCTTTAGAGGTCACAGACTGTACCCTGCACTTTATGTAAGCTTCCTAGTGGTGTGCACATCCACATATCAGTATCTAGCATAGAAATATGTAAGTACATTCAACTTTTCAATATCACTATAATAGTTGTGGATCTTACGAATGTTGGTGACGTTTGCGATGTTGGTCACGCACTTGCGACCCTCTCAAAGCTAGGGATGCAGTTGCGGGGCTGCAATGAGCACTGGAGGCGCTCATTGCAGGCCTTGCGATGAGCGTCACAGGCGCTCATCGCGAGGCTCATGGGATTTAGGCTGCAATGAGCTCCGAAGCCCAGTAGGACGGAAACCGAGGCACGCAGTTGCGGGGCTTCACAAAATTATGAATTTACCGTCCGAACCACGGAACTGCAAAGACCATCAATAAAGCCTCAAAATAACTTTCACACTCACACACAGCACAAGGGGAGAGCCAGGGAGCCTGTGAGTGAGGTTGCAAGTTAATTTGAGGCATATTTGGTGTTTTTTCACAATTGAAAATCGCCTTAGTGAGAAAAAAAATGGCGGCCAAATAAACTTAACGGGATGAAAACGAAGGCAGTAAAAATGCGTCCGAAGCAAGTAACACTTAACCCAAGTCAGTAACACTTAACCCAAGCCAGTAACACCCATTTGAAACCTAGGAAACTTCAACATACCTTTAATGACTCTTATATGACCCTCACAGGCCAAAAGACCATTTTTCCCCACACAACTTCTCAGCAAACTGTATTTTCACGGTAGCAAAGGATTCTGGGTAGTGACATGCAAATGAAGCTTAAAATGTACCACTTTTTCCTCAGAAACACTAGCATGGGTATTCATTTAGCATTGTCAGAAAGATCAGTTTTCTGGGTCCTCTTTCTTGGGCTCTGGTCACAAGTTGGAATCCCACTATTCCACAAAATAGTTTTTCTTAGAACATTTGCAATCTTGTGGCAATCAGTGACTTATTCATGCTATTATTGTCTTAGAAGAAAGTCTTTGGTTCCCTCTTGTGTTATTTTCTCACTCTGAATAACTATTAAACACTAGGGGCCTCATTCAAATGCGATTTGGCCAATTGAATAGGGCTCTTTATAAGCACAGAGCATATTTTTTACAGAAGTTTTTAGTTAGCGAATTTCTATCCAAAAGCAAGGTCTTCACTAACTAAAAAAATTGTAAAAATATATGCTGTGTGCTTAAATAGAGCCCTATTCACTAGGCCAAATTGCATTTGAATGAGGCCCTAGTTAATTAGAAGTTCCATACTTGCAAACTGGGCTTTTACTCTCCTCTAGTGGCCACCACAAGCACAATGCTAGAAGCTTATGAATTACAGGCAACAACCCATTCCTCCAAAAATAAGAAAAACTTGTAGGATGCATACAGATGCACAAATAAAAAAAAAACAACAAATTAGAACTTGTCACAGCATATTTTGGTAATTGTTAGTGCATATTGCAACTTCTGGATCACCACCTTGTCGTGGTGAAGGGGCTTCTGTACCAAGATGGGCAGGTCTTAGCAGAAAGGTCAGATAAATCGCGGTCAACTGGAGAAGTAACTAACAACCCACTCCAGTATATTTGCCATGAAAGCTATATGGATTAGCACAACCAGGCACAAGATGCGCCTGGTTTGCTGCGGTCCATAGGGTCAAGGAGAGTCAGACACGAATGAATGACTAAACAACAACTCAACAATTCAATAAGTACTTATGAAGGGTACCTTATGCATGTAAGTACTTATTATTAAGATTAATATACTTTAAGCAGTTATTTAAAGAATTAACCTTACAGAGAGGTCACTTTTTAATAGCTCATTTGCAATAATTACATGTATAAAATATGGTATTTTAACGTACACACTATTTTTTATCACAATCTCTGTCCCTCTGCACTTGTGTAATTAACGTGTACGGGACATTAGAGATGGAAAACCTCAAAAGTTATCCTGCTTTCTTAGGTAAATGAGTACTGACACCTAGTGGTCAGACTCATATATAACACTTACAAATGACCACTTTAGTACTGTATTTAAAGTACTTTCTATTGTATTTTTAAATAGAATATATTTTTTATATTTGTATACTACTAGATATTTTTTTTTGTATAGCATAGGAAGATACGTGAATATCCATATGGAGTTTATGTTTTAAAAGGAAGCTCTTTGTGAGTATATTTTTGAACATCTTTATAAACTATTATCTTGAAATACTACACTATGTTCGGATCTATGCGCTCTCTTTATTTTCTTTTTTGTTTTTTTGCAGCATTCTTACGTTTGTAGGGGAGTTCTTAAGGAGCGTTTCTTTTTCTTCACTGAGTATTGTTCAAGAGCCTCATCTTTGTTGCGTCTAAGGGAGGATTTTAGGACTAAATATGTAGGTGAAGTACTTTTTAAAGCTTTTACTGCCTGGGATTTTTGTGTTTTGTTATATGTCTGTATTATGCACCTGTTTTGAATTTTAACTATTTATCTATATATACTTGTTTTTGTTTAGAAGTACACTCTAGGAATATTGGGCAGTGACATAAACGTGTGTATATATATATATATATATATATATATATATATATATATATATAGAAAACGAATAATACATTAATAAGCCCATTTGCATGTCTAGAAGGGCTTATTAATGTATTATTCGTTTTCTGTACTTTGTACGGTGGAGAGCTTTTCTCACTTTTGTGCTCACCATACACTAAATGATTCTTGTGGAATACCCAATCCTACAAAATCTATTGCACAAACCAGAATCTACCTCATACTGATGATAGCCAAAAGCTTGAAACAGGCCTGTATATGAGTGATTCTTGGTTTGTGTAAAATCCAACCCGATGCTTTGCTTAAAAGCTGTTTAATACAGCGGGCATATGCTTTAAGGGAGCAATGTATAAAGTTGCTATTTTTGGATTAAAAGAGTGAGGTACATTGTATTCTCATTTGCATGTCCCCGCCTTTTAGACATGCAAATGTGCTTATTAATGTATTATTCGTTTTCTGTACTTTGTACGGTGGAGAGCTTTTCTCACTTTTGTGCTCACCATACACTAAATGATTTTTGTGGAATACCCAATCCTACAAAATCTATTGCACAAACCAGAATCTACCTCATACTGATGATAGCCAAAAGCTTGAAACAGGCCTGTATATGAGGGATTCTTGGTTTGTGTAAAATCCAACCCGATGCTTTGCTTAAAAGCTGTTTAATACAGCGGGCATATGCTTTAAGGGAGCAATGTATAAAGTTGCTATTTTTGGATTAAAAGAGTGAGGTACATTGTATTCTCATTTGCATGTCCCCGCCTTTTAGACATGCAAATGGGCTTATTAATGTATTATTCGTTTTCTGTACTTTGTACGGTGGAGAGCTTTTCTCACTTTTGTGCTCACCATACACTAAATGATTCTTGTGGAATATATATATATATATATATATATAGTAAATAAATAGTACATCTGTGTTCACATTTGTGTGTCTAAAACAAGTTAAAGAAACCTGCTTCATATATATATATATATATATATATATATATATATATATATATATATATATTATTTATAGTTGAATAATTAGAGTATTGCAGTAAATAGTGATACCATTTTTATTGGACAAACTTATTCATAATATAGCGACGAGCTTTCGAGAGATAATGCCTCTCTATCAAGTCAAAAATCAAAACTGATACAAATATGAACTAAAAACAGTAAACAGAAAGAGAGGAAAGGGAAAAAAATGGAAAAAACAAGAAGAACAAAATTAATTGGGCAGAGTTACGTGAGAAATAGTAAGCAAGTCTATAGATCAGGTTGTAAATAAGAACACAGCAAAGTAAAATAAAGATCAATACATTTCAGCATAGCATGTAGCTTACAAAAACAGTAATAGAAGGGGGGGAGGTATGTGGAATGTGTGAGCTAAAAGACATTAAGATAGTGGGCCAGAAAGCCGATATTATTGCCCATATCCTTGGTATTAAAAAATGGAATCATTTTTAATTCAAACGTTTTCCGCTGTTGGATAGTTCTGAAATTCCCTCTGAATACTTTTATTTTGAGGTTCTGGATGGAGTGATTCACCTGGATGAAATGGTGTCCAACTGGAGTACAATAGCTGTCTTTATGGTGCTTTTTGATGGAGCTTCAGTGGAGGTTCATTTGCATGTGTAGTTTCTGGCTAGTTTCCCCAATGTAGCACCCCCTTTCACATACAGTACATTGTATCATGTACACTACATTGGATGATGTACATGAATATGAGCATCCGATGTTGTAGATCTTGTTATGTGTGGCTGTGTCCTCTTTGCAGATGTGTTGGCATATTTTGCAGCGACTTTTATTGCAGGGTTTGATGCCATTTTCTCTGTTATGCTGTTCATTTGTCAATCTTCTGTTCACCAATGTTTGTCTTAAATTTGGTGGCTGCCTAAATGTCCTCTGTGAGTTGTGGTTGTAAATCCCTAAATATGTGGCGTATTCCTTCCAGAATCAGATGGTATGTGGTTACCAGAGGTGTACGTGAAGTTGTTCCTTTAGTTTTGTATTGCAACAGGTGTTCCCGGGGTGTTTTGATTGCAGAGGTTACTTTCTGGGTAATGACATGAGGTTTGTAGCTCTTCTGTCTGAAGGAGGCAGACAGTTTTTTTAACATATGTGGTGGTATCTGATGGCTTGACTATGAATTATCCCTTGTTTGGTATGGGAGGGGTAGAAGCTAGAGTTGTGGAGATACCCTTTTGAGAAAGCATCTAAGTAAGGGAAATGGAATCTCCAACTAACAAATAACTGAAAATAAATTAATGCTGTATAGATTTATTTTCTTTTTAAAAATATTATGCCATTATAAAGTTTAACTATTCAAAAGTCAATGTAGAATCAAAATGGTCTGATAAACAGGTAATACAGGGTCAGTAACTGCAATAAGTATTTGGAACTGAAGCAGATAGCTGCTATTAGTAGACGCCTTTTTTTATCTACCCTGCTCCCCCTTTTTCTTTACCAAAATCCCTACTTACTTAACCCCCCAAATCATTCCCCCATACCCATACCCCTATCGGGAAACTGAACCAGACCAAGCTGCACATTGTTAAATACAATGAGACTGTGGAACCACGCTCAAGAGGCTATATGACGATCAAACATGGTCAGTCAACTCCCCCGTTTTATCAAGCTACTTTCTATCAACAAAACGTTTGTACACACTGACAGAACTTTATACAGAGGCACACCCCTATCGCTGAAATAAAAGCACTGATCCAGGTGAATGAAATCTGCACAAGAATCTGAAACATTGCTCCCGAGAAATCGCTACTACCAAGCAAACCTGGGGGGGGGGGGCAATCTTTATATTGACTGATTTAAAATAGATAATTATCTACAGAGGTTCTTTGCTAAAGATCCCTTGTGTACATACAGTCTCACGGCTTAGATAATAATTTCCAAGTCACCATCACCACCTACTGGCCAACTAGAGGAACTCTACCTTCAAAACCAGGGAATTCATCTAAGCACATGCCAGTGTCTGCAAAACCTAAGACACATAATCCCTCCTCTTTTTTCAATTTTCAAACAAATAGACTGTGTAAATAGCTAAACAACACCTTTTTGATATCTAAAGAAACTCCTGACCTCTTTAAAGCGCTACTGCTACAATCATGGACTCTCAAGGACTGTCTTTAACATATTAAAAGCCTACATAGCTACAGTAGATAGCTATCCTAAGCTAAAGCAACCAAAAAAGCTATATCTTACTTCAGTGCTAATCAAGCTGTATAAATAATCCTCCTTATTACAAAATCTTATGTATTTAGAGTACAACAGGTAAAATGTAACTAACACCTTACCCAATGGCTTCTGGTCACACCCACATGCAAAAATGATACAAAAGGTCACCTCTTCCCTAATAGAGATTTCATAATACACCACTAACAACTTCATGCCTCCCTTCCTATAAGGGACTTATCTGCATCACTTATAAGAGCAATAATATAATCATAATAAAGATGGGCAAGTCCAAAAGGAGCCTTCTGGCAAAGAGCATCCCAGAGCACTTTAAAACACAATCATTATATTAAACCCCATCAGTTGGGTCTACCGCAGGCTCTTCAGAGGGTTCGTATAACGAAGTAGACCACAGGAACTCTTGACAGAATATTGAACTATCAGACTATCATTGCCAAATTTGAAAATCTATTACAATCCCACCTATCCAAAGGGGTAAAAGAAATCAAACAAGATATTCAAGATCTTGGACAACGCAAGCAAACACTTGAAACCATCACAGACCAAATCTTGGAAGCCCATTCCAAAGATAAGTTAGAAATCATACAAAATACCTCCCGCGTCTCTGCTCTCGAAAACAAATTGACGGACTTAGAGAACAGGTCCAGACATCATAAAGTCCGATTCCGCTGTATATCGAAATCTATTACGGACCTCCTACCGTACCTGAATGCAGTAGTGAACATTATTCTTTCTACACAGCAACTCATGAGAAATCGAAAGGGTGCATAGAGCCTTAGGAGGACTGGCTAACTCAGATCAACCAAAAGATGTAATAATTCACTTCCTGTGCCAAATGATCCGAGATCTACTCCTAACAGCGGCCAGGAAATTTCCATCTATTATAGGCCCTGAGGTTCCCTCAGTACAAGTGTTTGCAGATCCGGCTTCAATCACTCTGATGAGTCGTAAGCAACTTAAACCTATTCCGTCATTTCTATAAAAAAAAAAATATAAAGTATAAATGGGGATTCCCATTCAGCCTCTTCTTCCAATATGGATCAAACTCTTACATAGCTATTCTCTTTCTCTCTTTGAGCAGGTTTAACCACAAGGCTCTATATCCAAAAACTCATCTAATTGCAGTGGACAATACTAAAACTACTAGTTAAGCAGAATAAGAAAACTGGAAAATAGTGATGCTTCAAAACCCATTTTTATATGTTCATGAACCTGTTGTTAAACACTTCACTGCCTCTATATCCTCAGTGCTGCAACTCCGAGCCTTCTATAAATCGAACTCATTCCTTCCTCCACGACAACGCCATCGCCTCAAGGCAAGCATAGCACTAGTCTAAACGATACCATGACAGACACATTTCACATTCATTATTCATAATGTAAGGGGATTAACTGACCCTTTAAAAGGAGTAAAGCCTTTATCTCATATAAATCTCTTCACCCCTTCACATTGTTCCTGCAAATAACTCACTTTGTCCACAATAAGATCCCAAAATATATGTATAAAGCATGCCCTACATTTTTTGCCACTAGCCAACCCACCACAAAAGCAGGGGTGTCCATTTTACTTCATAGGGACTTTGTAGAGCATAAGAGAAAAGACCCAGGAGGGAACTTAATTATACTTATGGGAACTCCCTTAGGAACCAAAATCTCCCTGGTCTTCTCCTACTCACCCACAACTATGCCCCATAAGACATGTATTAAACTGCTCAAATATCAGACGGACATGCTTTTTTACCCGAAAGAGGGCCCATTTCATTGTTAAATGAGGACATCAAGATTCTCGCGAAGCTTATGGCTGACAGAATAGCACAATTCCTCCCTAGACTCATCCATAAAGACAAGTTGGATTCATCCCCTATAGACAAGCAGGTAACAACATTAGACAGGTTTTAAATATTATGTACTGGGCACATCAAAATCACACTCCGACATGCCTACTAGCTCTTGACATAGGAAAAGCCTTTAACTCAGTTGAATGGTCATACCTTAGGGCAGTCTTGACATTTAATGGTCATTTTATGAACCTGAATGACTCATACTACTGATCCGCTAAGACTTCTTTAAAACTACCCAGGAACTCAAGAACATATATTGACATGTAATGATTTCTAATACTTGCCCTAGCAATTGAGCCTCTAGCACAATCTATAAGGTCCAACATCCATGGAATCAAAGTGGGTTATCACCACTTTAAATGCTGACACCGACATAGAGAAAACAAAAGCCTTGAACATTTTACTACCCCCTCCCAACAGAATTCGCCAGAATTACAAACTTAACTGGCCAAACTCACACATCAAATATTTAGGGGTTAATATCACTCGCAGGTTATCGGATCTCCACAGGACCAACTATCTGACACTATATAAAGAGATGGGACAAGACTTCCAAAATTGGTCAAAAGGTCAAATTTCATGGCTTGGCCGTATCAATTCTGTTAAAATGAGTATTCTCCCTCGCCTCTTGTATTTGTTCTGTACCAATAGCAATCAAATACAAGGACCCGAAGAGATTTCAACATCAACGTTTTACAGAATCGCCAGATCAATAATGTATTAGCACAAATACAAAGGTGGCCTCTCATGCCCAAACTTTAAATTATATTTCAAAGCAGTGCAACTGTCAGTTATACCCTAGCCCACTCCACAGTGAGATACTGTTATTTGGCCCGGAAAACCTTTATTCCTCTTGGGGAAATTGACTGGCCCCTACATTAAACTTTCCCTTACTCACTGGACTTAGGTGAATCATAGATTTAATTTAACACCTGAGCTTTCTACCCTCACACCCATTATCCCCACCCACAATTTCCATTAAACCTTCTGACAGATTCCCTGACCTGGTGGAGATCCTGGTGAGATTTGGAACATTGTACAGAGACAATGCAGTAAATACTTACAACCATTTGAGGAATAACGATATCCTCCTGCGAGAACATTTCAATTACTGTAGAATAAAATATTTAGGTGCCACTACCGAGCATACCATAGAAAGCCCAGGGTCTAATTGGTTCACCAATTAGAAGCCCCATTCATAAAAAATATTTTAAGCCTCTTACATGACACTTTTGATGTGGACTCTTCAGGCAAGAAATTTAAATACATGGGCCAATGGGAGGGAGACCTGCGTCATATCTGGGATCAAGAGACCTCTCAAGAATCCTGGTCAAACCTCAAATGGGGCTCCCTTAACTGCAGCATGCTAGAGACTTCTATTAAAGTTCTACATCGAATTTACATTACATCTGACAAACTTTATAAATGGAAACTTTCAACAGATCCCAATTGCTTCCGGGCTTGCCAGGATGTAGTCTCCTTCTTCCACACCTGGAACTATGGGGCAAGGTCCTCGCCTTAGCCTCAAACTTATTTGACTCCGAGCTATGTGCAAACATTGAAGTATTTCTTCTCGATCAACCATCTTTGTCCCTGTCAACTTCCTAAAACAAGCTCCTACAATTTCCAATGCTAGCCACGAGGAGCCACTTCGCCAACAGTGAAAATCTGCAACCCTTATTTTGCAGGCAGTCAGGAGTAATTTCCCCACAGCATTTCTTTAACTTGAGCCTTAGACCCTTTGCTTCATCCTATACGTCCTGGAGGAGAGCTGAGAAAGGCTTGGTGGTCCGGCGCTGGCCTCTGAGGTAGTGGATGGAGGTGAGTAACAAACACATCCAACCAATACCATACTGGAGTTGTGAAACAAGAGGTTATTCTGCTCAATATCCCCCCGCCCCCCCCCCCCCACCCCACCTATCCCTTTAAATTTCTCCCTAATGTTTAGTTGACTTGAATATTAAAAATAAAATATTTTGGAATGACTTACAAGGCATAGGCCCCTATTCAATTAAGCAATTGTTGGTTACTGGAGCCCGTTAAGTGACTCGTAAACTAATTTGCTTTTCAGTCTTTTAGCGAGCTGCAAACGATCTGCGGGTTACAGGCTGAAAATCGCTGCGGTTGCCAAAATTGTAACTTCCAACCCATCTAAGCATTTGATCTTTCAAGCCTGTAAGTGTTACAATCGCAAATCGCTATTGAATTGCTACAATTCCTGAAAGGCCGCAATTGTTTTCACACCGGTAAATGGCAAATGTAGAAGAAAATAATATGGGTACCAGATAGGACTCGCAAGGGGGTTAATCACCTGATCGTGGGACTGTAAATGCAAATAAAAAAAATCAATATTGAACTTAAATAGACGGGGAAAGCGATGAAAGACATTAGAGTTAATTGTACAACAGTCTCAAGTTTGCAAATCTGCAATCAAAAATTATTGTTTTTCCTGTATTATTTTGGTGTCATATCAATCTTGGTAATCAAGGAGTTAATACATATCAGGCCACCCACATGGACTAAAACAGTATCGCCATTCATTTTTATTATTTTGTACATTGCCGGATTGCGAGTCTGATCGCATGTTGGACCTCTAAATACTAATTGATTGACGTTTATCCTCCATGTTTTACTAATGTCATAATGACGGTCTCATTTGCTATTGGCTGTTTCTATATTGGTAGTTACGGCCTTGCTTAATTGATCACTCTCTGAAATGCTACATACTATTGCATGGTTTTCGGCTTTTGGCCCTTAAATTACGGGCTTGTTCAATTGAATCGCTCTGTTACTGTAGCAAATTTCAAGCCTGCAAACTTACGGCCTGTACAACGTAATCTGCGGGCTTGCAATTGGAATAGGCCCATAGTCACTAAATTAATGAGGCAATAGACCCTGGTTTACAGTTTGACCCCAATATAAACTCAGATAATGTATTGCTCTGAAATATATGTAGTGTTTATAACCTTGTATAAGCTCTCTGGGCCTCATTCAAATGCGATTTGGCCAATTGAATAGGGCTCTATATAAGCACAGAGCCTATTTTTTTACAGAAGTTTTTAGTTAGTGAAAACCTTGCTTTTGGATAGATGATTACTAACTAAAAACTTCTTTAAAAAAAATATGTTATGTGCTTATTTAGAGCCCTATTCAATTGTCCAAATTGCAATTGAATGAGGCCCATAGTCTTTAAAACAATATTCTAATTTGAAAAGCTCAAAATGTTTAAAGGACCACAGTAGTTCAAGACAAAATTGCACATTGTTGTGAAGTATATAACAAACTAACAAAATGAATAGCCATGTAAGTCATAAAACCATTTGAGAGAAAATTAGATTGTTTGAAGATTCTAATTATGTATAGAATATTCCATCTTGTTTTTTGTTTCATTACTTCCTGATACCTGGAGCATGAGGGATATGTTTTATTATCTATCAGTGGAGGGGTGAGTCTTGGAGAGGTAAGGAATTGTCCAATAATAAGTCATTTCATTTGCTAATTGTCGTTCCCCCCCCCACACATTCTCAGAAGAAGGCAGTAAATGCAAGTACCCTTCACAAAAGAAGCATGGATGCCTCCAGGGGCCAACAGAGGCATCAAAACTTATTTTCATAAAACCTTTGACATTTTCCCTGCCTAAACAAAAAAAAGTCAGAGGTGCTCATCTGGGAACGAACAACACCTAAGGAGGTTTGTTCTATAGTTCTGACCAACTACTCAGAGAGCAGCCTATTTTAGCTCACTTGTGCCTTTCACATGGAGAAATATCCCGTAGTATATCATTCTGGTCGCACTCACTAGAGCCATCCAGCCCCAAAATACCAGGCAATTCTACCCTGAACAGGAGAAACCGCAAACCCCAGACGTACGTTAAGGTCTTGATTTCTCATATGGCTCTCTAAGCATCATGCTCTTCCGCTATTTATCTGCAAGTAGGTCATTGAGGTTGAATAGTACATCAAGAGTAACCAGGGGTCTGTCTGGTTTTAGGGGCTGCCATTATTGAGAGCTGATAGCAGGGCCCTGGCTGGTGCCTCAGTTTTTATATGTCTATATGCCAAGATGCATTTTTTGCCTCATTGTTACAGATTCCTTCTGGTCTCGCACTGAATTCTTTTCCTGCCCCTGGGGAAGGCTGATAAGATCTGAATCATTTTGAAGTCCTGCCAAGAGCTGTTTGGAGAATCTACCCATAGAAAAGAGAGAATTCCTCTGTAATTGTATGCACTGCTCTGGCTCAATAGCTCACAGGATTTTGCTAAAAAGGACCTATAAACTTGATATACGTTTGTGTTCTGTGCTCACTCCTCTGCATTCAAAGGGAAATGAATGACACCATTGTAAGCAATTTGCTTGCACGCTGCTGCCCCAAGGGGGTGCATTAGATGGAGCCCGGGAGGCGATTCATTTGTAGCACTGTCTTATATCCTGACAGGTACATGTATTGGCAGCGCCATCCGTTACAATGACATTAAAGGTGTACTGTATAAAAGGTTTTTCTTTAAAGGCATACTACCCGTGTAGGAGTTGATGAAATCCCAGCTGAACTGTTCAAAATGCTAAAAGATAATGCTGTGAAAGTTTTGCTTGCCTTATGCCAGTAAATTGGAAAAAGTCAGTCTACATATCAATCCCAAAAAGGGCAGTGCCTTGAGTGCTCCAGTTATCAAACAGTTGCACTAATTTTACATGCCTGCAAGTTAATGCTTAAGATCCTGAAAGCTACGCACCAACAATATATGGACCGGAACTACCAGATGTGCAAGCCGAGAGGCACAAGAGATCAAATTGCCAGTGTCCTCTGGATAATAGAGAAAGCAAGAGATTTCCAGAAAAGCAATTACTTCTGCTTCATAGACTATTCTAAAGCCTTTGACTGTGTGGATCACAACAAAATGTGGCAAGTTCTTAAAGAGATGGGGCACCAGATCATCTCATCTGCCTCCCGAGGAATCTGTATGTGGACCAAGAAGACACGGTCAGAACTAAACATGGGACAACAGAATGGTTCAAGATTGGGAAAAGAGTGCTGCAAGGTTGTATATTGTCACCTTATTTAATCAATTTATACAGAGAATACATCATGCATAAGACCGGACTGGATGAATACAAAGCTGGATCAATAATGATATTGATATCAATATTGCTGGAAGAAATATCAACAACCTCAGATACGCCGATAATACTACTCAGATGGCTGAAAGTGAGAAGGAACTAAAGGACCTATTGATGAGGGTGAAAGAAGAGAATGCAAAAGATGGCCTGCTGCTCAATGTTAAAAAGACAAAGATCATGGCAAACAGCAGTCTCATTTCCTGGCAAATAGTTCAGGAAGAAGTGGAGGCAATGTCAGATTTTATTTTCCTTGACTTCAAGGTCTCTTCAGATGGTGACTGCAGTCATGAAATTAAAAGATGTTTGCTTCTGGCAAGTCTGGATAAGCTATTAAAAAGTAAAGATATTACAACAATTATCAACGTAGTTCTACATAGTTTGAACTATGGTATTCCCCGTAGTAAAATACTAATGTGAGAGCTCGACCACAAAGAAGTCTGAGAACCGTAGAACTGATGCCTTTGCATTGTGGTTTTGGAGAAAACTGCTTATAGTCCCTTGGACTGCAATCAACACTACAGGAAATCAAGCCAAACCTTGGCCATACCATGAGAAGACAGGAATCCCTAGAGAAGACTCTAATGCTGGGCAAGAATGGAGGCACACATAGAAGGGGAAGGAAGAGGTGGAGATGGATAGGTGAGGTCATTGAAGCAATGAACATGAGCTTGATGAAGCTCAGAGGGGCAGTGGCTAACAGATTTGCCTGGTGTGCTGAGTTCCATAGGGTTACGGAGACTCGGACACAACTGAATGAATTAACAACAACAACCCATGTAGGCTGTATGCCAAAGAGTGAGATAAAACATACTTATTTTCTTTTTAATTCCATGTGACTCCATTTTCATCTCTGATCAAGCAATACATTCTTCCTTTGCTGCTGAGTCACTCCAAATTATGGGGGCAGTGGGGGAGGGGGGGGAGGGGTTGTTAGTGCACACTTTTCCTCCAGGCTCTGTGATTGAGCCCAGATACAGCACGTGCCCAGCGATACACATGCCCATGGAATTTATATGGAAAACTCCTAGAGTGACGTGGAAGAAAACTTTATAAAAATAAGTAACTTTAAGTTTATTTTTTTTAATAATATGTTTAATTCTCATTGTAAGAAAAAAACTTTCATGCAGTTGATCTTTAATATATATTTTTTTGTTTGGAAAGAACAAGAAAAAAAGGGTGATATCATGTTGATTTCTTCATGTTTAAAAATTCAAGATTGTATATTGATGGACAACTGTAGGCAATGTTTTTCTCAATTAACTTTTGAGTAACTAAACTTGATAATGGGCAAACAAATCAGCCAGTGTATTTTTAACTTGTATATGCAATTATTGTACACTGTGGGCATCATTCAAATGTGATTTGGCCAATCGAATAGGGCTGTATATAAGCACATAGCATTTTTTTTTTTACAAAAGTTTTTAGTTAGTGAACATCTTTCCAAAAGCAAGGTCTTCACTAACTAAAAACTTCTGTAAAGAAAATATGCTATGTGCTTATATAGAGCCCTATTCAATTGTCCAAATCGCAATTGAATGAGTCCGTGTGTGGTTAAATATTTTTTTAATCCCCTTATTTAGGGCCTCATTCTATTATCAGCCATAGGAGATGCATTGGCGGAAGGGAAGGCTGCAACCTACTCCCCTATTCTATTCCCTTGCGGCCGAGGGATCCGGCGGGCTTGCGGCCGGCGCCCTGTTATCCCTTGGGCCTGGACTGGGAATAAGTTATCCTGTTTATGGTTAAAGTTATGTATTTCTTAGTGCTTATGGTTAAAATATGATTACATTGTTATACTGAATGTATCTTGGTTTATGCTCTACATAACATATTAGCTATTCTGCAGGCTATTGCATCAGCCAACACCCAAGACTGTAGTATAATAGATAATCCTTTTACAGGGTTTCCAAGTAAGCAGGGGCAGCCTATTATGTACAGTGTTGTTATCTGGTGAAGATTTCCCCGGCCTCACAGGGGCCTTGAGCAGATAAGCAGATAGTCTGAGTGGTTAGAACAATTGTATAAAGTTAATATATATTCAGCAGGATAAGGTCATCAGAGGTACAGGGGTTCCCAGTAAGCAGGGGGCAGCCTATTATGTTATAATGTTGTTACCTTGGATAACTCACTCAGCCCACCTAAATTTAATCAACAGGATGAGATCTGACCTCATCAGAGGTAAAGGGTTTTCCAAGTAAGCAGGGGGCAGTCTATTATTTAGGGATGTGGCTAACTGATTGGCCAACCTGTGTGCCAGAAAATTGTATAAAATGTGCCAATTAATAAAGGTATGTGAGTGATATCTGTACTTACATAGACAATGTGTAAGTTTCTCTCTGTGCTTTAATCTTAATTCTAAGGGATTGTATGGTGTTCCTGATATCCTGAGGCCATCTTCTGTACCAGATGTAGTTAGAAATACATGGACCTGCTGGGGTAGGCTTGAAATATGTTCTTATCAAGCTCCATTGAAGAAGCAGGTTGTAACATTGTTACTCTTTAAATTGTCTGTTTTTGGCCAGCTCTGCCTGGAGGCTGAACCATCATGAAGCAGACTGGGCTATTAAGTCACTGACCCCTCCCTGTGATGTAATGTGTCCTTCTCCCACTGGAATTTTAATTTTATATATTTTAATAAATTAAGAAAAAGCTATTGTCATTGTCCTCGCACAGGGGTGGGCAAGTTCAGTCCTGGAGGGCCACACACAGGCCTGGATTTGAGGATATCCCGTTTCAATAAATTGTAATGAAATAAGCTTAATTTTATTTGAGAAACTTCCTCTACACTCCCACCCTCTTTAGATTGGAACACCATCACCTATTTGTTATCTTTGTGTTAGTGTCTAATCACTGCTAAATTAATCCCATGAGGTGCTTACATGCCCAAAGTAATTGTAACAATTGGATATAACCCAGGAAAAAAAATTAAATTTGTTGTGTAGCTGAAATTCTCTGAGCATATGCAAACCCCCAATGTGTTATTAGCATTGAGATAATTTAAAGATGAGAAGTTAAGCTAGAATGGAGGATCAGCAAGGCTGACTGACATACAAAAAACACAGACTTCAGAGTAAGTTAACTGCAAGAACATACGTTTTTTAAATAATATTTAACTCATAAATTACTTATATATATATAAACTATACCATAGTTAGAATTGTTACTGTTTCATTTAATAGTTCAATTGTAAATGAAATGACCAGTGTCATTCCCAAGAGCTAGATGTTTTAATTATCATTGGGAATTAATAAAATGTGCATTCAATTATTATTATTAGTAAGGGAGGAGCTCCATTCGATTTTTCAAACTTTTAGAACATCTGGTTATTTTTCGAGGGGCCCTGCCGGAGACGACTTTGAGGAGGACGGGGCATCGCTGGATGGCCATTTTGGACAGGTAAGTGGCCTTTTAGGTCTATATAATATTATATGTTGTATTTATTTATGTATAAATTTTTTCTCTTTCTTTTTATTGTAGGTGTGCCGGACCAGTGGACATTTTTGGATTGGACCCTTTCTGGGACGTAGCACAGAAGACCAGCATCACTGGAGGGACATTTAGGCAAGGTAAATGGTATAATTTACTATTTATTTATTGCTGGTTGTTGTTTTTTTTATATTTTTTTGTAATAGTGATTTATTTATTTTAGGTTGTGTTTTTTTTATATTCTGTATTGTTCCTTTTTTATTATCAGTAATTTTCCTTTTTTTATATCATGTATTGTTCTTTTTTTATTTTATGTAATCTAAGTTTTTTATTTTCTCTGCTTAGTATGAAACTAGGGAGTTTATTATGGGGTAGTGGGTATTATGGGCTGGGGAGTTTATTATGGGGTAGGGGTTAATAGGGTTAGGTAGAGGGGGCAATTAGTTAGAGGGGGTAATTTAGATTTATTGGTTTATTAGGGGGAATAGTGTAGTGTAGTGTTTGTACTTAGTGGCATGAGGGTCCTGGAGACCCTTGCAGCAGGGGGTTGATGTGGGGACCCTGCAGCAGGGTTGCCAGCTGTATTTATCAAAGTCCTACGGGCTTCAAAGCCCATAGGGCTTGGAGGATGGAAACATTGATGTCATGATGACAATGTCTGTTTCCATTGGCTGTTGCTATAGTGGGAGTTACGGGCTTCATGTCCAGGCCCGTAAATGCTACTTCAGACGGCATGATGTACGATTCTCAGGAAGGGGGACTAACTTGCATGCCCGGACAATTGAATAGCTAAGTACAAGTACGGCTACTCAAAGCAAATCGGGTATTTACTTATTGAATGAGGACGATAGTGACTCAACAGCAAGAGAGGAAATTAGTGCTTGATCAGAGTTTTCATTTTTGGCCAACTGCATACACTGACAATATATCTTTAAAAAAACTTGGTCCTTTCCCTCTTCTGCTGCACCAGTGTTGCGCACCCCCGCCACCAATGCGAGCGCGCTGCCGCAAGCACACGAACTGCAGCGCCACCTACCACCCGCAATGCGGTACTACACTTAGTTTAAAATAGATTGCTCTAGGAGAGTAATCTATTTTAAAATAGATTGATGTAGGGGTTAGAGGTTAGGGTTAGGAAAGGGGTTAGAGATTAGGGTTAGGCATAAGGGTTAGGCATAGGGTTAGGGGATAGGGTTAGGCATAGGGTTAAGGTTAGGCATAGGGTTAAGGGTTAGGGTTAGGCCTAGGGTTAAGGTTAGGCCTAGGGTTAGGGGTCAGGGTTAGGCATAGGGTTAAGGATTAGGGTTAGGCATAGGGTTAGGCATAGGGTTAGGGTTAGGGGTTAGGATTAGGCATAGTGTTGGGATTAGCCTACAGTTAGCATCCTCTTTTATTTTTTATTTTTGCATTTGCACATTGCAGTACACCAGAACTGCTGGTGCTGTGGCACAGCGTTCAGGCACAGTGTTCAGGTGCGCTCCCTGCGTTGCAGGAGATGCAGCGCAGCCAAAGAGGGATAGATCCAAAAACTTTCATACGGTGGTCCGTTAAACCTCAACTTCCGAGCTTCCAGCCAAGCTGCTTGTCTCCACCTACAATAATGTCATTAAGGAGGTGGGAGAGGCTATGGCTGTAAGGTAGGCATACAGAGCATTCAGAACAATCAGATACATTGTCATCTTGTATACAAACAGTTTCTTCATTGCTGCCTCCCAGCCAAAGCGTTTAAGTAAACTACCTTATCATAGCAAGTTTAAAGAATAAAGAACATCCCCACTCTTGGGTAGACACAAATGGAATCACATGGAAGAAAACTATAACAAATTTAAAAAGCCTATGTCTATTCATACTGTTCTGAAGATCTTTACAACTGCTTTCCAACCTGAGCCGCCCTTCCCTTAATGGCCTTAAAGGCATATGGAAGGTTCCCTGTTTTTAATATTGAAATAAACTGTTTATTTGCATATCTAAACATAATTTTATTAACAAGGGCTTAAAATATCTGATTTACTGAATTATTCCAGATAGTCCCAACACATGTCCACCCCCAACAACTCATGCACACAGTGATTCTATTGGTACTAGATGTACTAGCCATGTTTTTTAACAAATGCTGCTGAGAGACTATCTGTGATTGGTTAGTGCATATAGTACTACAGAGACACATATTGTTAAACTATTTGAAAAACTATATTTTAAAATATAGTATATATATATATATGGTATTTAAAAAGCTGCATATTTTAGAATGTAAAAATAATAATATGGATTTAATATACAATATTTTCTGCTGATCAAATTACTGAGGTGGGAGGAGACTTTAAATGCACAGGAATTTTCTTGCAGAGCATCTACAACTGCCATTGGAAAGCACATTAGTTTACAAGGACACACCCTCCTAAAAAGTAGAGGACAGAAGAGAAAATGGATCTCTACAGTAAAGAAAACTTTTTTCTTTTGCTTTAAATATTTAGTTATCAGTTTGCGAGTTTTCAATCCTGTAAGGTGGTTTGGAAAGAAGCACCACGTATGTAAGATTTTAAGCTCAAAGACGGGGCCCTTCATTTTTGCCATGTGTTAATATTGTGTGTTTTTTTCAGTCCTTGTATAGCACTAAGCTATATGTTGGCACGTTACAATAAAGGATGATGATGATGGTAATAATAATAGTACCATATTGGTCCGAATATAAGTGAACGTAAAAAAAATCACTGCCGATTTGCGAGCGGCTTTTATTTGCGAACGTAAAATTACTGCCGATTTGCGCGATTGCGAGTTAAGGGTGCCGATTTGCGTGCTTGAGACTGCAGTATTGCAGCAATTGAATAGTGTTTTCCGGTTTTAGTGATTCTAACATCCTGTAAGGTCTGTAACTTGCAAAAAAAGCTACAGTGCTAATTAGAAAGCCTGTTTCTTGCAATGGCTGATCACTTGGAGAGAGTCTTTTTCTCTCCAATTTTAAGGGTGCGGCTTATATTTGAGTACTATGTTTTTTCTATTTTTTCCCCTTGAATTTTACAGGTGCGGCTTATATTCAGACCAATACGGTAATAATAATATATAGATAGAGGTCTGTGTCTCTGTTCTCAACGAGATGAGACTTCTCAAGTTCTTATGCGATTCTTTAAACCCCATGCTCTAAATGAGGTAAAAAATATCCATCCATTATCAATAACACAGAATAACACAGGAATATGGAAAGTGTTGGAATACCAGGAGCTGTATGCTGTGGCTCACTGAAAAAGTAACTACTTCCCCATTTTAAATAACCACCCGCTAAACCAGCATAACCGGCACTATCCAGAGTTCGAGACTGCAAAAAAAAAATTACTAACTTTTTTTCTAATGATTTTTTTCTGGGCCTAAGTGGCCCAGTTTAGGTGCTAATAGCTTTTTATATGAATTTTGAGGTTTTTTTTGCGGTTTAAGGGTTGTTTAGACCCTTACATTCGGGGGCTCCTGATTAACCGGAAACTACACATATCCGGCAATAGGGAGTCCCCATAGGTGCCGGATAACTGGGGTTTTACTGTATATATATATATATATATATATATATATATATATGTAACTACGGCCCACTCCAGTATCTCTGCAATGAATACCAAGAGGGTCAGCATGGTGTGTTGCAGTCCATGAGGTCACGGAGAGTCAGATACGACTGAGCGACGCACAAACAACACCTTAGTGAATATGATAGCTGATAAATTTATGAGGCGATGGCCAGATATCTGGAAACTGACATATTCCTCATTTTGGTCACTAGATGTCACTGCAGTACTTGGTTTTATTCCCGTAGTTACTAATCCTATGGTATATTCCATTTATGTTTCTACAGGAACCTCTCAAAAACACAGCTAAAAACCATGTTGATTAAAAATAATTTTGCCATAAGAATGTACGGAAATGGTACAGCTCAGAAAAAATGTCATATAACAACTGGCATTGTCAACTTTCTTGTGTCATATACCTTATGCTAGAAATTTAGACCCTTCAGGGGTGAGGTTGAGCAAAGAATTTAATGAGCAAGGCCATAGACCAGAAATTCTCAGCTCGCCCATCAGAGGCACGATTTTCAGTGGGCACATTGGTCATGAGGATAAAGGCAGGGTGGTATTCGAAAGCCTCTTTCTGCAGGGCAGATGTATAGAAAATAATTAATACATTTGTGTTAAAATTTAAATGTCTAAAATAAGTAAAACAAACACATTTCCTGCTCAGAGTTCTGAGAAATACAATTATTGAACTGCATTCTAGGAACCTGGGCAGAGACATGTAATACAATTTAAACATGTTTTTTTTTACGTGTATGCCTGCTGTATTACAGAGCTTTAAAGCATAGGATAGGTTAGAATGGGTTATTCAGGAGTTTAGAGACATACCCACAGACAGCACCATTTCAATCTTAAATGGATCTTATTGGTGTTGGGGTTGGTACCTAATTACTGCTATAGATTTGTGGGAAGGTTATTGACCACATCATCATTTAACATATGGTAGGCAAAATAGTGATAGAAGCCTCCACCATACAGTAATTTAGTACTTACATAGTACATTGGTGTTCAGATTTAAACATCTAAAATAAGTTAAAAATATATATTTTCTGCTGAGAATTCAGAGAAATACAGTTATTGCACTGCATTCTGGAAACCTGGACAGGGACATGCAAATTAGCCCACAAAGGTTTCAGCATAGCGGTTACCATTGGTCTCCCTATTAGCAATTTTGAATGTTGAGCCAAAATTAGTTATCAGTTTGGAGATTTGAGGAATCTTAGGATATACTCCTTCAACTTGAAGCTAATGTCGCCAAAAATGTGTTATGCCCATGGCTCACACAGTTACTAATATTGTTAGTTTGGTACATAGTTGTCAAACAAGCTTCTTTTTTCTTGAACTGCAGTGGTTCTTTATTACATGACTAAATGGCTGATGGAGCTGCATCTCGAAAAATAGCAGATTTGTCTGTTCCAAGCATGGCTGATGGAGCTTCCTCTCAGTGGCCCTCATTCAATTGCAGTTTGGCAAATTGAATAGTTCTCTAAAAAAGCACATAACATATTTTTTTAAATAAGTTTTTACTTGGTAAACATCTATCCAAAAGCAAGGTTTTCACTTACTAAAAACTTATTTAAAAAAATATGCTATGTGCTTATTTAGAGCCCTATTCAATTGGCCAAATTGCAATTGAATGAGGCCCCATATGAGGCAGAAGCGCTTGTTCCAGGCATGGCTGATGGAGCTTCCTCTCCATGTGAGGCAGAAGCGCTTGTTCCAGGCATGGCTGACGGAGCTTCCTCTCCATGTGAGGCAGAAGCGTTTGTTCCAGGCATGGCTGATGGAGCTTCCTCTCCATGTGAGGCAGAAGCGTTTGTTCCAGGCATGGCTGACGGAGCTTCCTCTCTATATGATGTAGAAGTGTTTTTTCCAGGCATGGCTGATGGAGCTTCCTCTCCATATGAGACAGAAGCGTTTGATCCAGGCATGGCTGATGGAGCTTCCTCTCCATGTGAGGCTGAAGCGTTTGTTCCAGGCATGGCTGATGGAGCTTCCTCTCTATATGATGTAGAAGTGTTTTTTCCAGGCATGGCTGATGGAGCTTCCTCTCCATATGAGACAGAAGTGTTTGTTCCAGGCATGGCTGATGGAGCTTCCTCTCCATATGAGACAGAAGCAATTGTTCCAGGCATGGCTGATTGAGCTTCCTCTCCATGTGAGGCAGAAGAGTTTGTTCCAGGCATGGCTGACGGAGCTTCCTCTCCATATGAGACAGAAGCGTTTGTTCCAGGAATGGCTGATGGAGCTTCCTCTCCATGTGAGGCAGAAGCGCTTGTTCCAGGCATGGCTGACGGAGCTTCCTCTCCATATGAGGCAGAAGCGTTTGTTCCAGGCATGGCTGATGGAGCTTCCTCTCCATGTGAGGCAGAAGCGTTTGTTCCAGGCATGGCTGACGGAGCTTCCTCTCCATATGAGACAGAAGCGTTTGATCCAGGCATGGCTGATGGAGCTTCCTCTCCATGTGAGGCTGAAGCGTTTGTTCCAGGCATGGCTGATGGAGCTTCCTCTCTATATGATGTAGAAGTGTTTTTTCCAGGCATGGCTGATGGAGCTTCCTCTCCATATGAGACAGAAGTGTTTGTTCGAGGCATGGCTGATGGAGCTTCCTCTCCATATGAGACAGAAGCAATTGTTCCAGGCATGGCTGATTGAGCTTCCTCTCCATGTGAGGCAGAAGAGTTTGTTCCAGGCATGGCTGATGCAGCTTCCTCTCCATATGAGACAGAAGCGTTTGTTCCAGGAATGGTTGATGGAGCTTCCTCTCCATATGAGACAGAAGTGTTTGTTCCAGGCATGGCTGATGGAGCTTCCTCTCCATATGAGACAGAAGCAATTGTTCCAGGCATGGCTGATTGAGCTTCCTCTCCATATGAGACAGAAGCAATTGTTCCAGGCATGGCTGATTGAGCTTCCTCTCCATATGAGACAGAAGTGTTTGTTCCAGGCATGGCTGATGGAGCTTCCTCTCCATATGAGACAGAAGCGTTTGTTCCAAGCATGGCTGATGGAGCTTCCTCTCTATATGATGTAGAAGTGTTTGTTCCAGGCATGGCTGATGGAGCTTCCTCTCTATATGATGTAGAAGCGTTTGTTCCAGGCATGGCTGATGGAGCTTCCTCTCTATATGATGTAGAAGTGTTTGTTCCAGGCATGGCTGATGCAGCTTCCTCTCCATATGAGGCAGAAGTGTTTGTTCCAGGCATGGCTGATTGAGCTTCCTCTCCATGTGAGGGAGAAGCGTTTGTTCCAGGCATGGCTGATGGAGCTTCCTCTCCATAGTGCTATACAGGGGTAAGTTCAAGTCAAAAACAATAAAAAAAAACAATATTAAAACAATGCAAACAAAATGGAGAGCCTGGTCCTGGAGCTTAAAAACACATTTTTATAGTGCTTTCCCTAAAGCACTTAGCAAGATTGAAAACTTGCAAACATTTAAAAATTTTAAACTTTTTTTTATTGAAAATCTTGACCCTAACTTATAAAGCCCTCAACAACAGCACACCCCCATACATCTCTGCTCTTATTTCCAAATACTCCCCCAAATGTCCTCTTTGTTTTGCTAACAACCTTCTTCTTTCTACCACTCTTCTTGCGCTGCCCCTATTCTCTGGAACTCCTTGCCTCGCTTCACCAGACGATCCTCCTGCCTTAAATCCTTTAAAACTTCATCAAAAACGCACCTCTTTAAAGCAGCCTATAACCTTCCACCCTAACATGCTCAGCACCACTCTCTCCATACAGTACCACAAAAATCAACCTTTAGATTGTAAATCCGCTAGTTTCAACCCTGCGCGGTGCTTTAGGAAATCGCTATGGACACCGGATTCCAGGCTCAAAGACAGGGCCCTCCACTCTTTGCAATGTGTGAATCTTGAACTTGTCATTGTCTGTAACTTAACTTATGTATAGTGCTACAGAATATTTTGGCGCGTCACAAATAAACGATAATAATAATAATTCTAAAGGATAAGGATAGGGTATAGAAGGATGATAGCTGTGTTGTGGCTATTAAGGCTAAAGGTGATATGCTTCTTTAAACAGATGCATTTTTAGTGAGGTTTTAAAGATTTTAAGGCAGGAGGATATTCTAGTGGAGAGAGACAAGGAGTTCCAAAGAATAAGGGCAGCACGAGAAAAGTCCTGATGAGGAGTGAGAGGAGGTGATAAGAGAGGGGGAAAGAAAAGGGCTGTTAGAAGATTGAAGAGGGCGGTTGGGAGAGTATTTAGAGACCAATTATGTTTAATTGTGTTGAAGGCAGCAGCGAGATCTAGGAGAATTAGAATAGATAAATTACTGTTTCACTTGGCAGATTTCAATAGGTCAGTTGGTTAAATCGGAACATTTATTGCAGCAATGAGGTTAAAACTGCAGTTGTGAGATTGCAGGTGGTGTGATCTAGTAATCAGTGCTGCTTGGAAGATAATGTTAAAGAGCTATTTTAGTTTATGAAAACCTTCATATGTTTGCAAGCAATGTACCATACCAGGAGTTAAAAAGTCCATGACCATAAAAGCATTTTAAAGAACTTTTTCTCTTAGCAGACTATACTAGTGTATATGGGTTGTCATGCTTGTAACCCTTTCTGTTCAGTGCATGAGGGGTTAAGTACAAAACAAGCAAAGCTGGTTTTGCATTTTATAGTGCAACTGCCTGAATCTGAGCACGTGCAGTGGAGTGAAATAGGTTTTAATTGCCTAAAGCTGAACTCACTCACCAATTAGACATATAATCCCCCTCTCTGCTACATCTTCTGCTAATAGAAAACAATGGTGGCACACACCCTCAGGCTCAAGGCCAGCATGTAGAGATCTAGAGATCCAGTAGGGAAAGAGACTGTTTCATAGCTCAAAAGCAAGGTTTGCCTACCAGTTCCATCCTTCCTTCATTTGCCTATTTGACTTACACAGATATTATATTACAGATATAATATAAATAATATCTTATGAATTACAAGAATCATTGCAGTTATATGACCCTGTACTAAACTGGGTTATTGCTTTCTCACAAAAATTCCCAAATTAATCCATGTAACAGGATTACAGTATGAGCTTGCATTAAAACGGCTAATTTACAGAAATTAAATTCTTGCTGTTAACACGTTTCATCAAAGGTAATGTTGGTTAATTAAATAGTACATTTATGCACTTGTCAGCATTCAATTAACAGCTTGTTAATGGCAACTAATGAAATTCCTTCAATATCTACAGAGTGCCTCCGAGAGACACAGAAAAATGATAACAGATATATTGGTTTCAAGTGAGTGAAAAATATCCCCACACAAGTTCAATTCCCTGTAGCTTTTTATTCCTATTGAACGTGCTTCAAATGGTTTCATTGAACAAACTCATTTTCCCGGCAGCTCCAGAGTGAGATCTTTTACATGCTCTGCTAGTTTGCTGCAAATTGAGTTAGTGGATTGTTCAGAATAGCCATCGGCAAATGTTTACACATCTTCCCCTCAGACAGCCACTAAATCCAAACTGGCTTCTGTAGCATGTAGGCCCGAATGGGTCGATGTGTGAAGTAAATATATGTTTCTCTAGTATTATTATTTACCAAAGTGTCAGCAAAGCTTAGATTAACCATGTTGCAGTCCCTTACATTTTTCTTAATGTGTAAACCAGAATTGTATTTATTATTTAAAAGCTTAGAAGCAACATTGGGGTGAAAAAAAGATGGCCGCAAATATTAAACTACCGTCACAAAAGTCTAAGATTATTCATGTGGTTTTGGAAGCCATGCATAGATTCAAATTAAATATTGAACAATCAGATTGGGTAAAAAATAATAAAAAAATTAAATAACCAAATTACAGTGGAAATTTCGTCTAGCCACAAGTCGCTTAAAGAGACATTGAAATAGTTGTTTTCTTTGTCGCATCAGAAAAAGAGTATTTGATAATGTGTCATAGAATGTTTTCTCTTTTTCAAATGGTCTCAGAGCACAACATCTTATTCAGATTTTTAGATGTTCTTGGGAGCTTGCCTTCTGACAGCCAATGAGGACTATAGACTTAAGTGTGCGCGCTGCATTTCCCTATTTGTCTCAGTGAAGTTTAAACAGTTTTTACTTAATATTTATCTGTGCAGAAAGCAGTTTATCTTATGCCTTATGTTATCTTAAATCTTAACATTGTGTTTAAGACGTGTTTTTAAATATTCCATGTCCCTTATAATGGACCAAATGCCCATGTTGTAATCCACAGTATTGACTATGTTATTCTATATTCAGATTAAGCATCTGTTTCTTTTTTATATATTTGTACATTTGTATCACAAATTTGAAAAAGGTGTCAGAACTTTTATATATGTGATACTCACATAAAAATGTCCCTCTCATTAAACAGTAATAGGTGAAACATACATTTCACAATGTCATAGCATGGCTTACAATTGCTGTTGTTCAGTCCTTCAGTCGTGTCCGTCTCTCAGTGACTATATGGACGCAGCACACCAGGCACATCTTTCTGTGTTTCTGATTGTGCTTATTCATATGGTTTTCTTGGCAAAGTTACTGGAGTGTGCTGCCAGTTCCTCTTCTAATTGACCGCAATTTGTCTGACCTCTCTGCTATGAACTGCCCATCTTTAGCGACCCTACATAGTATAGGACATCGCTTCATTGAGGTACACAAGTCCCTTCACCATGACAAGGTAACGATCCAGAAGGGGAAGGCTTTCAATACCTGTACAATGAAAACATATGTATGAAGAGCTATATAGAGCATAATTAAACATGGAAAAAGGCACAAATCTACTTTTTAATAATAAAAAAGTATATTATTGTAACGGAGTTGGAACACGCAGTCCAATATCTCCGCTGGTATACAGTAAAATACCCAAGAGGCACTACAGTTTCACCATTCCCGACCTCCCATATTGGACGACACACAATTTGGGAGTCAAATGAATACTGACTTTATTTTGTTGTACAGAAATATTTATACATCTCTTTGGCCACAGGTAATACACATGCCCATATTGGGCCACACAGTACACATAGAGAGAACAATAGGTGGGGTCACACCTGCCCAGGGACTAGCCGGCTACTTTGATACAATAACAGACATTGATAAGATAATGCTTCTCTTTGTTCCATCTTTCACAATGTGAACACTTTACACAATAGGGCTCTCCTGCCTCTAGGAGACCCTAATAGGATTATGTATTCTGCTAGGTGTCTGCAATAGTCTGAGCTAATATCCTGCAGAGCATCAACCAACATACATATAATATAACAGTAGGATCATATTTTAACCAATAATTAAATAACCATAAAACAGGGTAAAACAGTGATGGGTTCCGTTACACACCTCCCCCGTGACCATAAGCCGGCATACACGGTCTGATCCCAACGGATCGGCCTGGGGATGTCCGGATAAAAGTATTTGTTGGTCAATTCTCTAGTTTGACAACCCATCATTATTACTGCAATTCACATTTACTCACATTTCACATATCCCCAGATAGCTGGGATCTGAGCGCACAAAACTACCGAATAGCGCTCAGATCCTCTTCACAAATTTCAATGGCCATGTAGCTAAAGTCTTTCCCATAGTCTTTCATTATATGAATGGGCTCCATGGCATAGCTATCTGGGGTATCACCGCTACCACAGGGCAAGTACCGAATGCCCCCCCTGTATTTAAAGGGCCAGATTGAGTGACATACACTCTGGTATGGCCGAATACTGGTTTTAAAGGGCAATATGTCCCAGGGCCATAGTCGTAGGGCCGGAGGCTGGCAAACAGTCCTCTCCAAGCCAAAGTGGCGAAGGGCACTTCGTCACACATCTCCCCTTTGGGGGGAAGTCTAACCAGGCACCTGGATATTTCGCTGTGGGGATGGGGCAACACGCTGAGGGGACTTGAGGGGCAGAGGCCAGCGGCACTCTGCCCTGATGCCAGCTCATCTGCTGGTATAACCTGCAGGATATCCTGCTCTGTACAAGGGACAAAGGGAGGGCAGAGGCCGACTGCACTCTGCCCCGCTGTCAGCTCTTCTGCTGGGGTACTTGGGACGTATTCCGGTTCAGTAGCCAGGGAAAGGTGGGGGTCAGTGGGGGTTAACATTTCCTCTGTTAACCCAGGGGCCACATTAGGAGTTAGCTGGGGAGGGGAATTTGTACTTACCCCCTCCTCCGGTTGTCCCAGTGAGAGTAGTTGGGGATCTGGACAGGCTGTCCAGCATCCCGGTAGGTCAGGCACAGAGACCCTGGTCCCATCTGCGCCGTCTGGGAGATTGGTGTCTCCCCTGGTTAGGGTAAACTGTCGCTGGGGAGGAAGGACAACACCTTCTGCCCCCTGTGGTTCACACTGCCGCTGGGGGGGGAAGGACGACACCTTCTGCCCCCTGGGGTTCACACTGCCGCTGGGGGGGAAGGATGACACCTTCTGCCCCCTGGGGTTCACACTGCCGCTGGGGGGGAAGGACGACACCTTCTGCCCCCCTGTGGTTCACACTGCCGCTGGGGGGGAAGGACGACACCTTCTGCCCCCTGGGGTTCACACTGCCACTGGGGGGGAAGGACGACACCTTCTGCCCCCTGGGGTTCACACTGCCACTGGGGGGGATGGACAACACCTTCTGCCCCCTGTGGTTCACACTGCCGCTGGGGGGGAAGGACGACACCTTCAGCCCCCTGGGGTTCACACTGCCGCTGGGGGGGAAGGACGACACCTTCTGCCCCCTGTGGTTCACACTGCCGCTGGGGGGGAAGGACGACACCTTCTGCCCCCTGGGGTTCACACTGCCGCTGGGGGGGAAGGACGACACCCTTCTGCCCCCTGGGGTTCACACTGCCGCTGGGGGGGAAGGACGACACCTTCTGCCCCCTGGGGTTCACACTGCCGCTGGGGGGGATGGACGACACCTTCTGCCCCCTGTGGTTCACACTGCCGCTGGGGAGGAAGGACGACACCTTCTGCCCCCTGGGGTTCGCAATGCCGCTGGGGGGAAAGGACGACACCTTCTGCCCCCTGGGGTTCGCAATGCCGCTGGGGGGAAAAGACGACACCTTCTGCCCCCTGGGGTTCACACTGTCGCTGGGGAGGAAGGACGGCACCCTCTGCTCCCTGGGGTACACACTGCCGCTGGGGGCGAGGACGACACCTTCAGCCCCCTGGGGTACACACTGCGGCTGGGGGGGAAGGACGACACCTTCGACCCCCTGGGGTACACACTGCCGCTGGGAGGGGGAATTAGTTGGAGTATTCCACGTGGAGCGGTTTCTGTTTCTGGGACAGTCTCTCTGCATGTGGCCCTGCTGGTTACACGTGTGGCACCTGATGTACCTTGGAGGGGTTTGGTAGTTCCCACCACCCGGACGCAGTGCTGGGGGGGGGGTTAATGGTGGGAGGTGGGTTAGCAGCTCCCAAGATGGACCGCTCCCGTGCCCGCTGCTTTTCCATTATGTATTTGTGGACATCTGTCATTAACCATTCCAAGGTTTTTATGGGAAGCGTACCTGGGAAAAAGGCCAGTCTGCTTTGGAGTTCTCTTCCAAACTCAGTCTGTGGGGCAATAAGAGGTACTGTAACCATGAGTTCCTTTCTGTCTGCATCCCTGTAGTCCGCGGCCGCCTCCTCCTCCTCATGATGGAACGCTGTCCGAAAACTAGCCAGTTCCATCCTGCTGTAGCCAGGGGCGCTGTACGGATACTAGCGTTGCCCTCAATTTGTACTACACGGAATGGTGTCTCCTGTAGCTGTCCTTCTGACCGTGGGAACAATTCCGCCACTTGCCACCAAATGTAACGGAGCTGGAACACGCAGTCCAATATCTCCGCTGGTATACGGTAAAATACCCAAGAGGCACTACAGTTTCACCATTCCCGACCTCCCATATTGGACGACACACAATTTGGGAGTCAAATGAATACTGACTTTATTTTGTTGTACAGAAATATTTATACATCTCTTTGGCCACAGGTAATACACATGCCCATATTGGGCCACACAGTACACATAGAGAGAACAATAGGTGGGGTCACACCTCCCAGGGACTAGCCGGCTACTTTGATACAATAACAGACATTGATAAGATAATGCTTCTCTTTGTTCCATCTTTCACAATGTGAACACTTTACACAATAGGGCTCTCCTGCCTCTAGGAGACCCTAATAGGATTATGTATTCTGCTAGGTGTCTGCAATAGTCTGAGCTAATATCCTGCAGAGCATCAACCAACATACATATAATAAAACAGTAGGATCATATTTTAACCAAGAATTAAATAACCATAAAACAGGGTAAAACAGTGATGGGTTCCGTTACAATTATGATGCCTCTGCTGGACCCTGGATGAAACCATGATATGTAGGTGAAAGCTGTGTGTGAGGGGTGGAGATGTGCGGTTGCATCTATTGATGCAACTCCCTTCTTTTGGGCCAGTGAGGCGAAGGTTGGTCATGTCAACTTCAATATAATCCAAAGTAACAAACACAAAATGGTTTACTGTTCTCATAAACAAAAATTCAGATATTCCCCCAAAATGTTTTATGTTAATGGCTTACACCGCTGCTAATAGTGTTAGTTTGGTACATACTTGACAAACAAGTGCATTTTTTCTTGAACTACAGTGGTTCTTTAAATGGAGACTCTAATGAACAAATACTATTGGGTATCTGTAGTAAGAGCATAATATAAAACTTGGGAGTTTCTTTAAACATATCTCTGGTGAGAGCGCAGGTATTCCCCTTTAATCATATATAGCCTTATTAAATTGCAATTTGGCAAATTCTGAAGGGCTCTATAGAAGCACATAGCATATTTTTTTTACAGAAGTTTTTAGTTCGTGAAGACCTTGCTTTTGGATAGAAGTTCAGTGACTACAAACTTCTGGGAAAAAAAATATGCTATGTGCTTATATAAAGCCCTTTAGAATTTGTCGAATTGCAATTTAATAAGGCTGATAATATCCACAGGGCGCATCCACTGCAGGATTTACTGAACCACCTCTGATTAGTCAGATTAATTAGTTAGTATAGAGCTATGCAGTTTGCTGAAACATTAAAATAAATATAAAAAGCTGTGACTTTTTTAAGAAAAAACTCACGTTTGGGTTGGTCATCAAACTATTTCTAGAGAAAATCTTAATTTTTGTGTATAGACATTTTCCACCTTGTCTGAATTGAGCACTTCATAAATTTGCAAGTTTTCAATCTTGTATTGGTGCTTTGAAAACAAGCACTATGTACGTTTGATTCTAAGCTAAAAACAGGGCCCTCTATTCCTTGCTATGTGTTTTTTCATGTACTTAACCCCTGTACAGCACTATGGAATATGTTAGCATATTATAAATAAAAGATACTAATAATAAATAGCCTATACCCCGGTGGCATGCTTGTATCTACTGAACAGTGAAGTGATGGTGTGGAGGAGAAGGTAGAGAAGGTGGATATTTTATTATACAATTGAACCTTTTGGTATTTGACACCTACCATTTGCCCTGCACAAATGTTGAAGCCAACTTGCAATTATGTGTATGTATGGAAATGTTATTATATAATTAGACCTTTTTGGTATTTGACACCTACCACTTGACCTGCACAAATGTAAAAGATGCCAACCTCTTATTCACTCAACCTTCATTAACATATCATGGATACCTCCAGGGCCTAACAAAGGCAATATATATATATATATATATATATATATATATATATATATTTCTAGTTGAAAAGTAATTTTCTGCCATTTATATGTCTGCTTTTAATTATAATTATATATTAGCTACTTGCTCGTCAACAATGACGGGAAAAAGATTTTAAGCCTGGCAATGCTGTTTGCCACCCAATGTGAGCACCTTCGGAGTCCATTGCGTGGCTCGAAATGAGCGCCTTCTGCGCTCCTTGCGAGTCTCTCCCCCTGTCTACTTCCTCCCTTGTGACTCATTTACCCGCTCCTCTCCCTAATTTTAAGTCTGCCAATGCTGTTTGCCACCCAATGTGAGCACCTTCGGCGCTCATTGCAAGTTGCTCCCCCTGTCTACTTCCTCCCTTGTGTCTCATTACCCCCCTCTTCTCCCTAATTTTAAACCTGACAATGCTGTTTGTCACCCAATGTGAGCACCTTCGGCGTTCATCGCGAGCCCCGTGCTGAGCGCCTTTGGTGCTCATTGCGTGACTCACAATGAGCGCCTTCAGAGCTCATTACGAGTCTCTCCCCCTGTCTACTTCCTCCCTTGTGTCTCAATTGCCCCCCTCCTCTCCCTCCCTTGTGTCTCCTTTCCCCCTCCTCTCCCTCCCTTGTGTCTTATTTACCCCCTCCTCTCCCTCCCTTGTGTCTTATTTCCCCCCCTCTCTCCCTAATTTTAAGCCTGACAATGCTTTTTGCCACCCAATGTGAGCACCTTCGGCGCTCATTGCAAGTCTCCCCCCCTGTCTACTTCCTTCCTCTGTGTCCCATTTCTCCCCTCGTCTCCCTCCCTTGTGTCTCCTTTCCCTCCTCCTCTCCCTCCCTTGTGTCTCATTCCCTGCCTCCTGTCCCTCTCTTGTGTCCCATCCCCCCTCCCCTCTGTCTCTCTTTGCCCCACTCTCCCTCCCCTGGCACTGCACACCCTGTACCTTACAGGCCTGATGGGCCTCGCAATGTCGCTTGGGATGCTGGGACTTGTAGTTCTCCCTTCCGCAGCGCTGATTGGTTGATTCTCCTACCGGGAGCTACAGCCTGCTCTGCTCCTCGCTGAGGAGAGCGTGGAGAGTGCTGGCCGAGAGCTGCAGTGTGCTGTGCGGAGGAGCCCAGTGGAGTAGAGGCTGGAGCAGTGCAGGGAAGAAGGAAGGTCCTAGGGGCCTCGCCACGAGTGCCTTTGGTGATCATTGCGAGCCCCGTAAAATTTAACATTACGTGACCTACATTTCTACGACAACTATATATGTGACTAGCGACTTGCCTGTCAATGACTGTCAATAAAACATCAATATATTTTTTTTATATTGCAATCATTTTATTTTTTCTCAATTGCTATTTAATACTAACTGTTGCATTTTGCCTTTTAATATGTATGCAACATCGTTGTAGGACATTTTTTTTATTTTTTTTAGCAAAGAGATTATGCAAAAAGTACAAAGAGAAACATAAGAGACACATAAAGACCACACAAAAAAAAACTAATTCAGGACAAAATCACAACATAATTAAAACATAAACCTCCCGGCAAGGCAGAGAGGAGAGGCCTACCCAAAGTCATATTCTAAAAAAAAATAAAAAAAATCAAGCTAGGGATAAGACGTCTTATTGAATTTAAACTTTAATTATTTAAAAAAATATTTTTCCCATAAGGCCATTTGGCTCTTATTTTTGGACCTAACCCTGTATTGCTGAGTCCCCATTCTGGGAGATTAACATACTCCAGTCTTTCTTTAAGTTCCGACCAAGTTGGACTCACATTATTTTTCCATCTAGAAGCTACCAGTTTTTTTGATACCATAAGGAAAAGCAGAGCCATTCTTTTAACTGGCGCTGAAGGACTTTCAGGGAAAAAATGCAAAATTACTATTTCTGGTGCCGGAGTTATTACAGTTTCACATATCTTAGATAGATGTTTAAAACTCAAGCCAAAAATTTGGTATGAGAGGACAACTCCACCACATATGGAGGTGTGTGCCAATCTGCACGCAACCTCTCCAGCAGTATATGTGTTCTTCTGATTTATTTAACTGTCCTAGTTTCAGTGGAGTTATATACCATCTATTAATGATTTTAAACTGAATTTCCCTATACATAGCATTCTTAATGAATCTGGCCATTGGAGAAAAGGCAGATGTTTATCTTTAGAAGATATTAATGCTTCAAAGTCAGTCAGCCTCCTCATCTCCTCCATATAAAAGGGAGATGATACGAATATTTTTTGTAGTTTAATATATTCTAGCCAATTGTTTATAGAAATTGAATAAGTATTTGATAATTCTTGAAACTTTATTAATTTCTTGTCACCATATATATCTTTCAAATAGAGGGCTCCCTTTCCTACTAGCAACTTAAGCAAGCTTGAGTCGAATAGTTTAGCCAGCGACGCCAAAAGAGTGATAGGACTAGGTAGAGGCATAAGAGAGAAAAGAGCATTACATTTACACCATCACCTGTGGTTTTTTAATGTAGAACATACTCGCATTTTTTTATCTTTAAACTCCCCTTCTGTTTGTAAAAGTAAGAGATTTGAGTCCAGTTAAATAAATCAGATGGCTGTGTCCATAATATTAGTTGAGACATTTGTTAAGCTTGTTGCTAATTTTTAATCATTGTGTATTTAACCCCTCCCCATTCAAAGTCATATAACATATATGCTTTCTTTATCCTAATTCTTTTATAGTTATGAATGTATTTATCAATTAAGATCTGAAATTTGTTAATAATATATGCTGGGACCCATATCGAGAAGCTACGTAACAAATACGTGATTTTTGGCAGAATACACATCTTTACCGCCTCTATTTGCCCCAAACCATGACATGATGTTATTTCCCCAATCATGAAATATGTTTTTTATCTTTATGTATAGTTGTTCAAAGTTCTGCACAATAACTTGTTTTAAGTTGACATATATATCGAAACCCAGGTGCTGAATCCTATTCTGCCAATTATAATGATATTTTCCTTTCAAACTATCTATTTCGGCTAGAGATAATTGATAGGCAAAGCTTCAGATTTCAAAATATTAATTTTGTAATTAGATATATTGCTAAATTCACTTTATGGAGAGATCCCAGAGAGCTAAGCAGGCTCTCCACTGATATCACCATGTCATCTGCAAACAGAGATGTTTTATGTATACTTGATCCTATCCTCATGCCTTTAATATTTTCTAAGCTTCTAATTGCTTGAACCAATGGCTCAATCAATAAAGCGAAAAGGACTGGGGGCAGCCCTGCCAGGTTCCATTTGAAATAGAAAATCTCTCTGAGCGAAATCCTAGGCCCCTGACAGAGGCGGATGGAGATCCATAGAGTGCTCCAATGGCTTTAAGACCAAAACTTTCCAAGCCAAATTTCTCCAGCGTTAACTCCATGTATCTCCATCCGACCCTGTCGAAGGCCTTCTCTGCGTCCAGTGAAACAAACACTGCCGGAGTACCATTCTTATTAAGATAAGCGATCAAATTGAGTAATCTTCTGATATTTGAGGTTCCCTGTCTCTTTACTATAAGACCTGTTTTATCAATTTCAATTAACAAATTCATTGTTTTATTAAGTCTCTGAGCTAGTATTTTTGAGTAGATTTTTATATCATTGTTCAATAGAGAAATGGGTCTAAAGATTTTACATTCTGGTATTTCAGAGTTTACCTTTGGTATGTTAACTATAGCAGCTTCTAGCATTTTGTAGGAGCTCTCCCTAGATTCTTGATCTCATTAAACGTATTCACCAATTCTCTCACTATTTCTCTATGAAACTATTTGTAATAATGATTATTGATTAATCTTCAGATTTCCAATTACCCTCTCTACTTCCTCTTCTTTAATTTCCCTATTTAACAATGTTAAATCACTTATGGATAGTTTAGGAAGATTAATTTTTGCTAAGAAGTTTCTAATCTTTTGATCCTGGATCTTCCTTATTCGTTTCTAAATTATATAATGCAGAATAATACTCTATGAAAATTTGTACTATTTTCTCTGGATTTGAGATGATGTTATCCCCATACTTAATTTTATCCATGCGATTATTAACGTTTCTTGATTTAGTTTTATATACTAAATCTTTATCCCCTTTGTTTCCCCAAAAATAAGATCTCTGTAAAAATTTCAGTCTTGCTTCATCCGCTTTTTTTTGCTTTATTTTTTTAATTAAAGACTGAATAGACTTCATTTCCTCAAGAATATTTCTATCAAGACTGCACTTATGTTTTCTATTCAATTTAGCCAAGTCTATATACATCTCCCTCAGCGTTCTCCCTCTATCTTTGAACAATTGTGATTTCGCTTTTATCAAGATCCGTCTAATATAAGCCTTGTGAGCCAGCCACAAGGTTACACTAGAGTTAACTGATTCCCTATTCTCTTCAAAGAATTGGTGGATTTATTTTTTAATGTTGTTTCTTAACTATTCTACTTTAAGAATATAGGGATCCAATTTCCATGGGTAATATTTCTTACCTCTGAGATCTCCTTTCCATCTGATCGATACCATACCATGGTCCGATCTTACAGTTGGTTTAATGTCTGCAATATCTAGGTACTTAAAGCTCAATTTATTAGAGAAAACATAGTCCAACCTGGCATATGAAGCATATCTATGCGAGTAATGTGTGTAGTCCCTTTCTCCCAGGTGTAAGGACCTACATGTATCGAAAAGATTATAACTACAAATTAGTTCATTAAACTGTTTAGCTTTTCGAGTAAGAGCAGGATCGATACTAGAATCTTTGGGAAGTTTCTTATCTTACACTGGATTCAAACACATATTGAAGTCACAGCAAACAATAAGAAAACCAGAAAAGTATTTCCTCATTTCTTTAACGTCAATCATAAAAATTTCACTTGTTCTTTATTGGGTGGGTATATGTTATATATTGTATGTTTTATGCTATTGATCCAACCTGACCAAAGTATAAATCTACCTTCACTGTCTAGTTCAAGAAATTCTTCTTTTAGGTTTAATTTTTTATTGAAAAAAATTGCTGTTCCTCTAGTTTTCCTGCTATACATGGAAGATCCACCACACACATAATGCATATCATTAATTAAAGGTGCTTTATCCCTAGCCGAATGAGTCTCCTGGAGACATATAATATCCGCTTTTTTAGCTTTAAACATGTTGCCCCCCTCTCTATTCCCCCCACCTCTCCCCACGCTGGATACGTACAAAAAACATTCATAAAAACATACTTAGAAAAACATAAAAACACAAAACCACCCTCCTTGCCCGGCATGTACGACTTCAAAACAATTAGTCGACATGCCTAGCTCTTCGGGTGCAAACTTAAAAAAAAGTTCCAGTGTGAACATGGCTGCGAGAATTCAACAGAGATAATTAATCTTTTTTCTTTTCCTTCCCCTAACCTTCTTTCGTTCCCTTTTTCCCCCCCTTTTTTTTTATCCCTTCTCTTTACCATAAATTTACCTTATATCCTCATTTATAAACTTAGATAATTCTTATCTGACTAGCTAGCACCCCCCCCCCCCAAAGTCTTAAATTCCCCATATCTCCTCCTTAAAAGGAGTGGTTTGGAAATACAATTATTAATGCATTTTATTTTCCTACACTTGTTCTAATATACAAAAGTGCTATGTGCTTATTATTATATTCTTCTTTTTTTCCCCTTTTCCCCCCTCTTTTAACTAATCAAATAAAAGAGAACAATTATCTGTAATATTAATAATGTGTGTCTTAATAATTTTACCCTTGCTTGAGGTGATTATAAAAAAAAAAAAAAAATTCAAGCCATGGCAATGCTGTTTGGCACACAATGTTAAGCTTTTTATACTCTAAGGACCTTCGCCGCTCATTGCGAGCTACTCCTCGCGTGTCCTTTGGCTCCTCTCTCTATTTTTTTAAATACTAATTAATGAATTCATTGAATAGTAAATGAATATACAGTAGTTTACCTTTTTCTAATTAATATATGTAACAATCAATAGCCTGAAGAGGTAACAATCTCTTTTTATTGTCCTGCAGCATATAATGTCCAGTGGGACTGTTGTTGGCCTGAGGATATAGTTTTATGAATGTTGTTATGCATTAGAAATAGGCTGCGTGCGCGAGGGCAAACCGTTGGTTTATTTGTGTAAAGCGCTACTGTAGATGCGTAATGTTGTTAGTGGCATGTTAGGGTTGTAAAATTGTGAGCATTTGCCGTCCTTTGTAATAGTGTATTTTGTACCTCATACGTTCCTAGGTGAAAGTGGTATGCGGTTTGTCCGCCATTTTTTTTTCTCGCTTAGCCGATTTACGAGTGCTGAAATTCATCAAAATCAACTTAAATTCGCATTCCACCTCACTCCCAGACATTCTGTGATGTTTTTTTTTTGTATATTGTATATTTTTGTATATATATATATATATATATATATATATATATATATATATATCACATATAATAGTTGTCAAACTGCAATTCGGTGTCACGCTTGCGGGCCACGCATGTGCATAGCATGGCGTAAGCCGCCTATTCGCATAGCGCATTGCGCAATGGGCCACGCATGTGCATATCGTGGCATAAGCCGTGTATGCGCAGTCTGCAACGGGCCACGCAAGCACACCGGAGACAGAGAGGAGGGGAGACACACAGAGAAGGAGGGGGAAGACACAGAGGAGAGGGGGGAGAGACACAGGGCAGGGAGAGGAGTGAGGAGAGACACAGGGCAGGGAGAGGAGGGGGGAAGAGACACAGGGGAGGGGGGGAAACACAGGGGTGGGAGTGGAGGGGAAGTAGACACAGAGGGGAGGGGGGAGAGACACAGAGGAGGGGGAGAGACACAGGGGAATGAGAGGGGGAGAGACACAGAGGATGGGGGAGAGACACAGAGGAGGTGGGAGAGACACAGGGGAGTGAGAGGAGTGGGGGAGGAGAAACACAAAGGAGTGAGAGGAAGGGGGAGAGACACAGGGGAGTGAGAGGAGGGGGGAGATATACAAAGGAGTGAGGGAGAAGAGACACAAGGAAGGGAGAGGAGGGGGGAAGAGACACAGGGGAGGAGAAACACACAGGGGAGGGGGGAAGAGACACAGAGGAGGGGGGAGACACACAGGGGAATGAGAGGGGGAGACACACAGAGGCAGGGGGAGAGACACAGAGGAGGGGGGAAGACACAGGGAGTGAGAGGAGGGGGAAGAGACACAGGGGAGTGAGAGGAGGGGGGGAGAGACACAGGGGAGTGAGAGGAGGGGGGGGGGACAAAGGATAGGGGGAGACAAAGGGGTAAGAGTGGAGGGGGGTAGGCACATAGGGGAGGGAGAGGAGGGGGAGAGACACAGGAGAATGAGAGAGGGAGACACAGAGGAGCGGGAGAGACACAGGGGAGTGAGAGGAGGGGGGAGAGACACCGGGGAGGAGGGAGAGACACACAGGGGAGGGAGAGGAGGAGGGAAGAGACAAAGGGGAGGGAAGAGACACACAGGGGTGGGAGAGGAGGGGGGTAGATACACAGGGGAGGGAGAGGAGGGGGAAAGACACAGGAGAGGGAGAGGAGGGGAAGGATACACAGGGGAGGGAAATGGGGGGGAGCAGACACGAGGGAGGGGGGAAAAGACATGGAGGAAAGAGACGCAGGGAGGGTAAAAGAGACACAGGGGAGGTAGAGGGGGTCAAGAGACACAGGGGAGGGAGGGGGAGGGCAAGAGACGCAGGGGAGGGAGAGGTGGGGAAAGAGACACGGAGGGCAGGGTGAAAAGACACAGGGGGTAGAGGGGGTAAAAACAAAGGGGCAGGAGAAGACACAAGGGAGAGAGAGGAGGGGGGAAATGAGACCCAAGGGAGTAGACAGAGGGAGAAACTCACAATGAGCAGAAGGCGCTCATTGTGAGGCCTGTGATGAGCGCCGAACACGAGGCCAGTAAAGTAGAGGGGGAGAGGCTCCCATTGTGTGGCAAACAGCATTGCCATGATTCACATTTTATTTTTGAAGGGCAAGTTGATAGTATATATATAATCATCATATAGTGGTCATTTAATACAAGTTCTCATGACTGTTGTTTTTTTTTTGGAATAACAGATCTGCAATCATTCTTCTATCACAACCACAAGCCAGCTGTCAAAACTGAAAGTTTAAGTGATAGAATCTGAGACAATACACAAAATGGGACATACAGCGGCAAGCAAAGAACATCTAATTGTTATTGTCAGCAAACTGAGAGAGGAACAATATTAAGTGCTTGCTTTTGTATACAGATTGTTACATCACCTTGTGAATATGCCAGATGTGCTTGAAATTATACAATTATATATACTTTGAGAAAATGGAATTAGATCTTTATTTTTCACATATTTCTGTTTACAAAATCAGCCTTAAAGGGACACTCTCTTTTGAATATTTGCATTTGATAGTTGAGAAAATGCGTTATAAAGTGAAAAACTCCCTATTATTGATTAACTATTAAATTGCTGTTATACTGAAGTGACAGCCAACATTTTTTTTCTGATGACCTGCTTCTAGTGGAGACCTTGAATGAAGATAAGCTTTCTGCTGCAATCCTCTGTGAATGCCACATTTAAACTGAAGCAGCTGAATGAGTATGTATTGGAAGATGAATTAGCAGCAGAAAATGAGAAATACTAATCTCAGACTAATGTCAGAAATACTATTTAGACCTCACCTAGATAATGAGTCTCTTATCCACCCTCAGCCTAATACAGTGAGTCCAGTTCTCCATTAGCATATTTTTATATAAGAAACAACTGAAAGATAAATGATGATGGCATAAAAGACAAAACTTATAATGAAATACTTCAAGACATGAATATGTATAGGTTAGAGGACAGCAGAGGGGATGAGATGATCCAAATCATCAAATATATCAAAGGATTTCAATTCATTAATGAATTAACTTTTAGAAAAAGATACAAGAACAAGAGGTGTAGATGATTTGGGTCTACTTTACAAAAATGGTAGTAAATATGTAATACAGATATCCAGCCCCCAAAAACCTGAAAAGTTTAGAAAAAATAAATAAAACATTTCCAAAGCTTTGTTTTTATGAAAAATTTAGAACATTTAAAAAATTGATTATGGGATATTTTCTTTCAGAATGATGACTAAAATGTTTTAGACAAGGTTTTGAAATACATACTTCTCCAAAAATGTTTTCTAAGAACTATGTAATAGGAAGGTTTTTATGTAAGAAGTTACAGGAGCCCATAATATAGCCCGTAAGCTAATTTGCTATTCACTTGGCGTCTTTTTGCGAGCTGCAAATGGTCTACGGCTTGAAATCCTTGCGGTTGTTACAACCGCAACTTACACCCCATCTAAACCTTTGATCTTTCACGTCCGCAAGAGTTATAATCAGGGGCGGCCCGTCCATTGGGGCGTCAGGGCAAACGCCCCCCCAAATATTTTCTTCACCCTGCAATAAAAAAAACACAACAATGTATTAGTATAACCCAAAAACAAATACATATAAGGTGTACATCATCATTTCAAGTCTAAATAGTCTAAATAGTATTAAAAATGAAGTAAAGTTAGTAAAGGGACACTGTCACTTTAAAATAACCCTTGCGCTACATTAACTAATGCTGTGTATCTATATAGCCCCCTGCCTGCACCCTGTGTGATCAAATTACAATAGTTATACACTGTGTACACTAACCTTTAGACTCTTCTCTCTCTTCAATGAGTCCTGGCCTGGCCCCCTGACCGTTAATGCATGCCGCCCACCATCACAGTGACGATATGCATGGGCGGTCATAAATGTATCAATTAATAACTGACAGTCTTCCATCATTGACCAATCAATGATGGAAGGCTGTCCAGTTACTAAGTGATCAATCTAAACCCACCCAGACCGTTAGCCCTGAGCGCCCGCCAGCAAATAGGGCCTCGAGTTATCATTTTGATTGACTGATACAGTCAATAAAACCACCAGTTGCCTCTCCCTTCCCCCTTTCTGTTTCCTGACCCTGGTCACGCTGAGACTGAGAGACATCCCTGGCTGAATCTACTCATCTGCTCTGCCTGCCTAACACAGTAAGTCTTCACCTGCTTCTGCCTGGCACCTGCCCTGCCCCTGGCCAAACCAAAACCCCTAGTAGCCCCTAATAAAAGTTAGGGGTGACCAGTTACCCCCAGTCCCCCACTATGCCTGCCTGGCCTGCCATTGCCACCTACCCAGCCACCCACCAACTACCACCGACGACCCCAGCCATCACCCCCATGTGGCCTGTGCCACCCCCGATCAGGCCTGCCCTATGCTAGCCTAGCTATGCCATCATGCCACCGCCGGATTACCCCGATCACGGGATCGGGGTAGTCGGGTGGTGAGCGGGGTGGCACAGGCCCACATGGGGGTGATCGGATCACCCCCTTGATGAGGCCTGTGCCACCCCTGATGACCTCCATGTTGCCGCCCTATGCCACCCCCGAGGCCCGATCACCACCGGGCCCCCGGCACCACCCCGATGCGGCCTATGCTACCCCGGGTATTCGGGCAGTGAGCGGGGTTGACCAGGCCACATGGGGGTGGATGTTCACCCCCATGAGGCCTGTGCCACCCCTGATCGTGGCCTATGGGCGACCGATGGGCGCCTGACCGTGACCGACCCCACCCTGGATGAACCAACTACCTACCCCCCCCCCCTATTTTTATTCCATTTTTAGAAGTAACAGGCATGTTTATGTGCCTGTCACTTCTAAAGATAAAATAAAAATAAGGGAAGGGGAAAAAAAATACAGTAAAAACATTATTACAATTAAACAGTAAGCTAACACATTGTTAGTACAGTTAGTAACACATTTTATACAAAAATAAACAGCTTTAAACAAACATTAATATAAAATAAAATAAACAACAGCACATACTTACCTGTAAAATTGACCCCTCCAGCGTTGGCCTTCTGTCCTCTCTGGATATAGTCATGAAAAATAAATAATCCATGTTGATTGAAGCCAATGGTCAAATAAAATAATCCATGTTGATTGAAGCCAATGGTCAAATAAAATAATCCATGTTGATTGAAGCCAATGGTCAAATAAAATAATCCATGTTGAAGCCAATGGTCAAAATAAAATAATCCATGTTGATTGAAGCCAATGGTCAAAAATAATCCAATCTTGATTGAAGCCATTGTCCATCCATCCATTCTGGCCCATTGAAAGAGGCCTCCACAAAAAAAAACCGACGCTCTAAAAAAAAAAAAACAACACACTAAAAGAGCTCCTCCTACAAGGAGCCCCTCCCGCGATTAATTGTTTTTTTCCCACGGTCTGCTATATATACTAATTTTTGAAGGACTCTGATTGGTTGAAATTTTTGATTGACATCGATTTCAACCAATGAGAGTCTTCAAAAAATTAGCAAATCAGCAAGCAGGTATGGAAGCCTGTAAGGGTAAAAAAGGTTAGTGTGAACTTGTTTGACCCTGTATGTATTATACATATTACAGGGCTATTTTATGTGATATACATGTTACAGGATAATATCCTGTAACATGTATAGCCAAAAAATAGCACTGTAATATGTATAACAAATAAAGTGTAATAGAAATGCATGAACAATATAATATACCAAGTAATAAAGAACATCAATTAATCAAATAATAAATATCAATTAATATATATTGTTGTATGTATATGTTTATGTATATTTATGTGTATTTTTTATGCGTATATATATATATATATATTTGGATATATATATATATATATATATATATATATATATATAAATTAATATCAATATATCACAATAAATAAATATAAATATATATATATATATATATATATATATATATATATATATATCAATTTGATATATATATATATATTTATTTATTTATTGTGATATATTGATATAAATTTTTATATATATCTATCAATATATATATATATATATATATATATATATATATATATATATATATATATATATATATTATTATTATTTTTTTTTGGGCCTATATGTTATTTAAGGTTTTTAAGGTGCGGTTGGGGCCTATATGGTCAAAATTGGTTATTTAAGGTTTTTAAGGTGCGGTTGGGGCCTATATGGTCCCAATTTGTTATTTAAGGTTTTTAAGGTGCGGTTGGGGCCTATATGGTCAAAATTGGCTATTTAAGGTTTTTAAGGTGCGGTTGGGGCCTATATGGTCCCAATTGGTTATTTAAGGTTTTTAAGGTGCGGTTGGGGCCTATATGGTCAAAATTGGCTATTTAAGGTTTTTAAGGTGCGGTTGGGGCCTATATGGTCAAAATTGGCTATTTAAGGTTTTTAAGGTGCGGTTGGGGCCTATATGGTCAAAATTGGTTATTTAAGGTTTTTAAGGTATGTTTGAGGCCTATATGGTCACACTTGGTCTTCTAAGGTATGTTTGGGGCCTATATAGTTCCACTTGGTCTTCTAAGGTATGTTTGGGGCCTATGGTCACACTTGGTCTTCTAAGGTATGTTTGGGGCTTATATAGTCACACTTGGTCTTCTAAGGTATGTTTGGGGCCTATATAGTCACACTTGGTCTTCTAAGGTATGTTTGGGGCCTATAGTCACACTTGGTCTTCTAAGGTATGTTTGGGGCTTATATAGTCACACTTGGTCTTCTAAGGTATGTTTGGGGCCTATATGGTTCCACTTGGTCGTTTAATGTTTTTTAAGTATGGTTTTGTTCTTGAATGGTATGATTGATTTGCTTGTTTTCTTTCAACCCCAGGTGCAAACCCTATGTGGCTGCAGATTTGTTTCTACTCATTGGTCAACTTAATGAACGTGAATACCCTGAGAAGAAGAGCCGACTAATGGTAGGTGTCACTCCTTTAATTTTTCTGTTAATACGTATAGGTGCAATTATGATATTGCTGTAGTCTTGTCACATGAGTTTTTTCAATCTATATTGTATACCAATGAATTTAACACATTGTTACTTTACTTCTTGACATTTCTGCATTGGTGATCATGTATTTCAATGGGCTTTACAAGCATAAGGTCATTGGGCGGGGCTTATAAAGGTCATTATGACGTCAGGGGAGGAGTTATAAAAATGGGTGTGGTTTGAAAAAGGGGGAGTGGCTATGTTTCGCCCTGTCGCCCCTCCAACTTGAAAAGTCACCAGCCGCCACTGGTTATAATCGCTGAAATCGCAAATTGCTATTCAATTGCTACAATTCTGCAAACTACAAATGTAGAAGAAAATCCTATGGGTACCAGATAGGACTAGAGGATAGATATAATCACACAACAGTCTCAAGCTCACAAATTGCCACTCAAAAATAAAAAAATGTATGTGTCATTTCGGGGTTATATAAATCTCAGGAATCAATGAGTTAATACATATCAGGCCACCCATATGGACTAGAACAGTATCTGCATTCATTTTTATTATTTTGTATTTTGCGGTTTTGTGAGTCCCATCGCATATTGGACTTCTAAACGCTAATTGGTTGACAAGTAACCTCCATCTTATACTGCCATAATGATGATGGTCTCATTTTCTATTGGCTGTTTCAATATGGGTAGTTACAGCCTTGCTTAATTAATCATGTTCCCGTCCTGAAATGCTACATACGAGTACATGGTTTACGGTTTCAGCCCATAACTTGCAGGCTTGTTCAATTGTAGTTACGACCTTGCTAAAATTGATCATGTTGCTTAATTGATCAAGTTCCCGCCCTGAAATTTCCACATACGAGTGTATAGTTTACAGTTTCGACATTTGGCCAATAACTTGCAGGCTTGTTCAATTGAATAGCACCGTAATAGTAGCAGAGTTTGAGCCCGCAGACATTCGGCCTGTATACCGCGAGATGCGTGCTTCTAATTGAAGGAGGCTCCATGTACAGTATCAGATAATTACAATTCTTGTGCACTGGTGACATGTAAGTCCTAGGTTGTAAACTAAGACTACTCTCAGATACAAGAACAAGATGCAAGTCTTCCTCTGGGGAAAAGGAAGGCCAGAGCAACAGAAGAAGCTGAATGTATACTTATCTGAAAGGTAAGAGCTTAAATGTATCTGAATTCAGAAAAAAATAACTATATTTTAAATGCATTAGTTTATCTGAATACGTCTCATGTAACCCTGGAAGTGAAGCAAAGAGGAGCTGCATGAGCAGAAGCAGCAGTCCTTATTTCCCCTCACAGGGGTTCATGTCACGAACTATAGGGATAGATGCCAAGAATTAAGGAGAGGGTGTTAAGGACTAACAGCTGCAGATGCCCTGAAGATGCTAAAGTCAATTTCTTCACCAATCACTGCATCTGAATCATTTTACAGAACATCTTCAGGTATTTGGTTCAGGAATGCAATCTGAGATTCTGCCAAATATATCCCACCGAGGCGTGGTACAACACAGCCTCTGACCCCTCTTGCTTCCCGTTTACTTCAGATTCCTCCATCTTCTGCACCATGGGAAGAAACTGGTCAATGTTTGGAAATATTCCAAATCAAAAAGGATAGGAAAGCTTGTTTCAATCCAAGCAAATATTACGATTTTATAAGTCCACAAAAAGTACAATAAACACAAAGATGATGAAGCAAAAGAAGTAGAAACTATAGTTCAGAAAATTACACTGATAAGTATATTCATTAACTATTGTTTTTTTACATGGCTTTTAAAATTTCCAGAAATGTTACATTCCTATTGATTCTTATATGCCCTCAAAGCTATGTTTTATGTAAAAACAATATATATAAATATTTCAAAGTCCTTTCCAGTAAGGATTTTTTATGCAATCGGCTATTTAACTGCCTCTATCCAGCATATTATGTACAATTTAAGATATCAAATATTGTCAATTTATGGAATTCCCAGACGTTAATGTTCTCTTTCTATCTACACTGTTACGATAAACTGTGAATGGTCAATATCTGTCAGCGCTGAGCTGTTGTGATTTAAAACAAAAATACTTCTTTTTCATAGCTGCAGGTAATTCTGATAGAGTTGTTCAGATATTCGGCAGTTGTTTCCCAGAAGCATTGAGCAGCTAAACGTTGATTAATGGGCTGGTAAGTTAACAATCCCACTGGTCCAGAACATTAAACGTCTGCCTCTATGAAGGGATGCGAGGTACCAGAGGGAATTCAAATAAATAGCTTCTACATTTAATATCCCAATCATTACACATTTATTCTGTGATAGCTCCATGGCCAACAATACCTGTCAGAGCCTCCTGGGTATATACGTCCAATTCAAAAATGTTTTGGTTCTGCGTGCCAGAATAATATATACTGCAGGTCTTAACAAATGCTGATTATTCTTCTAGTTTTTAAAAAAGATTAGATTTACTGTATATACTCGAGTATAAGCCGACCCGAGTATAAGCCGAGGCATCTATTTTACCACAAAATACTGGGTAAAATGAGTGACCCGAGTATAAGCCGAGGGTGGGAAATGTGCTGCCCCCTGTGTCCCTCTTGTGCCCTCTGTGTGCCTCCTCTCGCTCCCGTGTCTCTCACCCCCTCTCCCTTCCCTGTGTCTCTTCCCTCCTCTCCCTTCTTTTTGTCTCTTCCCCCCTCCCTTATCACCCTCCTCAACCCACTTCTCATCCACAACCTCCCTTCTCATCCTCAACCTCCCTCCTCAACCCCCTCATCCTCAACCCCCTCCTCATCCCCCTCCTCAACCTCCCATTCCCATCCTCAACCCCCCATCCTCAACCTCCCTCCTCATCCTCAACCTCTCTCCTCATCCTCAACCCCCTCCTCAACCTCCCTTCTCATCCTCAACCTCCCTCCTCAACCCCCTCATTCTCAACCCCCTCCTCATCCCCCTCCTCAACCCCCCATTCCCATCCTCAACCCCCCATCCTCAACCTCCCTCCTCATCCTCATCCTCCCTCCTCAACCCCCATCCTCAACCCGCCTCCTCAACCTCCCTCCTCAACCCCCTCTCAACCTCCCTACTCAACCCCCCCATCCTCCTCCTCCCTCAACCCCCATCCTCATCCTCAACCCCCCATCCTCAACCCCCTTCCTCAACCTCAACCCCCCTCCTCATCCTCAACCTCCCTCCTCATCCTCAACCCGCCTCCTCAACCTCCCTCCTCAACCCCCTCAACCTCCCTCCTCAACCCCCCCATCCTCCTCCTCCCTCAACCCGAAAACGAGAAGTGTACAATTTAGCATTTTTTTTACTATTATTCCTGCAAGATGAATTACTACTTATGCACCACTCTCCACATTCAGTTTTCAGAAAAGTGATCTGTCTAGAAATTACCTCTTTTATTATTATTTGTTACATAGAGTCGGACCAAGGGTTCTTGATGCACAAGGTGAACTTCGACTTTAGCGCAATGCTCTACATTCAATATTTAAGAAAATTAGAAATCTATAGTTTACTTTTTTTATTATCATTTCTTATGCAGTTGGGCTCTTGGTGTCAAAGGTGAACTACAACTTGATGCAACTCTCCACATTGACTATTTGTTAAAAAATATTGTTGTTTAACATTTTTAAAAATATAATTTACCTTCTCCTATTATTCCTTCTCTTACCCAAGATGTACTAAGACACCTGGACCACTAAATTAATTAAACAATATGAGAAGTGCAACATAGATTTTTTATTATTATCATTCCTCATGTAAAATGAGAACAAGGTTTGTTTGTGCCAAAAATGAAGTACAAATTCTTCACATTCAATATTGTGGAAAAGGAAAAGTCTATAAATTAAAATGTTTTATTATAATTCTTTTCTCAAAGATAGAGTCAAACTAAGGATCCTTACCATCCAAAGAATGTCTTAATTTGCACATTCAGTATTGAGGAAAATAAGAAATATTTTTTATTATTGTTCATTATTCAGAGTTGGACCAAGGGTTCTTGATGCCCAAGGTAAACTACAGCGCTCTCTACTTTCAATACTGAGAAGAAAGAAAAGGCTATAATTTAACTTTGTAAAAAAATGCAATTGAAAAAGTGTTACTTTGCTCAAGAAATTCAAGCACCCCCTTTAATCAAAATATGGAACAATGATAGAAATATTGAATATTCTTTTTGTAGAAACAAAAATTTGCATAATACATTATTTTAAGGTGTAACATAAACAGGAGAAAAAAATTGCTTATGCTTAATTTTTATCCCCAAAAAGTTTGGGACCTTAAGCCTGCTGTGCTTGTGGCTGGCTCTATACTTCTGATCCACTTTGATTAATTGATGAAAATCTATATGCGGTTTTGCTTTTAACGGTTATTAGCAACCAATGTATGTCTTAGGCCCCATTCTGCACATTCAGTATTTATGAAAATAATAAATCTATAACTTACCTTTTTTATTATTATTCCTTATTCAGGGTTGGTCCAAGGGTTCTTGAAGCCCAGAGTAAACTACAATGCTCTCCACTTACTAAATATTTCAGTACTTAATGGCTAGGAAGTATTTGCTAGCCATTAAATAATCTATAGACATTTTAAGTGGATCAATTGTTGAACTACAGTGGATATCTTTGAACTGCTGGGCATTGATAGTGGAACCGTATAAAATGTATCTTACTGCTCTTATTTGCAGTTAACTTTGGCACACCCTGTGAAAAAATGTAGTTTTTTTTAATGCTTATCCATCCCAATTATATTTTGCCTACTTATCTGTACTAACGAGATTGACGTGGTGTGAGAATGATGTGAGTGGCAGAATACAAATGAGCTCATTTTATTGGTTATATTGGTTCTTAAATCTGAATTACATATTTTGTAGTATTAATGTATGTATAATTTTTTTAATCTATATTACCAAAGCTTACCTCAGAATTGATCTAACAACTTGTATTAACATTATTTCAAAATGTATGCTGTTTAGTCATTCAGTTATTTCCGACTCTCCGTGACCCCATGGA